>VDFB02047397.1:18872516-19143937 GCA_007258455.2 Sequoia sempervirens | reverse complement strand
GAAGCGATGATCTAGATATGTAAGAGTATGTCAAATTGTGTGACTTATTTATTTTAAAAATATGTATTATGTTTTATAAAATGAAATCAATGAATATCAATAAAATGTTTAAGATAGAGCCCTTAATCTCAAGATAGATTGGGATTTAGTTGAGGTATGACATATTTTACTATCTTTAAACGTATTTTATATTGTTGGTTCAGGAATGAAGATCAATAGTTGTGAAATGTGGCTAAAGGCTCTGCATGCACATTTTCAGTGTTAAAACTAGTGTTTTTAAGTAATAAGTAGCCTCACAATTCCACTTTTGTGGAAAATGACTTATGGCTCCAGTGTAGATATCTAAGTGGGTCATCATGTCTATGGACAATGACTGCTAAATGATGCCTTAGTACAAAGAAAATATGGTATAAATCTTTTGACACTATTTAGGAATTGTCTCTACCACTACCAAAGCCTGCAGCTGCATGAGTTTTGTAGTATTGCTTCTGTATCGAATGTTTTGAAGTCCGTGTTTTTAAATTTGTGTAGGAGGCATTGGTGACATGAGATGTTTAGATGTTTATAAGCCTTCTTTAAAACCTCTTAATGGTGTCAAAGTGTTTGTTGAGAGTGAAGGAGGAGAGCATTGAACGCTCCATAGCTGCAAAAATCCAAGGCATGATAACCAATAAAACAAGGAGGGAGTAGGAGTTAATGAGTCTGAACTTCATCTAAAATGCGACTGTACTTCTCTTTAATGTGGAAGTGTGATTAAAAGGTGGCGAGTTGCTCAAATGCCACATGAAAATTATTGAAGCTAAGCCTTCTTTAAAACCTCTTAATGGTGTCAAAGGGTTTGTTGAGTGTGAAGGAGGAGAGCATTGAACGCTGCATAGCTACAAAAAGCCAAGGCACAACAACCAACAAAACAAGGAAGGAGTAGTAGTTAATGAGTTGGAACTTCATCTTAAATGCAACTGGACTTCTCTTTAATGTGGAAGTGTGCATTTAAAAGTCCTATTATTATATTTTCCAATCTACTACATTTGTTTTGAATTTGTTTACATTCGTAAACCTTATGGCAATCTATAATCCAATCTATACCTACTACTATCTTCCCAGAAATCTGTAATGTTATCTATAAATCCTACTATCAAACAATCTCTTATTTCATTTGAAAACAAAAATGTGGTTTAAATCGTTTGAAAACAAACGATGTACCAATTATGTGTTTTAACAAAAATTTACCTGTTTTGTTATCAGTCTTGCAAATACTCTATTTTATAATTTGTAGAACAAGTTGGAACTCATAAATTATACTATGTGCCAAAATTATTGATAAAATCACTAAGAATTCAAACCTTTTCTCATCTTCAGAGTGTTAAGAAGAGAATGTCTGTAATAGTGTTGGTGGACCTGTTCTCATCTTCATGGTTTTGAGAAGAGATTGTTTGTCCTAGTGTCGATGGTGTTAGTTTATGTTGTTAGATTGTCACTCTTGCAAATGAAAAATCTAAGGGTTGTTTTGGAGTGTCTAGTAAGTTAAAACAAACTTAAGCATAAGAACTTTGCATAATGTTTTAAAGTAAAGACAAGAAAAATCTTCAAGTTGATTAACAAATGATGATGTATGGGGTTCAAATGTCTTCCTGCTTTGATATGAATGCAGTAACACAAAAGACTTTGAAAGAGGCTAGGGTAAGTCCTAGGTAAAAATAAATGGAGATGCTAAAAAAGAGATCTTCTAAAATATTGTTTTGTTAATGTTGTTACATATCTAGTTTCAAACAGTTTTGAAATATAAATATTATAGTTTGATAGATTAATGAAATGCAAGAATAAATCTTCACATAAAGAACTTATTATTATTTTTCGAGTTATGAATTTTGTACAACTAGAGTGGACCTAATGAATCATCTATTAAGTTATGAATTTTGTACATCTTGAATGGGCCTAATGGCAAAGGCATGAGCACTCCTCAAAGGAGTGCTCAAATTTGAGTGTAGAAGGGGGAATCTAAAAGGGGTAGGGTTTATACTTCAAAAGAAAAAAGATCTCAAGATGCCTGGTCATATTAGTCTGAAGCAGGGCCAATGATGGAAATTGGTGTGAGTGTCCCTTCTTTAGTTGGCAACCTTGCACCCCAAGGCACTATTGAGCGAGACTCTGAGATAGCTAGTGGAGATCATATCCATATAAACAGGGACTAGATTTAGTGTTACCTATCTAAAAGGTACAAGATGAAAGATGTGAGCCTTATTAGTGACCTTGTGGATTCTCATGAGTTAGGCCCAACTCTCATATTTGGGAGTTATGTTTGGAAGAATGTTGCTCCAATGATTATGTGGGTGGAACCAATGGTAGATTTCAGAGCTTTCAGAGTGATTTGGCTTCCACCTTGAGTCAATTTTTCTTAGGTGTCTTCTTGTCCTTTTAGGAGTTGGTGCATGGGTTGTTGTGTATTTTCAGCTCTTAGGCTGATTATTCCATGATGTTGTGTATTCATTCATTGTCTTTTAGGAATCATTGATATATATTTCCTAGGTTGAGATTTCAAAACCCTCTTTATTCTTAATTAAAAAGTCATTAATTTTATATATTAAAATCTATAATTTTTTTATTTGTCAGATAATTTTATAGTTTGGACAAATGCATGGAAACAAAGTACTACCAACTTATTAGTAAAATTACATGATACAAATAAAAAGCAGGCCAATTTATTTTATTGAAGAGGATTAAACATAAAATTCCAAATATCAGTATTAGGGGCGGGGATTAGTTGGTTTTAATGGTTTAGCGAGGGTTTTCAAGCTCTGAAGACACGATTAAGATAGCAAGGGAATGATTTCCAACACTAATCTATAATGGAAAAAAGGAAGGAATCAATGAGAAAGGTTAAAAGACTAAGTTAAAAGACTGCAAGGTTTCCCTTGCGTCCTTAGTAGGATAAGATATCCTTACAAGGGTCGAAGGATAACCGAGCAAAGCCACAAGTGACACAACATTAACCAACCAAAAACCCATGTGAAAACCCAAAACCCTTTTAAAAACCAAAGCTTCAAAAGACAAGTAGACAGAAAACTAGAAAACGTTAAATGTACGAGCACATAAAGCTTTGCAAACACAATAAAAGAAAATAAATCCTCTTTGTTTTCGAGCTAGAAAGGTCATTGCCTTAGCAGGATAAGGAATCCTTACCAGGTTCAAAGGGAAAATGAGAAAAGCCAATAGATACACGATGTCTTATCAATGCCAAGGTGAACCAGTATGGGTGCCATTTGCAACGAGCAAAAGATAGGAAAATAAACAGACCAAACAACATTGAAATAATATCAAGATAGCTATGAACATTGGCCAACTCCAAATTAACTGGAAACATGTATAGGCAAAGGATCAATTCAAAAAAAATATTCAAAGCGTGTTTTACGTGGGTGTTTAGTGAACATGATAAAGTTTACAGAATTACAGGAAGAACAATGGGTCTCTGTTGATTGTAAGAATGATATGAAAATGAACTCTATTAGTGTAGGGAATCATGTTTTGATGCTAAGAAATGACACGAGACACAACTTTGTGAGCACAAAGAATAGATTTTTGATCCAAAGAAGCAACACACTTTCAAAGGGGAAAGCTATCATTAGTGGTTAGTGTTCAACATTGATGAAAATGGAGCAGTCAAGAGATGAAGGTCACTCAGAAAGGAAAAAACAAAGGTAGGTAAGTCAAAGTTCCTAAGGAACCGTACTACAAGTTATAAGTAGAATTTGAACAAAAGGTCATGCCAATATTTGATTCCAAAGGGAACTTTTGTTGCTGCAAATTAAATAACCTTGCTTCTAGTATAGAATTGAACACAATAGAATGGAAGAGAAATACATTGTAGATGACTAGGTGATTCTCACTGAAAAGAGAAATATTTTTATAGGTGTATAGTAAGTATTGTGTTGTTGCATCTAGGGCCAAGCTTTGTAGTTCGTGGATCATTGGCTCCTAGAACCCTTGAAAACTAGTGGGAATGTACCCTAAAATAATTTTATGCTACTCTCTGACATATCTCTATGCTTCCAATGACAACACAAAGCATTCAAATTTCTGGTTATATAATGAATGTCTTCATTTAATGCTTCTTTAGGTAGAAATCTTCCCCATCAAATTTCCGTATGGCACGGTCTAAGCTAGTCGCTACTTATCATAGCCACCTATTCTTGTTTTCCATTTTTTAACCTAAGATAGTTTTCTTTAGGGCTTGTTTCTAAACTTCTTCCAAGATTTGTTCATAAGCCTTTTTGTCAAATGGCTTGCAAACCTATCCACATTAACCACCAACTTCACTCAAAATTTCTTTCAAACATTTCGCAAGCCAACTTAAAAATGCTAGATAATTGGATTTCTACATGTGCGCATATGAAGATGCAAGCTATAAACCTTATCTGACTAATCTGTTTGACATTGTTGTGCTTGTAGCAAATTCTGTTGAATATGCAATGTGTATGTTCTTGAGTTCCTAAAGACAAATGCAGGCATAAAGTTCAGGCATTGCCATTCTAAGTTGAAAAAAAGTCTACAACTTGAAAAGAAAAAATAATACAAATTATTGTTTGAGAGAAAATAAGCTAAAGAATAGACAACCACATTAAAAACAATTTCCTTGTCAATGCATAGTTCCATTGCTACATGCGATAAGTTTGAAGACGAGAATCTTCATATTGCCTAAAGTGCCCTCTTCATAACTACCACTAAAAGCTCACCTCGTGTTTTATGATAATAACAAGAAGAATCCCAAAACTAAGACACGGAAAGATCAAGTGCTAGATGGTTCAGGCTTTAGGGACACACAAAATAACTAAGTGCTACACATATAGGCACACACCATTAACTAAAAAAAATGATCCTACGAATTTATCTACATCCAGAACTCCAAAAAAGCACACTTCATATTTATAGCTAGCATCTAGCCGTCCTTTTTCAATGCATTAAATTGCAAATCTGTCCAAAAGGTGGATATTGTTATACCTAGCATCGAAAACAAAAAAAAGGAAAGCCTTTCATGAACCTCAAAATGATTAAGCTGCAAGAAATTTAATCATCGACAGGAACTAGGGGAGAGGGACCCATAGTGGGTCACTCTAACTTCCCCCCTTCACTTGGTGGAAGAACAGGCAACCACAAAAAAGTCTACAACTTGAAAAGAAAAAATAATACAAATTATTGTTTGAGAGAAAATAAGTTGAAGAACATACAACCACATAAAAAATAGTTTCCTTGTCAATGCATAGTTCCATTGCTACATGCGATAAGTTTGAAGATGGGAATCTTCATATTGCCTAAAGTGCCCTCTTCATAACTACCACTAAAAGCTCACCTCATGTTTTATGATAATAACAACAAGAATCCCAAAACCAAGATGGGGAAACATCAAGTGCTAGATGGTTCAGGCTTTAGGGACACACAAAATAATTAAGTGTTGCACATATATGCACACACCATTAACTAAAAAAAATGATCCTACAAATTTATCTACATCTAGAACTCCAAAAATGCACACTTCAGATTTATAGCTAGTAGAGCCGTCCTTTTTCAATGCATTAAATTGCAAATCTATCCAAGAGGTGGATATTGTTATACCCAACATCGAAAACAAAGAAAAGGAAGGCCTTTCATAAACCTCAGAATGATTAAGCTGCAAGAAATTTAATCATCGACGAGAACTACCAGAATTAGTATGGAAAACTGAAAAAATGAGCACATAAAGCTTTGCAAACCCAAAAAAAACAAATAAATCCTCTTTTTTTTCAAGCGAGAGAGGTCATTGCCTTAGTAGGATAAGGAATCCTTACCAGGTTCGAAGGAGAAACGAGTGAAGCTAGCGCCAAGGTGAACCGATATGGGTGCCATCTGCAATGGACAAACACAAAGAGCAGATTGGTAATGGTGTCAAAGGGTTTGTTGAGTGTGAAGGATTGGAGCATTGAACGCTCCATAGCTGCAAAATGCCAATGCATGATAACCAACAAAACAAGGAAGGAGTAGGAGTTAACGAGTCTGAACTTCATCTTAAATGCGACTAGACTTCTCTTTAATGCAAGAGTGTGTGATTGAAAGGTGGCGGGTTGCTTGGATGTCACACGACATCACGAGCACAATTCACGATTCCATTTCTCGCCACCGATGTATGGTGTGTCCGGTCTTTGGTTGGTAGTAAAAAAAGTTGAAAATTCGACCCCGCCAAAGAAACGTGTCGTCCACATGGCAAATCGATGTCTAGCGTGTTAAAACGAAATATTTAAGTTATCCACGTCACCGTCTACGTGGAAAAGTAAAAAAAAAATATTCGAATGATGTGGCATGCCAAGTGGAGGGGGGAAGTTAGGGTGACCCATTATGGGTCCCTCTTCGATATCTCAACCAAACTAGGACAACAAGTCACATGATGCATGCATGCTACCTAAGTGCAACCTTACCCTATCCTAGGTGTTTATAATGCAATAAGTAATTAACTAAATGCAAGAAAATAAAATAATGTGCCAATAGTCTAATTTGATTTTGATGTTTTGTCAATAATTTAATTTTCTAAATATATATTTTTTATGAATATATAAACACATGATAGTACAAGGTCAGCAAGAATTAAATAATGATGTAACTATACAACTAAATGTGAAATAGACAATATGAAATTTTAAAATATCTTCATATCTATCTTTAACTAAGGCACACATAGAAAACAAATTTTATGTTTTTGTTAATACATTTTTTAATGTATAAGTGAATATCATGTAAATTCTTTATATTTAATAACTCAACTGTAAGTGAGCTTTATAAAAGTATTACAAATGATATTTTAAAGAGTACTAAATTATTTCATGAGAACATGTATCTCATTGTACAATATATATATTTAATCTAATTTATAAATGACAATAAAAATATCAATATAACAGTAATTTAAATAGATAACATCACAATTTACATTGAAAGTCTTCATATTTTTTACTTAAAAATCTATATCATCATTTATATTCTTATAGAACCAAATAATTCAACTTATTGATAAATAATTCAATCAACAATAACACAAAATATATCTAATATTAATTTGTAAAAATATTAATATTAACAAACGCATTTATTATTAACTCACTAGAGCAATTGTCATTGGCTAGTGTCCAACAGTCATATATAAGTGAAATATATTGTCATGAACTATTAGTATCCATTGTAGAAGAATTAAATAATAGTACAAGGTCAACAAGAATTAAATAATTAAATAATGATGTAACTAGATAGCTAAAACAAGGTAAGTTGACACGTAGTCAGCTCTTATTCGTTGAGAATAGAAGGGGAAGATGGATAACGATAACCAGCTCCGCCTGTGCCCGCAGTCTTGAGGACCGGTAATCAACCACCATAAAAAATCACTTGAAGTTCCCGTCACCGGCTAGAAACGGTCAATGTTACAATATAATATAAAGTTCGAATAGAGTAAAACCTACTCACTTATGGCTCAATCCAACGGTCATCATTCGGCAGCAGGGCATCAGTGGTGAACATAAGTGTAAAATAGTAACCAGCTTGCTTGGGTGAAGTTAATACAATATTCCTCGTGCCATAATTTCAAAGCTCTTTAGGGCTTTGGTAGTCAAAGGGAGGCATGAGCACGGATTGCGGATCTAAAATGAACTTTGACAAAACTAAAACAAAGAATTCAACATGGATGTTTGTAAATCAAATGAGACTTCAAAGGGGTTCCAATAACTAACTCCACATGGGATGAACATGGCATCAACAACAAATGTTTGAATATAGTAAAAGTTATCATGATTATAATGGCATCAAGACTTCAAGAGGATTCTAATGATATGGAAATTGAATATTATAAGGTTTCTCATGAAAACTTGTAACTAAAATCTCTAACACATGATTTGATATTAAGTTTTTAGTGTGTAAACAAAAAATCTTTTAATTCTAGAGTATGCAATTGTAATGAAACAATGTGAAAGATATGAATAATATTGATTCTTTATCCTTAAAGTTCAAATGCATCCATCATCTTGCAAAAGGAGTTGTAGGATATAGCCTATTTTCTCCTTGACAATGAAAAAATTGTATTTAATGATGATTTAAAAACCTCCACTTTACTATGTGTGTTCCATGGTTTATAGTGTCTATACCAAATGAATCACTTATTTTTGTTAAAAAAATATTAAATTGATTAAATGAGATTATGAAGAGAGACTACTTATAAAAAATTAAAAAGTAAAGTGAAATATATTGTAATATATTCATGAAAAAGGTATGAAAAGCATATGAAACAAATCATTCAATGCCAAAAACTTAACCCTGAATTTGTAATAAAGATAATGAATATCTTGAAGATTGTGAATACACTTTATTTGACTTTCATATTTTAGTAAATCTAGATGGTGTCTGAATGAAAGGCGATTGCTTTTGAAACTGACACAGTTTCCCCTTTGAATAAAGCAAAGTCTCAAGTGGCGGTGATGATAGAATTTCACTTTCACACTTAAATAACCTTATCCAAGGATTATATGAGTCTAAGAAAATATTATTATTTAACAAAGTCTATTTTTAACAATAAAAAAAATATATGTACGGATGGACTGGGGAAATCATCAAGTGTCATGGTGAAAAGAGATCACGACCATTCCCATGTTTACATATTAAAATTTGGAGAGGATGAACAAAAGGTTTAGAGTTTGCTTCCACCACTTTTTATATATATATATATATATTATAGGAGCGTTGTATTTATTAGATATGCTCTTTAGAATTAGAGATTGAGAAATGTTTTCTATGAGTCTTTTTTCTCTTTTAACTTTTTCTAGATTGATTCTTTTTTTCACATTTTTATAGTTTAGAGGATAGGAGATATTGTCTTTTATAAGATATTTTTTATTTTCAACAAATTATTTTTAAAGATATTTATATTATATGAATTGATATTAGATTGATTATTTAATATTTTTAACATGTTTATTTCATTAAGAAATATCTCTTTGCCAATGTTTAAGTTCATATAGTTGATCTCCAGTCATCATAAATCTAAAGAATTATATGAACTCAATATTTATAAAAAAAAATTAGGACCTATCATTGGAAGAATTCATTTTTTTTCTTAGATTCTCTATTTGGGCTCTAGGAAAATTCACCGACAGAAAATTCACCGTCAACAATTCATCGCGGGAAAATTCATCACTATGGAAAATTAACTGCCAAAAATCCATGCAATTAATTTTTCGCGTGGTGAATTGTCATGGCGGTGAATTTTCCCACAGTGAATTGTTGGCGATGAATTTTTCGGCAATGAATTGGTGGCAAATTTGTCGTATGTGCTTTATTTGATGTTGTTTTATATTTTTCTTGGGTTGTGCCTCTACACTCCGCTTGTCCTATATATATTTATAATAGTGAATTGGCATATATATGTTGGTTTCCATTGCTCATTTTAAGAGAATGTCTTAATGCAATTAAATGTCAACAAATGGTGTGATCTTGTGTGAAGTTATGTTTATTTCTCTATCATTCAATTATCCCTATTTTCATACCTTCCCACATATTCAACTACCCTTTATCCATGTTTGTACATTTTTCCATACTAAAATGCATTGAACCCTCCATATCTAAACATTCATTCCTGGATATTGAACAAATAACTTCATAACATCTTCATTGGGGTTCTAAAGTCACACCCTGCCTTCTCACTTTGCTAGTTTGAATTCCTTGCACACATGGTGGATGCCTCCTTGGGGGTACCCTACGTGCCACCTCCCTTATCCCTATTTGACTGCATTCCTTCAGCACATGCACCACTACCTTCCTTGGGGGACCCTCTCGTTCTGTTTGTTGAAGATGTGCCCATGATTCTTGTCATTCTACCTATTGAAGAAGTACTCGTGATTCCTATAATTCAAGAAGATAAGGGTTGGAAGAATTTGTTACTTGACTCCTCCCAAAGTCTTGTAGCTGTTAAGTCACACCCTCAATCGGAAGTGGTGAACTCCATCTTGGGCACTGAAATCTCGATCCTGGAATCCACCTATGATAGGATTGTTTCTTCAATGGAGAACTCGATCATGGGAAAAAAATTTCTCCTTTCGCCCTACTATGGATATGGTTAGAAGATGGTCAACGGCTAAATGGCATTTGAAGGGTAGTGTCAACGTTTGTGTAATGGTTAGAGGACTATTCCTGTTCAAATTTATGGCTTATGAGGATATGCCCTCTATTCTATCCTCGAGCCCCTAGGTTTATGGGAAACATAGCCTTTCCCTCTATCATTGGAAGCCTGCCTTTGATCCTACTGTGGACCTCAATAAATCTACTCCAATTTGGGTCTGTCTGTTAGGACTTCCATTGGAATATTAGGACGAGTTAATATTCCAATGTATTGGAGACTCGATGTGCCACTTCTTTACCTCAGATAACATCACCAAAATAAAATCTAAGTTAGTATTTGCTAGGTTTTGTGTCAATATTGATATTAACAAGTTGCTACCTGATTTTGTGACTTTGATCTCTAAGTATGGGAGCACAAGATTGATGTACTACTATTACAAGAAGTCAAAATGAAAAAAAAAAATTTGAACCCATAGCTAAAAACATTTGGCTGAATGCTCACTTCTCCTTTAATGATAAGGATGGGACTTTAGGGGGGCTTGACTATTATGTGGAACCCTAATAGACTTGAGAGTATTGAAATATTTCAAAACAGGAATAGCTTTTCTATCTAGTTCACCCACTCTAGGTTTTTTGGATGCTGATAAATATATATGCCCCTAACTTAAGGAATGCTAGGAAATATATCTAGCAGGAAATCATTGGTTGGATCTAGAACAATAGAGGGGCTCATTTGTTAGTGGAAGGAGACTTCAACTCCCCTTTATATACCTTTGAAAAGAGTGGAGGACTAGTGGATTATACTGATAGTATGGCTGACATTGTTGATCTTTTAAGTGATACGGGGCTAGTGGACATTGACCTACAGGGCCAAAACTTTACCTAGACTAATAGGAGAATGGGAGATAACCTTATCCAGTTCAGACTTGATAGATTTATTTTTTCCCCTAACTGGATAGCTCTACTTAACTCCAATCTACTAGCACTTCCCTAGATGATCTCTAACCATAACCCCCTACTACTTACTTTGAATGAACACTCATCTATTGGTCCCTTTCCTTTCTGGTTTGAGATAATGTGGAACTCTCACTTGAACTTTAGGAATAAATTTTCTAATTGGTGGAATGTTCCTATCCATGGCTCCCCCATGTTTAGGGTCTTCCACAAAATTAAATATATTAAAAACATGGTTAAAGTTTGGAATAAATTGGTGTTTAGGGATGTTTTCCACCAAAAAAAGGTGATTGTTGAAAAAATTAAGGTGACCCAAAAAAGGATGGAGGAGTGGGATGTTAGTGTGTAGAACTATCAACACGAGAAGGATGAACATACTGAAAGGGACAAATTTTTTAAAAAAGAGGAAATATTTTGGAAGCAAAAATCCAGAGTTCAATGGTTGAAAGAAGGTGATCACAACACTTCCTTCTTCCATGTCTCAAACCTCAAACACAGAAAAAGAAACTAGATAAAAAATCTGAAAGATGATTTGGGAATAGAAGCTACTACTCCAGCTCAGATTGGATCTATGGCCTCTAGATATTTCCAACTTACCTTATCCAAGCCTTTGGAGATTCCTAACTCTGCTACTAATGACTTATTACTAGACCTCATACTTGATTTGCTAACTATTGCATTTAATGATGGAATTCTTAGTGTTGTAACTCTTGAGGAAGTTAGAGTGGTTGTCTTTAGTGTGGGGGATTTCAAGGCCCCAAGACCAGATGGTTATCCCCCAAATTTTTTCTAGGAGTATTGGGATATTGTGGGTGAGGATATTTTTCTTCTTGCCAAGGACTTCTTTAAGTTAGGTAAACTCTTAAAGCAGTTGAACCATACATTTCTGTCTCTCATCCCTAAAAATGAAGACCCCCATACCATGGCTAACTTTTGACCAATCAACCTATGTAATACCATCTATAAGATCCTCTCCAAAATTCTGGTTAATTGTCAAAAACCTTTTCTTAAGAAAATGATTATCCCATGTCAAAGGGGGTTTGTCCTAGGTTGTCATATTATAGATGCTATAATTGGAACACATGAAATCATACACTCCATGGATAGAAGTAATTGTGTTGGTATGGCCTTCAAGCTTGACATTTCAAAAGCTTATGACAACTTGTCCAAGTTGGAGTTTTTTGCTCAAATTTTTAGCCAAGTTTAGGTTTAATCAGAAGGTGGTGAATCTCATTTCAGAATGCACTATTATGGTGAAGTACTTTGTTATGGTTAATGGGATCCTTCATGGGCTCTTTATTGCTGGTAAAGGATTAAGGCGGGGAGACCCCCTTTCACCTTACCTATTCATAATGGTTGTTGATGTCCTTAGCAAGAATGTCTCTAAGATGTTGACCAATGGCTCTATTAAGGGGATCAAACCTACCACCACCCTTGATTCAGATGCTATACAATAGTTTGTGGATGATACCATCCCTTTCAGGAAAGCCTCAGTGGTGGAAGTAAGGAAATAGAAGAATTGCCTAAATATTTATGCTACTAGTTCGAGCCAATGCATAAATTACAACAAGAGCAAGATTTATTTCTTTAACAACACTCAAGATCTGCAGGACAAAGTGATAGTCATTCTAGGTTGTAAGAGTGCTTCTCTCCCTTCAATGCACCTTAGTCTCCCTCTCATTCTTAAAGAAGTCACTCCTACTTTCTAGAACTCTGTTCTTGAAACAGTTCAAAGAAAATTAGCAGGGTGGAAAGGTTCATTCCTTAGTCATGCTTGTAAGTTGCAACTTTTGACTATTGTTCTTCAAGGGATCTTGGTTTACTTCCTTTCCATTTTCAAAATGCCTAGATTTAGAGCTGAAATTTTTGAAAGAATCCAAAGGAACTTCCTCTAGACTGGTACAGAGGAAAAAAAGAAAATGGTTATGATAAGTTAGGATATAGTCTATCTCCCCAAAGCTAGTGGGGGATTAGGCATATAAGGAAATCTAACCTACCAATAAGGCTCTGCTTGCTAAGGTCGGATGGGATCAACTAAGGAATGTGAAGGATTGGTGTAGAATCATAAATGTGAAGTATCTAGAAAACTACCCCCTGATTAAGTGTTGCTCTAGTGAACACCCCAAAGGTTCCTTGATTTGGAATAATATTTGTAAGATAAAAAAGCTTCAATCTTGGTTGAAATGGAAGTTGCAGAATGGTAGCAATATTAGGTTATGGAAGGATCCCTGGTTGATTGAAATTCATCTCTCTCAATTGGACTTCAAGAACCTAATGGTTCCTACTAAGTTGTTCTTTGGTAGGAATGTAAAAGACTACTTGTGTGGTCTTCCTGGTACTTTGAAATGGAAAGTGTTAGAATTATGTTTCCCTCTATCCCTTGAGTTAAGACACCTTGCAAGGACCCTACAGGACATCCTCTCACTAACTAGAATTTTCATCTCAAACTTGAAGGATGAATTTTATTGGGCTAAGGAAAGCAAGGGTAACCTCTTTATCAAGACTACCTACGATTTGATGTTAGTGTAGGGGGTCAGGATAGATTATGGAAACAGGTATGGAATAGACAACTAACTCCAAAAATTAACTTCTTTTGGTGGATAGCTTGTCACAACAAGATTCTCACTTAGGACAACCAAAGGAAAAGGGGATTTCAAATCCTAAATAGATGCATGCTTTGTAAGAATGATGAGGAGTCTATCCCTCATCTGTTACTCCACTACCCATTTGCTATTGAAGTTTGGTACTTGGCTCTTGGAAGATTAGGGATTCATTAGACCATGAATGAAGACCTTAAGAGTTTCATTGAAAACTGGATCGACCCTTTTCAACACCCTCTACCTAAAGAAATTTAGAGACATGCCCCCCTTACTTTATGATATTGGTCTCAGACTCATCCATGATAATTTCTCCTTATACATTTGGAAACCCCTAGATAGAGCTCCTACTGGGTGGGAGATCAACATGGCCAATTCATGGAACAAGAAATTAAAGATCAAATCCTTTGACAACTCTAAAGCTCTGGCTAGACTTTCTACAACCTAAAAACCTCCTAATACCAGTTAGCACAAAGTTAACTTTGATAGTACAACAAAGGGGAACCATAAGTTGGCAAGCATAGGAGGCATTTTCAAAGACCCATAGGGAAACTTGGTGGTGGGGTATGTTGGTGGCATTGGAACATAGACTTCCATGACAACTAAGGATAGTGCCCTGCTCGAGTTAACATTGTTGTCATGAAGGAGACTCTAAGGCGATGATTGATTCCATCAATATTAATCATTTACATGGTTGGAATATTAGAGACATTCTATTGGATATTATCTTCCTGCTTACCAAACTTGAAAGAAAGAAGTTGACCAATATTTTTTGTGAGGGAAATCAAGTGGTCGATTCTTTAGCCAACCTGGGCTCTTCATAGACGTTATCTAAATGTTAGAGAAGATTGGGGGCCATCCCCATGAGCATACAAGGAATTATCCTTACAGAAAAATTAAAAATCATTACTTTGAATGATGAAATCTAAAATTCATTTTGTTGTAGATTACATTTGGTTCTAATCCCTTGGCCTCATGGTGATGTGGCCATTGCATGATGAGTTGGAGGGGTGTGGGCTTAAGTTTGGATGGGAGCTAGGATTTTAGTATTACCCCCTCGGGCTCATGGTGATGTGGCATTGGCATGATGAGCTAGAGGGGTGCAGGGGGAAGTTTGGATAGGGATCTGGAAAGACTGCAGAGAGGAGATGGTCTTTTAAATATTCATGAGTTGTCTTGTCAAAAGTACTAATTTTAGAACCACATTTATGCAAATGTGTGTAAGGCAAAAATTATCCTCAATTTTTTGGCTATTAATGATTTGATTATTATCATGATAGTGTTATCTCTTAACGTTGCACCCTTATCAAGCTACAAAAACTTGATACTTCAGAGGAACATGGGAACTTTTCCAGGTTGTGGGTCACCCTAAAAATGGAAAAGAACCTTCAGAGAAGGTCGGTTTCCTATGTTGGTTATCACCTAATCTATTGAATTTATAAGGAAAAGGGAGAAGGATTGCTTTAAAATGAAAACTAGTAAAATTATACTATTCCTAAGGTGATACATCTAACCTTTAAGTGAACATGAAAAATAGAGAAACTATGACACTTGATTTTGACTGGTAGCAGAAAAACACTTACACAATTTGTTGTAGCATAGCTCTTGCATTAATGTTTCACTAAGAGGACAACATACATAAACTATAAACGGAAAATGAAATCACAATTAAAGGTTATATGTATTTTAAAGACACTCCTAGCAATCTGCAAGAACAAGCTTTTTGCAGAAAAAAGGTACAAATTAAGAGACAAAGTTATTTTTGCATGAAAATAAAAAGACAACTCCTTGAAAAAGCCTTCCTAAAAGGAGCACATAAGATATTTTTGCATGAAAATAAATATATGATTTTAATGATTTATAAAATACCATGTAAATCATATATTTTACATTTTTCCTTCTTCAATGCAAAAATAAAAAGAAATAGTCAAATTGTCCATATATTTGGTAAAGAGATTTTTTCAACGAGTGAACAATGTCTAGAGCTGGAAGCTCTACAAATAGAGGTAATATAGCCTCTTTTCCATAAACAAGTACATATGGTGAATTACCAACTGATCTCTTAGGGGTAATTCTATCTGCCCAAAGTAAAGATTTCAATTTGGTGTGCCAAACTCTCTGATTCTCCTCCATGCTTCTCTTAATGATTTTGATCAGATTTTTATTTGTACTTTCAGCTAAACCATTACCCTATGGGTAATAATTTGAGGAGGTGTTCAAATTAATTCCATGTTTAACAACCCAATATGTAACTCTTAATCCCACAAATGCAAGAGCATTATCTGAAATAATGGAGTCAAGAACTCCAAATCTGGTAACTAGGTCTTCATAGAAATTTAAAACTAAAGACTCATTAGCTTCTTTCAAAGCCACTGCTTCTGTCCACCATGTAAAATAATATGTGGCTATAAGCACCCACTTGTGACTAGCACTGGAAGGTGGATTTATTGGTCCGATAAAGTCAATGCCCCATCTCATGAAGGGCTGCTCTACCTAAATTGGTTGTAGAGGCATAGCTGGTAACTTCTCCTTTCCTAAAAATAAAGCACATTTAACAAATTACTTTGACCATGCATATGCATCCTTAAATAAGCTAGGCCAGTAATAGCCAACTCTCATAATTTTCCAGGCTGTTGTTATTGGAGTGAAGTGACCTCCTAAAATTCCATCATCCTGAAATTCCATCATAAAACTCTTGAAGCACCTTTTTTGTTTGATTGGTATCAATACACTTCAATAAGACACCATTTGGGTCTTTTCTGAAAATAATATTATCAATCAAAACATATGGAATGGATTGTAACCTGAAATATCTTTTTTTTCTCTATCTAGATCTGGTGGGCACTCAACAGTTTGTAGAAAATGGGTCATATCTTGAACCCAACTTGTTGCTAATGCAGGTGCAACATTCCAAAGTTCATTGCCATTGATTAAAATAGTCTTTGTTTCTACTTTTTATGCATCTTCAAGGGTTGAGGCAAGTTGCTCACAAAGTCCTCTACCTCTGACAAGTTTTGTGATTTTGATGTCAACATCAAATTCCATAACTTTTGTGATCCACCCTGCTCTTTTCTCATTCAGATCTTTACTCAATAGAAACTATTTTACAGTAGTGTGTGCAACTAAAAGATGAATCTTGTTGTTGGAAATTAGGGGCTTAAATTTCTTCAAACTCCTAATTGTAGCGAGAACATGTTTCTCAACAGAGGTATATTTCTACTCATAATCAGCAAGTCCTCAACTAAAAAAGGCTATTGGCTACTCTAAATTATCATTGTTTTCTAAACTAGCATAGCTGAAATAGAACTAATGCTACCAAAAGCATATAAAATGAAGTCTTTAGAGAAATATGGATTTACCAGTGTTGGGATTGATGCTAAAGCTTCCTTGATTTCTTCAAAGCTACGTTTGGCTTCTTTAGTCCAACTGAAAAATTGCATTCTTTTTAAGCATGGCAGTCAAAGGTTGTAATAAAATTGCAACATCAGGTATGAATCTCCTCAAAAAGTTGATTCTACCTAAAAAGCTTTGAAATCCTTTCTTGTGGTTTGGTAATGGTAGTTCAAGTATGGCTTTGACTCTTTTAGGGTCAATGGTAATTCCTTCCTTTGACACTATGTGTCCTAACAGTTTATCTTTATGAACTGCAAAGATACTCTTTTTTGGATTGAGAGAAATATCATAATCTTTGCATTTTTAAAAAACTTGCTTGAGATGTGACAAGTGTTCATCTACATTTTTGGAATATACTGTTATATCATCTAGATAAACACATAGAAATTTTTGAATTAAACTCTCAAACACCATATCCATGGCCCTCTTAAATGTGGCACCAACGTTAGATAAGCCAAAAGGCATTCTCTTGTAGGCCATAGTGCCCCACTTTGTTGTAAACGTTGTTTTATATTGATCCTCTTCCTTGACTAAAATCTAGTTATAACTAGAATACCCATCTAGAAGAGAAAATCTTTCTAAACCAGCAATAGGTTGAAGAATCTGTTCCATGGAGAGTAAGGGGTAATGGTCTTATAAAGACGCTCTATTAATATCTCTAAAATCTACACATAATCTTATCTCCCCATTCTTCTTTCTAACCGGAACAATGTTAGAAACCAAGGATGTGTGTTTTATTAGAAATATAATGCCTCCCTCAACTAACTTGGTCAGTTCTTTGATCATTAAATGTTCAAGCTTTGGGTTCAAAGGTCTTTTTTTTTCCTAATAGGTTTGGCATCAGGTTCTAACTCAATTGTGTGTTGTGCAATATGAAGATCAAAACCTTTTAAATTAGAATATTTCCAAGTAAGAACATCATGATACTCTTGGCATAAAGCAATGAAAGCTTTTCTATCTTCAGCTAAACATATTTTTCCTAACTTAAGAAGCTTACCTTTAAAGATCTTAACTTCTTCATAATGGTCTTCTTTCATTGAATGTTGACTTTACTCTTCTTAAGTTGGTCATCAGTATTGAATATGGACTCCAAGGTAACTAAACCTTTGGGAAGCTTGTTTGTCTTTAGCTGTATAATTTGATCTTTGTACTACTATTTAAGCTTCTCCTGATTTGTTATAGAAAATTGATCTTCCTTGAGTAGAAAAGATAGAATCTGCTCATCACTTTCAAATACATGCCAATTGATGTTGTTACCAGGAATTGATGGCTTGATTACAACTTTGACATACTGTTGTATTTTCTCTTTTTTGATATCATTTGGGATATCAAACTGTGCTCCAATTGCTGCAAGTCTGTTAGCATGCTTATTATGATTTCTTGGGATAGAAATCAGGTTGAAGGCATCAAACTCCTCAATTATGTTCCACACTCTATTTTTGTAGGATTTCAAGGCATCGTTCTTGGCAACATTCAAGACTCTAACTTGATTAACTATCAGTTCACTATCTCTATAGACCTTCAAACAGTTAATTCCTCTTTTCCTTTCCCACTGAAGACCTTGAATAAGTCCTTCATACTCAACAGTATTATTTCAACACAAAAAAGCAAAACAAAAAGATGAATAGTACTTATCACCTTGTGGAGAAACAAGCATTGCACCTCCACCAACTCCATTTTTACTTCTGGAACCATCAAAAAACATCTCCCAAATATTGTTTTTGTTGTTCTAATAGTTGATTTGCACTTTTTTTAAGGTTTGGAACCTCTGCATCAAGTTCAAGCATCACGTAATTACCCATACTAGCATCTTGAATGAGATCTTCAGGACTATCAAACACATTTTATGCTGCCCATTCATGTAACAATACATCAGGGACACTCTCTGCTTGTAGTTCTTGAGCAACATCAAGCTCACTGTTAGTAAAAATGACACAATTTGTGTCTGCAGCAGTAGGAACAACATTGATAACACTTGGGTTGTATGGCTTGTGATCCTTGGCCAAATTTTCAGATTTAATGGTAACTTTGGTTCCATATCTCATTCTAAACAACATATGTGACTAATTAGCTAAAACATATCCTCCTATCTTGGCTATAAAGTCTCTTGAAAGACACAAGGAAAAGAAAGGTGGGAAATCTATGACACATATGTCTTGGGGAACTAAAAAATTTGGACAAGCATGAAGTGTAAGGCTTAATCCCTTTATAACACCTAAAGTATTGACTATGGTTCCATCTAACTGAATCACTCCTTTCTCTAAAGGCTAATACTTTAGTCTCAGTTTGTCATCAATCTACATTGGCATTACATAGCTACTAGCTCCACTATCTACCATACAGTTATGAACTAACTTATCACCTATGATTACAGACACACAAAACAAAGGTGGTTTGATGTCTTTACCTATTTCTTTGTTGGGTTGTTTATCATTATCTTGAGGATCATTTGTGAATACAACTCTAACTTGACCTATTGGTGGCTCATCAAACATTTTTAGATTTGACAAGGCTGACTGTAACATGTCTTTTTGGCCTGGAATAGCTAATGAGTCCCACATAGGCATCGTTACATTCATTCTTTTCATATTATCAATAATATTGTAAGGCACAGTTGGGTTTACTTTTTGATGTACCTTTACGTCAGCATGATCAGCTTGTAGGTGTGACTGCTCCTTAGCAGCAACTTGCTAATTCCTTTGCAAAATGCGAGGAACTTGTGATGTAGATGGTCCTATAGTTGTTGCTTTTCCTTTATCAGCTGCTTGTTCAAGTTCAAAGGCCCTTTTCTTTGCTCTTGTATTTTCTACAACTGGAGAATCATCTACATTTACTCCACAAAATTCTTCACCATACCAATTAAGTAGAGTAGTTTCATTTGTAAGTTGCCCCTACTGTTGTGGAAGTACATCATTGAGTGTGTTCTACTATGAACTTGAAGAATTTTGTACCATAAGTGCTTGATTTATAACTCCATTGGAGCATGTAGCTTGATTATGTGGTTGGTTGCATGGATAGCACCACTCATAATCATCAACAAGATTATTTTGAATAGGGACAAGGTCCCTAGCTGCACTAATAGGTGTTGAATTATATGCCTGAAAAGGCCTTGTAGCAATATTTTGTCTTGGACCTTGGTATTGTTGCCTATTACCTTGAAATGGCTGATTTGTAGGTCTGTTATATGATTGTTGTTTCTCTAAGTTAACCAATTTGTTCCCAAAGGTCTATAAAATGCTCTCAATCTTTTGTTGACTCTCTTTAATCTCTTGTAACTCCTGGGATTGAACTGGGACAACAGATTCTTGTTTACCAACAGTTGGTAATGTTGGTACAGTAGGAAATGGTGAAAAAGGTGGTATTTGAAGTGACATATTTGGTTGTATTTCTAGAAAAATAGGCATTGGTGGCCTGGGAGAAATCTTTCCTGCCTGAATCAAACAATTTTCTGCTCTAATTGTTGTCTCATATGCATTTGGTAGAGAAACACCTCCCATTGACTGTGTCATAACAACTATATTGTTGTTAAGAGCCTTCAAATAATATAAAAATGCATATTCGGGAGGTGGCTTCACTGTTGGAGGGATTCTATCCCAAGTCCTTTGGAACTTGAAATTGAAATCATTCATCTGCTTTTGAGGAGCTCTTTTTATAGTAGTCAGCTATTCTAGCAAAGATAAGTTATCAGATCTGTCATGAAACTGTTTGTGTAATTTGTCACCTAACTCATCCCATGTTGCAATAGTACCTACTCCAACACTTCTAAACCACTATAAAGCTCTTCCTTTGAATGATGTTGCAAGCAGCCTTATAGCTATGTCCTCTTGTGTAATATAATGAACACCACATAAGGAAGCAACATCCCTTATGTGCTCAATTGGAGTTGTTTGATCTTCACGAGTGAAGGTTGGCAAGCTCTTTAAAGCTGCAACTGGTATGTCATTATGTTGTGCTAGATTTAATGGACTGCCTCCATTAAATGACACAAAGGGCTGATTTCTAGCAGCCATTAAAGATGACTGAAATGGATTAACTGTAGTCTAAACAACATCTGATAAACTTGCAAGAAATGTAGAATTTAAAAAAGAAAAAAGAAAACCTAAGAAAATAGTGAATGCAGTTGGACTGCTTGAAGGTGATCTTGTTATTTTGAGGCTTGGTGAGACAGAACAATTATCACTCTACTTTTTGGAAGGTCTTCCTCTCCTCCTTGGTGGTGAAAACACTGACTTTGGCCTAACACTAGGTGGTGTAGACTGGACCCTCTTGGAAGAAGGTACTCTTTTCGTTGCTTCTGCCTTGTCTTCTGGGTGGTGACAGCTACAAAAATTTAAATTCTCTGGAACTTCTTGTTTGTACCCTTCTCATAAGTTGTGACAACACTAGTTCTACTGTTCTTTCACTTCACGGAGTCACCAAGTATGCAAATATAACCTCTATAAGGTCAAAAAATTATCGGTTGCATACCAAACCAACAAAAAATGATGAGGAACTTGTCCCACTGGGTGTGCCAAAATTGTTATCTAGATGCTATAACATTATATTCCAAAAATTTAGATGAACACTTGTCACATCTCAAACAAGTTTTTGAAAAATGCAGAGAGTATTGTATTTCTCTCAATCCAAAAAAGAGTATATTTGTAGTTCATGAAGGTAAACTGTTAGGACACATAGTGTAAAAGGAAGGAATTGCCATTGACCCTAAAAGAGTCAAATCCATACTTGGACTACCATTACCAAATCACAAGAAAGGATTGCAAAGCTTTTTAGGTAGAATCAACTTTTTGAGGAGATTCATACCTGATGTTGCAATTTTATTACAACCTTTGACTGCCATGCTTAAAAAGAATGCAGTTTTTAGTTGGACTAAAGAAGCCAAACGTAGCTTTGAAGAAATCAAGGAAGCTTTAGCATGAGTCCCAACCCTGGTAAATCCAGATTTCTCTAAAGACTTCATTTTATATGCTTTTGGTAGCATTAGTTCTATTTCAGCTATGCTAGTTTAGAAAAACAATGATAATTTAGAGCAACCAATAACCTTTTTTAGTCAAGGACTTGCTGATTATGAGCAGAAATATACCTTTTTTGAGAAACATGTTCTCGCTGCAATTAGGAGTTTGAAGAAATTTAAGCCCCTAATTTCCAACAACAAGATTCATCTTTTAGTTGCACACCCTACTGTAAAATAGTTTTTATTGAGTAAAGATCTAAATGAGAAAAGAGCAGGGTGGATCACAAAAGTTATGGAATTTGATGTTGACATCAAAATCAAAAAACTTGTTAGAGGTAGAGGACTTTGTGAGTAGCTTGCCTCAACCCCTGAAGATGCACAAAAAGTCTCAACAAAGACTATTTTAATCAATGGCAATGAACTTTGGAATGTTGCACCTGCATTAGCAACAAGTTGGGTTCAAGATATGACCCATTTTCTACAAACTGTTGAGTGCCCACCAGATCTAGACAGAGAAAAAATAATATATTTCAGGTTACAATCCATTCCATATGTTTTGATTGACAATATTCTTTTCAGAAAAGACCTAAACGGTGTCTTATTGAGGTGTATTGATACCAATCAAATAGAAAAGGTGCTTCAAGAGTTTCATGATGGAATTTTAGGAGGTCACTTCACTCCAAGAACAACAGCCTAGAAAATTATGAGAGTTGGCTATTACTGGCCTAGCTTATTTAAGGATGCATATGCATGGTCAAAGTAATGTGTTAAATGTGCTTTATTTGCAGGAAAGGAGAAGTTACCAACTATGCCTCTACAACCAATTTAGGTAGAGCAGCCCTTCATGAGATGGGGCATTGACTTTATCGAACTAATAAATCCACCTTCCAGTGCTGGTCACAAGTGGGTGCTTACAGCCACAGATTATTTTACACGGCAGACAGAAGCAGTGGCTTTGAAAGAAGCTAACGAGTCTTCAATTTTAAATTTCTATGAAGACCTAGTTACCAAATTTGGAGTTCCTAACTCCATTATTTCAGATAATGCTCTTGCATTTGTGGGATTAAGAGTTACAGATTGGGTTGTTAAACATGGAATTCATTTGACCACCTCCTCAAATTATTACCCATAGGGTAATGGTTTAGCTAAAAGTACAAATAAAAATATGATCAAAATCATTAAGAGAACCATGGAGGAGAATTAGAGAGTTTGGCACACCAAATTGAAATCTGAACTTTGGGTAGATAGAATTACCTCTAAGAGATCAATTGGTAATTCACCATATGTACTTGTTTATGGAAAAGAGGCCAAATTACCTCTATTTGTAGACCTATCAGCTCTAAACATTGTTCACCAATTGGAAATGTTTGAAGAATAGGACCCAATGTCTGTAAGGTATGCAAAGCTCATGGAGCTTGAAGAAACAAGAGACAAGGAAATGAAGACTTTGAAGTATCATCAACTTCAAACAAAGAGAACCTTTGATAAGAAAGCTATAGTCAAAGTTTTCAATGAAGGTGATATTGTTCTCAAGTGGGATGTGTTGAAGAATGGACCAGGCAAGCATATGAAATTTGACCAATTCTTGGTTGGCCCATTTATTATCACTGAATGCAAGGAGCATAACACATTCTAGTTATCAAACATGGATGGAGAAATATTGCCAATCCAAGTTAATGGGATTCACCTAAAACATTGTTTTGAGGTATGACTTATCATTGTACATATTAGGTTAGGTTGAAATGCTTTCATAAGTGTCCTAACATTCAAATGAGTTACAAATGAGTTACCACTATGTGAAAAGTTGCTTTAGGTCAACCTCTAAGTTTTGATAAGTGACTCCATGCCCAATGGACAAGTCTAGGCTACTAGTTTATATGTTTAGCAGACAAACATCTAGTTGATGTCACCAAAAATGTTACCATATTTTCACCCATGGCTCAATCAAGTAGAGCCCATTGATAGAAAGAAGAAAGAAAATGGTACATTTGCTATTCCCCTTATATTTCATTCATATATACAAATGAAATAATTTGAGAGATTACAAAAAAATAAATCATCACATTTATATAGATGCATGAAACATAAGAAAATTTTAAAAATTTTCTTTTGAAAAATATATTTTATTGAATGAAATACTCATTTAACTCACACAAGCCATGAGTTTAACTATTGCTAGCTTATTCAATGCAAATCAAAATTAACATGTACATGAATAAGTAAACGAATATAAAAGAATATCATGTAGGGAGGGTAACCAGTCATTGCCTGAGAATGACTAGTTTTGTCTAGTCTTTTTGTTTGGTTGCTACCTAAGTTGTCCTAGTTTGTTCCTAGCTCCTTAAGACTCATGTTTCCTACAGTAAATAAAAATAATGTGTTATAGCAATGAAATATTGCACACCATATATGATAATTTACCCATTCATGTATAAATTAACCTTAATTTGCATCAAACTATTAGAGTAAAGGTTTTAACTTAATTATGTTAATTAAGTTACCTTTATTCCTCTCTTAAGATTTCACTTTAGTTTGCATATTGTGACATTTAATAATTATATTAATTATTAAATGTCTACCTATTAGGGTTTCTTTAGGGTTGCACAATCTCTTTTTATAAGGATTGATCATTGTATTTTATACTCTCTCTGATTAATACATTTTTAGCTTTCAGAGCACCCTTGCTTTTTTGTCTCCATCTCTTCCTTTCTGTGACAGGTTATTTGCATGTAAGTGATCTTTGGGGTCTGTGAAGTTGGCTTTCTCAACTTCTACATGGTATCAGAGCTCCAGACTTGTGGCTTCCTGTTCATGATCTGAAGATATTCTCTCACGTCTTTTTTCTGTGCAAGGGTTTCAAGCCAGGTTGATTTTTTGTGGATCTAGGGGTATGCAATTTTTTTGTGCATTTTTGGGCCAAACAGATGTCGCCATTGCGTTTAGAGTGCCCAAAAACCCCAAAAATTCTTTTCGTTTCATCGATTTTGGAAAAATTTGAAAAAAAGGAAAAAAATAGCCTCAAGGTCGTACGGCCCCAGGGCATGTAAAACGAGGCAACATTTAAAAAATAAATAAATAAATAAATAAAACAAGTTTTTTTTGAAATTTTTTTATGCCTCCTATATAAAAGTGGGTTGTCGCCCATCGGCCACCGAGCAACCACCAGGTGGCCACCCACCAGCCGCTCCGACTGGCAGAGCTGTTGGCTCCGTCGCCGCTAGCCAACCATCAGCTAGACATTGACGGTCCACCCGAGCACCGCCAACGCCCAGCCCTGGTGGCCCTTTACATCCTAGCCACCGGTCCTATTAGTGACCAAGGGCTCCACTGCCCAGCCCTAGACCTAAGTCCCCTAGTTGCTAAGAGGACCAGTGGCCGAAAATTTTTAGCCCCCATGGCTTTGAAGACCTATTTGGGCATTCTGGAGGTGTTTTCAGAAAATCGGGTATAACTTGGTCATTTTTTCTCCATTTTTTGAACAAAAATAGGCGTTGGAAAGCTGGCTCCGAGCCCGTCTTGATGGCATAGGATTTTTTCCAAAATTTTCTAGTTTGGTTTCCTTTTTTCATAGTCAAAGTCAGATGGTGGTTTCTGCACTCTGGATGTCGTAACTTTTGCATTTGAGCTCCTTTTTGCGCAAACGAATAGGCGTCAGATAGATGGTTAATTTCTCTACCCAATGATCAAAATTATTTTCCCATATTCTTCACCAGGTATATTTTATTCAGCATTTTGTGTTTTCACAGTTTTCTTAATTACTTAGACATTTTGGCACTTGGGAACCTCCTGTTTGTGTCATTAGGCTCTATTTCATTTGATCTACATGCTGTAAGGTCAGTTTTCTTAGATTTTTTAATTTAAAGAGTTATCATGGGTTTTTCTACTCACCCTTTAGTTGTAATTCTGGAACGGGGTAATTATGAGTCATGGGCAAAGGGCATACTTACACATTGTAGGTGGCTTAATATTTTTCCTTATTTGTATGATCTCATACCTAAACCAACCACTTCAGAGGGAAAACTAGCTTGGGATATCATTAGAGATCACATAGTAGGACTTATATTGTCTAGTGTTGATGATGACACTGTGTGGGCTATATCGGACATTGATTGTCCCCACCCACTTTGGACACGTCTTTGGGAGATATATGGACACCCCAATCTCTCTCCATTCCTAGAGCATCCTACTTTAGATTGTCTCTTACCCATTTCTTGGAGAGATAATACACCCTTTGATCATGATACTTTAGAGGAGCTTGAGTATTTAGACACCCTTACATGTTCCGATGGATTAGAGGCTTGTCTCACAGTTCCTACTCTTCAGAGTAAGATTATACATGTATCATCCATTGTTCTTGATGACATCAGTATCGCCACATTGGCCCTTATGGATTCAGTTCAGCATCATGACCATCTTGGTCATTCATTATCTGCTACATCATGGGATTCTTATCTTGCAGACACATTTTTGTTTGTTGAGTCTCACACTACAAATCTTGAGGATTATTTTGAGGAAATTCATCTCCTCTACCTTGACAGTTAGTTTATCACCATACACCCACCATTATCCATGCATTCAGAGGTTGCATTTCAGGATTTGACATCATTTGTTTCAGTTCAAACAGAGAGATTCTTCAGCATCCTATCATGGCACACATCTTGAGACAGATTGGTTCATCACTCTTCATAGGATTTCTTTGACATCGTCCTTTGGATCCATTTCTTCCCAAGGGGAGGAATATTATCTGTCACTTAAGGATCTCCTTTTGGATTCTACATCAGGCATCTACCATTGTGACATGAGTTTCTTCATTGTGGGGGCCCCTTCTTGTCTCTTTATATCTCTCCTATGGAGACCATTGTATATGTACTTATATGATAGAAGTTGTCTATGGGGGGTATCATGTAATCCACCTCCTATCCTTCTTTCATTAGTGCATTTCATTCTTTTCTTTTCTCCTTTTGGAGTAGATTTTTTCCCATGAGGTTTTCTCTATTTCTCCACTTTATAGAGATTTGGTTGTATTCAGGTACCTGATCAAGCCTAGTTTTCAGAACCCTTGTTTTCTTTCATGCATTGTAGTTAACTTTGCTTTCTTGCACATGTTTGTAGCTGCACTCTTTCTCATCTTAAGGGGGGGTGTTAGAGTAAAGGTTTTAACTTAATTATGTTAATTAAGTTACCTTTATTCCTCTCTTAAGATTTCACTTTAGTTTGCATATTGTGACATTTAATAATTATATTAATTATTAAATGTCTACCTATTAGGGTTTCTTTAGGGTTTCACAATCTCTTTTTATAAGGATTGATCATTGTATTTTATACTCTCTCTGATTAATACATTTTCGGCTTTCAAAGCACCCTTGCTTTTTTGTCTCCATCTCTTCCTTTCTATGACAGGTTATTTGCATGCAGGTGATCTTCGGGGTCTGTGAAGTTGGCTTTCTCAACTTCTACACAAACATCCATATGTTGAATATATTAGAGAAAACACTGAAGTCATCAAAACAACACATCAAAATATACATATTTTTCTAACTTGTTTGTTTCATGTGCAGCTACAAGTGCAATCATATTTTCAGATCAAATGAGTGGTGGAAATGTGGCTCCCACAAGGGTTGAGCCCAACTCATAGTAATTATTGCATTATTTTAGTCTATGCATAGTTAAGTGCATATGGGATTACTTAAAAGTTGATATCAATCATGATTACTTCATAATCATAATGCATAATATCTTGCAATGTCATGAAACTAAAATAACAGTTTTCATCAATGACAATATCTTTGTTATTAATGATGAGCCATTGCTCATTGAAATAATGGAGGAACCATAAAATCAAATTGATAATTAAAAGGCATAGTCCTCTAAAAGACTTTTGCAGTGAAAAAGGTAAATACATGACAAGCATGCACAAGAAGTGGAATCACTGTCATAGCTATGCAAAGGGAAAATGTACATCATCTTCCTCACTCAACCATATGATATATGAAAGTGTATTGCAGGAGTACAAGGACAGTCCATGGATTAATAGTAACAGTATGACTATCTACAATACATGATAATTTATGGAGGAAACACAAATATTATTTCCATGATTAGCATTGAATAGAGAATAAAATTCTGAGATAATAAAGGTTTGGAGTTTTAGGAAGGCCAACAATGAGTACATTACAATATCCATTATCAGGCATCACAATCTTTAAAAGCAACCATCAAAGACTGAAACAGTTACTGGAAAAATGTTATAGATAATAACCATGAAAATAAACTTCTAATTATGGTTTATAATTATGGAGATCTCTGTTAAATCCTTCAAAATTATGATCAAGCACCAATATCAAAAAAGAAAAGGTTTTAGAATGATAAAGTATTATAGAAAAAATCCAAGTGAGCTCACGACCTATGGTATTCTTAAATGAATTAAACAAAACATATAAAGCTTTTATACAGGTTATACCCATGCTATGCAAAGGAAATGAGTCATTTTACAAACAATGCCCTGTATGCAGTGATTTTATAATAGAATGAAGGAAACAAAATGGAGAAAGCAATACCTAGATGGCCGAATACAAAGTTTCAGAAATGAAAAGAAAAGAAAATCATGGCCATGGTCATTTCTTCTATATTTTCACTGAAATGTACAAATACAAAAATACAAAGGAGAATACCCACAAAAGAAAAGCCTGAAGTTGTTTTCACAAGGCTCAAAAGAGATATACATTGTGGTGTAGCCAAGTAAAGAGAAGCACAAATTGGAGAACAAAATACAACCAGCCATAATGGCCATCATCATAAATTTATCATAGAAGATACATAATGGCTTTTTATCTTTCACAAAGAAAGGGTAAAATGGTTAAATACTTCCAATATGCTTACCTAGCATTTTGAGTTTGTTAAATCTGCCTCTATTATCTTCAAAATTCATCATGGTCGAATTCTAGGGAATGCTCCAAAAACCATCATCACATGGTGGTGGCTTAGCTTCTCTAAGAAGCTTCAAACAAAATTAAATGACTTCTCTTTCTTTTTGTTCACTTTTGTTTTTAGGGTTATCAACCCTAAGATGCTGACAGGAGATATTTTACCTTAGGTATTTTAAATGCCTTCATATTGTTTATAAAACTTTGCATTTTAATGTCCTTTGTAGTGAATGTTGTTTCCCCTTATATTGTGCCATGAAGACTAAGTCTTATGACTTAAAAGAAAAATTCTCTTTACCAAATATATGGACAATTTGACTATTTCTTTTTATTTTTGCATTAAAGAAGGAAAAATGTAAAATATATGATTTACATGGTATTTTATAAATCATTAAAATAATATATTTATTTTCATGCAAAAATATCTTATGTGCTCCTTTTAGGAAGACTTTTTCAAGGAGTTGTCCTTTTAAGAAAGATTTTCTTTTGAGCTATAATCTTGGAGAAAATGTGGGGAAGTTATTTTCAATTTGCAAACACATGGAGAAGATTTAAGGGAGTTGAAGGAAGTTGGAAAACATAAGGAGGGAATATAGGGATGTGTTATTTCTTTTGAGGTAAAATTAGAGCTTTTGGAGTATGTTTTAAAGAGTCACCATGTTGGACTTGGTAAAATTTGATCATTTCAACTCTTTGAAGCTCATTTGAAGAAAATCTTATTGCTATATGTTTGGATTTTTGAAGCCATCCAAGTTCATGAAGCTTCTAGAGCCTCTTTTGGTGGAGTTACTTGGACTTATGGATATATTCTCATTTGTAACCCATTATTGGGTAGTTCTAACTATGCAGATTGGAGACATTGAGACTTTTACAGTCTTTTGCTACAATTTTGTCATATTTTGTAACTCTTGAGATATGGAATACAATTTATACCTTGGAGGTAGCTGGTAATGGAATTTTTGCCTTCATATTCTTGTAGATATTGTGCATGTTAATAAGATTGATCAAGTTATTAGTGAAATTATCCTTTTTCCTTATAACTTTGTCTCTTAATTTGTACCTTTTTTCTGCAAAAAGCTTGTTCTTGCAGGTTGCTATTAGTGTCTTTAAAATACATATAACCTTTAATTGTGAATTCATTTTCCATTTACAAGTTTATGTATTTTGTCCTCTTAGTGAAATATTAATGCAAGAGCTATGCTGCAACAAATTGTGCAAGTGTTTTTCCACTACCAGTCAAAATCAAGTGTCATAGTTTCTCTGTTTTCTATGTTCGCTTAAAGGTTAGGTGTATCACCTTAGGAATAGTATAATTTTACTAGTTTTCATTTTAAAGCAATCATTCTCCCTTTTCCTTATAAATTCAATAGATTAGGTGATAACCAACATAGGAAGCCGGTGTTCTCCAGAGGTTCTTTTCCATTTTTAGGGTGACCCACAACTTGGAAAATTTCCCATGTTCCTCTAAAGTATCAAGTTTTTGTAACTTGATAAGGGTGCAACTTTAAGAGATAGCATATAGCTTTTTGGATTATCTTTGAGGTACATAGGCAAGAGTTTTATGGCGAAGGGAACAATAGCTTTTAATATGAAAATGTTGCAAATATTGGGTTATTGTTTAGTTTTGTGTCTTTGTAATAAGGTATTTAATACCATGAATAAGGTCATTGAATGTTAGTTAGGTCATTGGGAGTCAATTTTGGTTAATATTGTGAAAATGACAAAAAATTGTAAATTTGGAGGAAGTTGAATAGTTAGAAGTTAAAAAGGTAATTGTAGTAGGTTGGTTTTTGTTGGAAAATCATAAATACATGTAATGGTTGAACTAAGGTTGTAGAGGTGATTTTATAAGTTGAACATCAATAAAGTTATGGTTTCTTGCATTTTTCTAGTGTAATTTTCTGCTACATGAGGTTGTACGACCTTGTACGACATGCAAGTGGTATCTAATTGATTGGATTTGATGTGGAATTGAATTTAGTTTCTATAAAACTTGGTCTCATCGATTTTCATTCAATTTTGAGCATTTTAGAAGCAATTTACTCCAAACTACTTTGAAAACCTAGGTTTTTGGTGCATTGAGAGAACAAAATGAAGTTTTGAGCCATTCCACAAGTGAAATTGCTTGATAACCAATGGTATGGAAGTATTTAGGATTTTTTTTGAGTTATTCAAGTTTGCAAGAGTAGGGGTTGAGGATTTGGGCAATTTGGTTGATGTCCTAGTTGATTAAACTCATGTTTTTAAGCAAGAATGATGCATAGATGGTAGGGTTTGATAGAAAACTATTGGGAAGTGTTTTGGAAGGGTTGTAATTGTTTTTGAATATCATATTGGACATGTCTAGGCTAGTGGCATAAGAGTTTGAGGTCTGGGTTGTAAAAATCACAAAGTGACCTACCATAACAAGCCTAATTAGGTCCATTTCAAGGCGTAGCAACAATTGTTTGGACCTTATGTTTCAAAGTAACCCCACCTAAAATTGAAGTATGTTTTAAAAGAAGATAATGGGTACTCAAATTTATAATTTATTTCTTGGTATGAGCTTTGGTTTGAAAATTATGAAGGAAAAAACCCCTTTTACTGTGCTACACAGAAAAGTGCCAAATTATGAAGGAAATCAATTTGTTTGGAGTATAAATGCTTTGGTAAGGATTTGATTGGTTGATTTTTGGTTTTTTTACCCTACTTTGCATAATTTTTAAGCGTTGTGGCCATAATATATTTGGGAATGATCACTGGTATGTGTGAAAATATGATTTCCTTAATTAGGCAATATTTTTTCGTTATGGTATGGTTGTGTCGATAATTGGGGTGTTTGTTTTTCCCATTGGAATTTTGAATTACCTCTCACTATGTTATTATGACTAAAATCACATGATTTGGGAGAGAAAATGGGTGGTGACAATGTTCGAACTGAGCCTAGTTCTTGTGAAGAGTTTCAATATGGACCCCCTTGTTTGGCACATTTGTGTTGAGGGACTCATTGTGGCTCTAATGGAATGCCTTCAGGGGCATGATGAGAAGCTCTCAGTGTAGTTCACAAGCTTTTGGAATGATAGGAGAGTCATATTTGGTGGCATATCCTTTGAAATTAATGAGGATGTCAGTGCCAAGGCTACTAGCCTGTCATGCACGGGGAAAAAGCTTAAAAATCATACTAAAGTGAAAGATTTGGAAAGCCTCCATACTTTCTACCAAGGGAATGAGAAACCAAAAAAGTTGCATGTGGGGGTTCAAAAGGGAGTCTCCTATCGAAGTCTTGGAACCAAGTATGTCTAGCCATTATGAAGTACATTATGCTGGAGGGGAGATTCAAAGTGTTTTATTTTTACCATTTTCCCTTTTTGAATCATCTTAGACACAAAATCCTCATAAGATTTTGCTTCTTCCTACTTTTGTCTCTAGAAAGTTATGTTAGGGAGACCTTTGAATGGGCTTCCAAGAACCCTGAAAAACTATCACCTTTTCCCCTACACCAAGGCCTATTTTTTTGTCAATACCACTTTCATCTTGCCCTTTTCTCCCCTAAACCTATTTTGGCTGTCGAAATCAAGGAACATGAAGCTTCTGACCATTCCTCTAATAAACCCTCCCCGGTCACTTCGATTGGAACCAAAAGAAAGAATCCCTATGTGCCTTGTGAAACCCCTGATGACCCTAAACCTAAACCTCTAGCTAAGAAGAAAAAAGGGGGTGTGGGCCTTCCTCAGTCAAAAGTGGGTGCTAAACTTTGTGAATTAAAGAACACTCCCACTAAAAAGGATTGTAAAGTCACATCCCATCTTGTTATTACTGATTTACTTTTACCTTCACAAGTAAATAGATTAGTAAATGCAATCATGAGTTTGATATGCTTGCTAATGAATGGAATACTGAAATAGGTATTATGTGAAAGTATTGATAAATGCTTAATATGACTTTGAAAGAGTAAATATGTTTACATTGATTGATATATGAATATGCTAAAGTTATGATGCATATAGATTTATTATGAACGTGTAACTACCATTGCAAATGTGTTGAGTTGGTTGAAATGACATGTTCATTCCTCTAGGTGGAGGGCAAGTATCACTCAAAAGAATATCTTGGTCAAGTAACCAGTAACGTAACCTATTTGAGCTTTCACGCACTCACAGTAGAAACGTTAATTCTAGACATAGTGTTGGGGAAATGGTAAGTAATCCAAGTAGTATGATGTGTTGCATTAGTAACGGTTGTGATTGCTATTGAATGCATGCTTGGATGATGATTATGTATTTAGAGCTTGTGAGTCCTTCCTTATGTTATTGTGCTTGATTGTATGGTTGAATGAGTATTTGGGATATATATGCATATGTCAACATACACATACGATGGATATAATGGGATGTCCAATATGACGACATATGTATAGATATGCATATATGTATATAAATGATTAATATGATGCTAGAATCACATGGTCATAATCATTTGGATATTGAATGGATCATTTAACTATCATGTTGCTAGTTAGTATATATGTTTGTATAAATATACAAATACACACATAAGCATAAATGCTTAATAGAGGAATGTGTTTACATATATATAATATATAAATTATTCTTATAATGTGAATTCTAACTCATTTGTATTCATTTCTATATCCAATATATACATACTTTCTTGACATGGCGTATATATGTATATATCATATGCGACTATATGCTTTGAGGGCAATTACTTTAAACAATTCTTTGAGGCTAATTTACTTACATAACCATAGGTTGATTGTATATATCATATACAAAGAATTTATAAGGCTGAATATAACACATATTGGTGATGAATATAGAGTGAACTTTATGCAATATAAAGTGCAACAAGTAAGTCAATTTGAGAAGTTTGACTTAGTTGATGCATTGTGATGGAATACTTTTGAATTAGTAAACTACATTTACCTTGGATGCCTTATCACGAATTGAATAACAACTGCAAAGTAAATTTAAATGTCAAATGATAGGAAAGGTTTCTTCAAGTTGATGAATTGGTCAAAACAAATTTAAGAGACATGGCAACTCAACATAGACTAAGTTGACTTATGCTAAGTGTTGCATTTTAGTTATTGACTAGTTCAAACAAGAGAAAAGCCACATGAACTATAGAAGGATAGTTGCTTGCTTTGGCACCACCTTATGAATTCCGATTGCTATAGAAGTGTCTTTTAAGAGAAATTTGAATGCCATATTTTTTACCATGTGCTGTTTTGAAATGTTCTTATGCTGTTGTCAATTTTAGAGGGAAATTTGTAGCTTTATTTTGTTGAGTACACTCTCAACTTGCTGCCACCTTATTTCCAAGTTAATTGAGTCGAATAAAGTTTAGTTTGCTATCAATTCACTTTCCTTTTCTGTAGGCTAGGGAGTCTCCTTGTTGCTGTATAAATAGAGAAGAAATATCTCTATTTTGGGATGCATTCTGCTCTGCAATTTAGATGGCTTTTGCTCTACATTTTATATGCATGCTATTGCATTCTTTTCCACATTTCTAATCTACTTTATGCTACAAGTTTATTCTAAGTATTGTGAGAAATATTTGAGTATATAGAGGGAAGTATATTATCAACTTGAGGGAAGGCTTTATAGAGGCATTGCTTGTGAGGTCAAGTAAGCTAGAGGCTGAAATTGGGAAGCTATACATCATTAAGTCAATTAGATAAGAAAGTTACATGCATAGGGATAATTCTTCCTTTAATTTTATTAGTTTATAAAAGATTGATTCTTGAAGTCTATTAAGATTACTTGCATTAGGGAAAAATAGTATTTGCTTTGAAAGGAAATTAGAAGTTGTTTATGTTGTTTGTGAAGTACTTGTAATTACTCTGTAATAAGGGGAATTTTTTATCATAGGTATTAATATAATAGATATGAATAAACAAAGGTATATTAAGGGATTACTCATAGCTAAAGTGATTTGATTATACAAGATAGCTAGTGGGTTACTCCTGGGTTGAGAGGTATATTGAAACCTAGTGAGTTAGAGCTACTACTTGATTAGAGGCATTGCACTCTTAATTGCAAAGTTATAGTATTGACAAGATTAGACTCATTGCTTAAACCCTTTTAGTTAAGGTGATTATACTCTCGAATGGAATCATCTATTGTCATGATGATTCTTTGATTGAGGTCTTTCATTGATAAGGTTATACTCTTAATGAGTATCAATTATTATGTGTTGTTTTACTAAATGGAGTCGGTTATTTAATCTATGATTAGATAAAGCTTATGTAGCTAAAATCTAGATTATAAAGTTATACTTGGGACTAGATTGTCCTTTGAAGAAAATATCTTGTTTATGCAAAGATAAGCTCATATGTTTTACTTGGGATAGGAATATCCATTGAAGGGGTAACTAGTGCTTAGGCTTGAATGGTTGAGTTACCATTGTGTTTTGGGAAAAAGGGAACTAGGTTATTTCTAGGGTTAAATATTTCCCATTGGAGGGAATTACCTAGGCATAGTCAAAATCGAGCTGCAATAGTGTATGTGAATGTGAGGAATGTCACTCAAAGTACTGAGTGAGAATGCTTTGGTGAAAGTAGTGTAAGTAACCACTGTTTACACTGTCATTTCACTATGTTCCTTTTATGCATTCTAGTTCAGGATTTTCATACTCGTAGGATTAGCTATTGTATGATTAGGTTATGGTTTGTAGGACACAACACTAAGCTTAGATAGGAATTTGTTATGAGGTTTCCCAACCAATCTCTTCATTGAAGGGTAGGTCCATCTCACCTATGACGTAGATGTGCGAGGGACTGCATTTAAGTCCATGGTTGGCAGAAAAACACTTGAGTGATGCTTCTCCTCATTAGTCGGCAATCAAGGTTTGTGGATGTTTGTGCTAGTATCAGAAACAACTAGAGTGTTTGCACGAGTGAGCAAGGACATTCAAAATGTATGCACTGATTCAGAAAAATTAGGACCAATTTGTATATCTATTGCCATATGAAGCTCAAAGGAGCTGTGTTTGTATCATGCACCCATTTTTATGGAAGGATGTAATCATATACTTGAGTTCATTCAATATGACATCTATGTTATGGAAAGATTCATGAAATTACAATGGAATGCAATGGAAGTTTTGAAATAGTGTTATTTCAATTATGTATGTAATTTACATTGTGAAAAGAAAAAAATTTATTGCTAGGTTTTGGCATCAAGGTTTATCACTTGAGGTGAAAACATTGGAAATTTTACTGTGAAAACATCAGGGTTGTTACATGTGGTATCAGAACTACCAGGTTCAGCTTTGGAACCTATGAGCTCATTATGTAAGTGTTACATAAATAATGGTTGAAAAATTCTTATGCCAAGATGGAAAGAAAAAGAACTAAGGGAAAAGAGAAAGGAAGATAAGATTATTGGAAACTTGTTTAAGTTTGGGACTAGATAGGAGTCATCCCTAGAGTAGAAACTCCTAAACCAACAACTTATTATGATATTACCTTGGATTGTGGAAGATTATGCAATTGGGTTATGTAGGAAGGTTATGAAGGATAACCAATAGGTACCTTCACCCTACTAGATAGCTATAAAACTCTGAGGGATAGAGAGGATTGAGAGAATCTCCCTTATTGATAGCAACCTATAGCTTCAAAGAGTCAAGGATTTTTGGATTTAGTAAGAATACTAGGAATCTATGAGTATACATTGTTGGTATATAAATTAGATCAAAGTAGAAAGTCAACGAAAGAGGTAACCAAGAGGTTGGAGAAATCTTGATTTGAATCTAATTTCTAAGAAAAGCTAGGAACTTGTAACAATAGTTAGTACCTTGGAATAAGGGAAGAGACTAGAGTGGTCAGAAATGAAGTAATCAATGAAGTAGACATGGTTCCACCAACCAAAATTGACAAGATCAATTTGGAGTTTTGATTAAGATGATGAAAAGAAACCAAACAAATTTTGAGTGCTTAAGGTTATGAAGTCACCAAGTATTGGGACAAAGTCACTTAGAAATGTGATTGTGAGAAAGAAGCCTAAAAAGATGAATTGTATTGATCTGACAAAGGTTTGGATAGTACATCGATTGGTTGGAGTATAAATTGAACCCACCAATGTGTCAACAGACACCAACATATGTTTAGAGGTTCCAAAAGGAAATCTAATATAGTGTGACACTATGTGTTAAAACTATGTGAAGTTGTAAGGGAACAATTCTCTAAGTTTAAAGGTACATCAAGAAAAGAGGCTTTGTGAGTAGGGATATTCCTCCACAAAAAGGATATTGGAAAGAGAATTGGATTACTAGAGTGCCTCTTAACTTGTAAAGTAGCTGATTACTCATAAGATCACCTATTTGATGATCAAAAATGTTGAATCTACGGGATTAGAAATCAACAATGAATCTAACTTTGGGAAAAAGTATATTCAAGGTATGCCATTAAGGTAAGAAAAAGAAACTAGAAAGCCAACAACAAGGAATGACAAATCATTTCAAGAAAGCAAATTTTTTCTAGGATTTCAACTTTGAGTCGAATGAATATCATGGAAACACTAAGGGGGGAAGGAAGAGAGTGGATTAAATCAGATTAAGTACCCCACCTAATGAAAAATTATGAGTATATCTTGGATTTGGAAGAGCTTTGACTTCTTCATAAGTCATGATGTCAATTAAGTCATATATTGCATGACCATAAGGATAAGGTATTGGAATTTTTGGAGAAAAATAGTGGAAAGGTCAAGGAATGTGACCTATTATCACACCATACCTTGTATATATATTTGGTTGTTAAATCAATTGCTATTATCATTGATGCCTTAGGAAAGGATGGGTAGATAAATTGATCATGAGAGGGAAGATCATTGTCTATGGAATCAGCAAGAGAAGACCTAGATTACTCCATAATAGGAGGGATTATCTATCTTTGGTATCATATACCAAGAATGATGAAATATGATTAGCTTAAAGAAAGTTTCTTACTACTCCTATTGTGCTTTATGGGAAGTAGCTATTTTTGATCTATTCATAGATAGTTAGACTATGTGTATAGTGTGAGATATGTCAATGTCATGAAGCAACTTGGCACTATTATCTAACTATGATAGGAAACCTTGAGGATGATAAGGTTTATCTATAAAGTCATAGAGATGGTATGAACAATAAGGTAGGATGTGACACTATGCAACCACATCGATTATATTTACTTGATTGATCACTTGATCATACCTTACTCTTGAATGTAACCCTAGGTTTGGGCTAACCTATCTGGGATGAGAAGTTCATTTGATTAAGAGTGAAACCTTAGGTTACGATTTACCTACTAGGTTGGAAAATTTACTTGAATACTCATTGATACCTATAGGTTGTGAATAACTTACTTGGTTGGGTTGTACATTTGGTCTTGATTGGAACATATAGGGTCAAAGTAACCTATATAATTGAACTAGTCATTGATTGATGAATTTTTCTTAGGATTAGGGTATACTAAGGTTGAGGCTCACGTATGTGATTAAGTGAATCACTTGAGCTAATGAGAAATGTTCATGTTTGGTAATTAGGTATGCAATTAAATTTTATATCTTCTAGGAACCAACATGATTGAACGAGAATTAATACTCAAAATTAGTACTGATGCTCATTGGAAAAGATAGATTGAGCTGAAAATTGATTTACAATTTTGGAAATAACACAAGGAAGAAATAAATCCAAGTTGTGGATGTCCTAAGATAAAGGAGAATTATCTTTGCAAAATGTCTAAGCATTATGCTTATGTGGCACGAGTCCACAAAATAGGTTTTCATTTAGTCAAAGAATATACTATTATGGGATGCAAAAGATCCTATATACTCAAAATTTTGGAAGATTAAGGAATCAAATGAGAAAATTTGATGTCATAGTTGGGACATTGGAATGAAAAAGTTATTTGTCGCATGAGGAACCACTATAATCTAGGGAAAGGAGTAAGGTGCTACATGAAATGTGGCAAGATAATGCCTAGTGTGCCAGGAAATGAAGACAGGATGTCATCATTGGAAGAACATGTGTACTCTCTTGAGATTCTAGAGGGGGAGTGGTTGAACAAAAGACAGTTTAACCTATCTATGTCGATAGAAATGACATAATGTTGTGGTGGACAAACTCACCAAGGTAACCATTGTTTCTTGGAAAACTAATTTAGGGGATTTCAGTCCTAAATAATATATTGTGTGAGGTAGTTGCTTAGTATTCCTAAGAAGGTTTTCTCAGTTGTGAACGAGAAAATAATGATAGGGTTGTGTGAACCATGATCGTACTATGAGACATCCAATTGAACAAATGCACAATATATTATTGTAGCTGAACAGGAAAAGTGGTAACCAAATCTTGAATGATTTGTTAAATACTTATAAAATTCTATTATTGAGCTATGATCTATTAAATAGAAAGGAAGGTTGGAAACTCTATTAGGCTGAAATGGGCTAAGAAGTGGGGTTAATCTTAAGCTAGAAAGGTTATCAAAAATGAATAATAGATCAAAATGATCGAAGAAACCTTTGTTGATACAAAGCTTGAAATGTAAAACAATATCGTTATGCTCAAAATTTTATAGGTGTCCAAGAGAAATGTTGTGCTCAAGATGGAAAAGTGGTCAAGAGCATTATTTTTTGGTTAAAGAAAATAGATAAGTAGGTGATGGACAGTCTCTGCTTCTGAGTTTTCTAAGGTGTAAATACCAAAGGGAAGGATGGGACCCACGACGTAGTGTACAATACATCAACATTCCTTTTCTATTTGGATTACACAAAGGATAAATTCATGGTCCAATGAGAATGTGCTTTCTAGTCACTATAGTATAGGTCTCATGTGGTATATAGATACTATTGTACATGAGATGTACATATGAGAAATGGTGATTACCATGCATAAGCTCTTTGAGAGAGCAAGTATGAGTGAGGCATAGAAGTTTTTCCTATGCGTTTGTAAGGACACTCGATGCAAGGTCCAAAAAGGACAAGGTTGTAAGGAGAAATGCTACATAGGAAGAATTTTTTGTGATTCTTAGATGAATTAAAAAAGGTAAGTATAAACCTTTACTCAACTTTATCGGTATGTTAAAGTGCTATAGATCATCAAGGATGATGATTCACAAGGGGAAATTATGTCACATCTTGTCTTATTATTACTAATTTACTTTTACCTTCACAGGTAAATAGGTTAGTAAATGCAATCATGAGTTTGATATGCTTGCTAAGGAATGGAATAGTGAAATAGATATTATCTGAAAGTATTGATAAATGATTAATATGGATTTGAAAGAGTAAATATGTTTACATTGGTTGCTATATGAATATGATAAAGTTATGATGCATATGGATTTATTATAAATGTCTAACTACCATTGTAAATGTGTTGAGTTGGTTGCAGGGATAGGTTCACTCCTCCAGGTGGAGGGGAAGTATCACTTAGGAGAAGATATTTGTTAGGTAACTAGTAACATAACCTATTTGAGCTTTCACACGCTCATAGTAGAAAGGTTGAGTATAGACATAGTGTTGGGGAAATCATAAGTCATCCTTAGTATGATGTGTTGCATTGGTAAGGGTTGTGATTGCTATTAAATGCGTGCTTGGATGATGATTATCTGTTTAGAGCTTGTGAGTCCTTCATTATGTTACTGTGTTGATTGTATGGTTGAATGAGTATTTGGGATATATGCATATGTCAACATACGTGTATGATGGATATAATGTGATTTCCATATGAGTATGAGGACATATGTATAGATATGCATATATGTATAGAACTGATTAATATGATGTTATAATCATGTGGTCATAATCATTCAAATATTGAATGGATCATTTGACTATCATGTTGCTAGTTAATATATATATGTTTGTATATATATACAAATACACACATAAGCGTAAATGCTTAATAGAGTGTGTATACATTTATATATATGTATATAATATTATTATTATTATGTAAATGTTAACTCGTTTGTATTCATTTTTATATCAAATATATACATACTTTCTTGACATGGCATATATATGTGTGTAAATATATGATATGTGACTATATGCTTTGAGGGAGATTACTTTAAACAATTCTTTGAGGCCAATTTACTTACATAACCATTGGATGATTGTATAAATCATATACAAAGCATTTATAAGGTTGAATATAACATATATTAGTGATGAATATAGAGCAAATTTTATGCAATATAAAGTGCGGCAAGTAAGTTGATTTGAGAAGTTTGACTTAGTCAATGCATTGTAATGGAATAATTTTGACTTACTAAACTGCATTTACCTTGGATGCCTTATCATGAATTGAATAGCAACTGCAACATAAATGTAAATGTTGAATGATAGGAAAAATTTCTGCAAGTCAATGAATTCGTCAAAACAGATTTAAGAGACATAGTGAATCAACATAAACTAAGTTGACTTATGCTAAGTGTTGTATTTTAGTTATTGGCTGGTTCAAATAAGAGAAAACCCATGTCAACTATAGAAGGATAGTTGTTTTCTTTGGTGCCACCTTATGAATTTTGATTGTTATAGAAGTATCTTTTAAGAGAAATTCGAATTCCATATTTTTACCATGTGTTGTTTTGAAATGGTCCTATGCTACTGTCAATTTTAGAGGGAAATTTGTAGCTTTATTTTGTTGAGTACACTCTCAACTTGTTGCCACCTTATTGCCAAGTTAAGTGAGTCGAATAAGGTGGAGTTTTTCATCAATTCACATGCCTTTTATGTATGATAGGGAGTCTCCTTGTTTTTGTATAAATAGAAAAGCAATCTCTCTTTTTTGGGACACATTCTGATTTGCAATTTAGATAGCTTTTGCTCTGCATTTTATACGCATGCTATTGCATTCTTTTCCACAATTCTATTCTTCTTTATACTGCAAGTTTATTGAGAGAGCTTTGAGTATATAGAGGGAAGTATATTATCAACTTGAGGGAAGGCTTTATAGAGGCATTCCTTGTGAGGTCAAGTAAGCTAGAAGCTGAAATTGGAAAGCTGTGCATCATTCAGTCAATTGGATAAGTGAGTTACATGAATGGGGATAATTCTTCCTTTAGTTGTATTAGTTTATGAAAGATTGATTCTTGAATGCTTTTTTTAGTCTATTAACATTACTTGCATTAGGGAAAAATAGTATTTTCTTTGAAAGGAAATTAGAAGTTGTTTATGTTGTTTGTGAAGTGCTTGTAATTACTCTGTAATAAGGGAAATTGTTTATCATAGGTATTAATAAACTAGATATGAATAAATAAAGTTAGCTTAAGGGATTACTCATAGCTAAAGTGATTTTATTATACAAGATAGCTAGTGGGTTACTCCTGGGTTGAGAGGTATATTGAAACCTAGTGAGTTAGAGCTACTGCTTGATTAGAGGCATTGCACTCTTAATCACAAAGTTATAGTATAATAAGAGTAGATTCATTGCTTAAACCCTTTTAGTTTAGGTGATTATACTCTCGAATTAAATCATCTATTGTCTTGATGATTCTTCGATTGAGTTCTTTCATTGATAAGGTTATACTCTTAATGAGTATCACTTATTATGTGCTATTTTACTGAATGGAGTTAGTTATTTAATCTATGATTAGATAAAGCTTATGTAGCTATAATCTAGATTATAACGTTATACTTGGGACTAGATTATATCCTTTGAAGTGAATAGCTTGTTTAAGCAAAGATAAGCTCATATGTTTTACTTGGGATATGAATATCCATTGAAGGAGTAACTAGTGCTTCGGCTTAAATGGTCGAGTTACCATTGTGTTTTGGTAAAAAGTGAAGTAGGTTATTTCTGGGGTTAAAGATTACCCATTGGAGGAAATTACCTAGGCATAGTATAAGAATAGTCATAGTCCAAACTGAGCCATAGTAGTGTATGTGAATGTGAGGACTATCACTCAAAGTATTGAGTGTGAATACTTTGGCCAAAGTAGTGTAAGTAACCACTATTTACACTGTTGTTTCATTGTGTTCCTTTTATGCATTCTAGTTTAGGATTTTCATAATCGTAGGAGTAGCTACCATATGATTAGGTTTTGGTTTGTAGGACACAACACTAAGCTCAAATAGGAATTTTTTATGAGGTTTCCCAACCAATCTCTTCATTGAAGGCTAGGTCCATCTCACCTATGAGGTAGATGTGCAAGGGACCACATTTAAGTCCATGGTTGGAAGAAAATCGCTTGAGTGATGCTTCTCCTCATCAATCGACAACTAACTTTTGTGGATATTTGCACTAGTATCAAGGACAACTAGATTGTTTTCACCAACGAGCAAAGACATTCAAAATATATGTGTCAATTGAGTGACATTGAGACTAGTTTGTATATCTATTTCCATATGAAGCTCAAAGAAGCTATGTTTTCACCGTGTGCCCATTTATATGGAAGGATGTAATCATATACTTGATTTCATTCAATATGGAATCTATGTTATGGAAATATTTTTGAAATTATAATGGGATGCAATGGAAGTTTTGAAATAGTGTTATTCCAATTATTCATGCAATTTACATTATGGAAAGAAAAAAATTTATTGCTAGGTTTTGAAATCATGGTTTATCACTTGAGGTCAAAACATTGGAAATTTTATTGTGAAAAACATCAAGGTTACATGTAAATCGACTTCCAAGAACAAATATAAACAAAAATAGGGAAAAAAGGGCACTCTGTGCCATGTGGTGGAGCCAAAAACGGACATTGAGGAGGGGGACTCTACTGATAGAGATTCCCATGGGGACACTATTGTTGTTGCCAGTGTGGACTTAGGGATGTTGCAGACTAGCATCAGAAATTATAACATATTGGTCAAGAACAAAAAGGAGGATCATGTTGATGAGATCTTTAGCAATTATGAGTAGAAGGGAGGCAAGGAGGAGAGAAAACATGATACCATTGAAGAAATTGAGGATTATGTTGAAGGGTCGAGCCATTTTCCAAAGCTAATCAAAATGATTTGTGATTATTCCACTCTAAAATCCTCTGAACACCTGGCTGGGAATGAGGAAGCGAGAAAGGAAGAAACCGAGAAGATGGAGGAGCTCAACAATATGTGGGCTCAAATTGAAAAATTGGAAAGGAAATTCACCAGGCCCACATACATTATGGTTCGAGCCATCCATAGGTCCGTTGTTACTCTATCCAACATGTTGTGCAAGGAGTTTGACAAAAAGAATGTTGAAGAAGGACCTAGCAAAAAAAAGGGTGGGTGATGAGGTTCTTGATCTCCTCTTTCAGGAGTGGGATGGATTAGCAAAGTAATAGGTTGGGTGTGTGTTGCTAGTGGATCGGGTTTCTTTTTTTTGTTAGTTTGTTGTTGTTGTAAGCTTTTTGTGTTTATCTTCTATTTCTGCTACTAGACTATTAGATGATAGTTATTGGTTTTTGATCCTTTTTGGCCCTCTAGGTTCTTAATGTAAAGGTTATTGCACCCTATAAATGCAACTTATCTTATCAAAAACATTCATTCCCCACATAATTATTATTGCTCCCTTATACTCATTTAAATTCCTAGGTGCAAGATCAATTATGTATCCATGAATTTAACCCTTAAAAATTGAAAATTTAAATTTAAATTTGGAAAACTCCCACCCATGTCACTATTCATTATGATCCAACTAAACACATATTTTCATACTCTTTTGCTATGTCCTTACATTTAAAGAGTGAATTATATTTTCTTAGTATTTGTTATGACCCTCATTTTTCTATATGGTAGTTTGTATTAGTTCGCTACATATGCTTTGCTAGTTACCCATAGGTAATACTAAATAAAGGTGGATGGGTAGAATTTGTAAGTCATCACACTAGTTAAAATAAAGTAATTATCAACATTCATAGGATGGTATGAGTTATCCTTGATAATGTTGTATATTTTAAGGAATTTATAAATGAAAGGTATCTTATATATTTGTAAATGGAGTGTATGCTCTAGATTGGGAGTTTACCCCTCAAAGTGGTACTAAAAAGATAATAAAATTAATATATTTCTCTCATTTCTATATATTATATGTGTTTAATTTATTTTGTTTTGCAAGTTCAATATAATTGATCTATCAAAGCTCTTTCTAGAGTTGTTATATTACTAGTTTAGATTTGTTTGTAACTATCCACCATATTTTATCACCTCATCAAAGAGAAATATTTGTGATCAAAATATGGTGATAGTTGTTGTCACACTAAATATATTACCCATGTTTTCCCAAAAAAATCCCTTGCAAGTAAATCAAATTCCCCACGATCAATTTTTTGGCTAAAACTCAAGTAATAAATTATCCAATTATGATAATATTTTTGAGTTGATTAATTTTCCATATAAATGTGGATAACACTTTCTTAGCTAAGATAATATTTTTCCTCATTTAGGTAGCTACCAAGTTGCACTCATTTCTACCGCTTGTTGATGGTGGTTTTAGCATAAGCAATTGTTGAGTAACAATAAATCAGTTACAATATATGATTTCAGGCAAAAGTCAAGATGTTCCAAGTTTGGAACCCATTATTATGGGATGACCTAGTATGATACCCTTCTAACCATGTGAAGAAGGAATATGGAAAATTCAACATAGAGATACAAGATATTTCATGAAGTTAAACATTAATTATAGAGAAACAAAGACAATGGCATAATTTTTAGGTCAAAAGAGAAAGGTAAGGTAACAATGATTGATGCTGGTGAGAATGCAAAGGTAAATAAGAATTTATAAATGAAACATGTGTTATTTCAAACTTTTCACCACATGCTCTTTGAGAATGGAGATGGAGGTTGTAGCTATTTGGCATAATTAATGGCTAATTATTGAATCCTAGAGAGCATCTAGGGAAGTTTGCTGAGTTGTATAATAGATTGAGAGAATATAGGGTAGTTTGACTTAGTTTGTGATATCTCCAAGAATCTAGGAATTATTAAAGGAGCTTTTGGAAAATGGATAAGGTCAAAGAAACAATATGAACTTCATTTGAACAACCACCTGCAATGAACATTTCAAGGGATAAAAAGCAAGGACAAGTTAGCTAGGGGTCCATGAGGTTTGATCTAGCCAATTGAAGAAAACACATTATTTATTCCTCATAACATGTTCCTAATGTTTAGAAATCTATTGGAAAATATAAAGGAATTCCAAAGGGAAGATTTTAGGGAGTTCTTGTTGTTATAGACTTATTATTGTAATTGTTAAGGTTAGTTCATTGAATCTACAAACTAATATGACAACTCAAACTTAGTTTCAAATTGAATATATCATTGTAACACCTTCTTTTCATGAATATGAAGGAATTTTCAAACTATGTATCACTATAAAAACACCTGTGATCAATAAAGTTCAATATTTTTCCTTCTCAATAACTATTTATTGTATGTATATGATTGCTTTATGCACATTTCTTTGATTTTGTGTAACTCCTCAAATATTCATCTCATTATAGCACCTTTGGAAAGAAAGGGCATGTCTTATACAAGTCATAATTTATTTTATTGATGCTAACAATCTTTAGTTGTGAAAGTACACCTAATTTTCCTTCTAAACTATAAGTGTTCTAGCTTTCTTATGAAGTACACATGTATGAGCATGTGAAAATATTGAGTTGTGAAAAATAGTTGAACTATCAAAAGAATTATGTGTCAAAATAGTAGCATGAGTATGAAATCATTTTGGTGCATCATCTCAGTAGAGCTTAGGTTTCATTTGTAAGTCATTTATCTATCCTTTTCCTCAATAAAGCAGTAGTATAGTTCAGTTTAGTTGATTGCAACAAGGTAACCAACCCTCTCTAGAGATTCACTTCAAGGGTGAAGCCACATAAGTGGTTTACAATTTGATGGAGGAAGGAAAATTGTATTTTGGATGCTTGCTCTAAATTAGGGGGTTCGCTCGAACCTATAGGTTCGAATGAACCCACTAAATCCTTCGAGCAAACCCTGTGGTTCGCTAGAACCCCAAGAAAGTCAACAGAAAAATAATAAACAAATTGGTTCGAGTGAAAGGGTGTTCACTCAAACCCCTTGAAATAGGGATTTTTAAAGAAAATGACCATTGAACTGACAATCATTTTCACCCATGTGAAGCGGTGAATGAACAAAGAGAGCACATGTGAAAGGTGGCAAACTCCTGGGTGAATGGGCGTTCAACTCACCACCTTCGACCTCCATAGTCCATCACCTTTGACCTCCATAATGCAGAGGTTGGTAAATTTTGCTTCCCCATTTCATACATGGATGCAATTTGTTGATTGAATTACATTTGTTTGAAAGTTTCTAAACCCTAAATGATAAAACAAATCAATTTTGTGTATCCTTTAATCATAGCATTCCATGAGACCAAATTTTGTTTATGTGTATCCTTTAATCATAGCATTCCATGAGAACAAAGCTCACAAACATTTGGTTGTGTAGATATACCCTATTCCAAAGCTCCCATTTCAACGTAGGCAGGGAAAAGGTTGTGGAATTTGGATATACAACTGCCAATTGCATTTGCTTGAAAGTTTCTAAAGCCTTTTCAACAAGCCCATTTGTTGCATATCTTAGAATTGTAGCATTCCATAAGACCCCATTTTGTGAATATCCTATAGTTGGGCATTCCATGAGAACACATTTCTTGGTGGCCCCTCAGACATTTCTCCATTTATTATGACCAGAATCATTAATTTAGTGGATAGCCAGGTCTCAAGAACAAATTTTGATATTACCCATAATACATTAATCAATTGGAATTTACTAGTCTTAGTAATACATGTGTTACAAAATTGTATCATGCCAATGATTTACTATCATGGTTTTGGAGTCTTAGTTTTAAATTAATTAATTAATTAGATTTACTATCATATTTAGAAGTTGTATTTTCTTATTATATATTTTTTAACATATATAAAATGTATGGTTGGATTAGTGAGATGTTTATAAAAAGTATACAATATGAAGTCAAATTATTAGATTGATTCTTAATAAATTAGGAATAATGATTAAATTTATAGTTTTATACAATCTATAAGTATAAATAGTTTGATGGTAGAAACTTTATACATATAAAAATATGATAAATGTGTGATTATTTTGCTTTCCAATCTATAAATTTTTGATACATGCTTGGCTATATAATTGAGATGGTTCACTCATAACAATGATAAAAATTTAGAACATCAAAGAAATATTTATGAGACATTGCTACCATTCTACATAACTCTCATGGAAATAAGAATACTATTTTATTTTAAATATTGTGTGTACTCTATCTTGAATTACTAATTAATTTTGAATTATATACTTATAATTTAAAATAAAAGCATTCTTTGTAACATAGAATAGATAGGTTAATTAATGAAATAAAATATGTTTTTATATTAAGAAAAAATTATAAATATGGAACTCATATGATAAATTGACTAAGACAACTTTGTGTGAGAATTAAGATGAGAATAATATATACCTTCTCTCAAGAATTAACATTAGATTAATAAGTTTGGCTCATATTGTATAATCACACTAGAAACCAACAATGGAAGATTAAGAGTCTCAACTAAGAATTCCACCTTATAAATCACATTCATACTAGAAGCCAACAATTAAAGACCAAATTTCATAAATAGAGTTCATGTGTTATATATCATGCCTTTGAGGGGTCCACAAGTACCATGAGCCTATTGAAATCCTTCTCCATCTAAATGCATCCATTCCAAGACCATTGGGAGGTGGGTATCCCAAGTTCCTTAATTTATTGTAGGAATTTAATCAAGAGTAGGACATTGTGACTTTGGCATGTAAGATAAGGTAAACTCACAAAATTCATGAAATGGAATATTTGGAATAGGTGTGTAGACCCTTTGTAACTAAATTCAAGCGTTAAATTAATGGAAAAAGATAAATATTAAGAACTAAAAGAAGGATCCAAACCATAAAGGAAAATAAAATATTAACTTAAACCTCAATGTCAAAACAAGAGTTGAGATAAAATTAGACAAAATGTTAGTAGGAGGAATTATCAAAAAAATTGAAGATACCCATGGTAGATGAGACCAAACAAAGAAATCACATTTTCTTCATCTATGATACTTAATATTCCATAGAAATGATCTTATTGGGTGAAATATGGGTTTTCAATATAATGTGACAAGAATATCACCTTAGTATTTTTTGACATCTTTATTCTTGTCATAAGTCACAAATTAACAAAATAGCAAAATTTCTCAAAAAGTTGATAATTTAGATAATTGATAGTTGATTTGAGATGTGACCTCATTATATTAACTAAAACTTAAATTATGCGATCAATTGAATCATTCAATTAGGTGAAAGTGAAGGGTATTAATGTTTATTCAATTTTCAATTTTTAAAAGTTTAGTATTTTGATTAATCACTAATTCAATTTATATTGGTGGAAGATTTGAGGTAATAGAAAAAATATGTACAAAGATTAAATCTTCATTTTCTCCTATTCTTTCATTATTTCTTTCTTTTAGTACTAGGGTTAAATCTTCATCTAGGTTTTTTGTGTACTTATAAGAAACCTTTATTCCTTAGTATCATGTTCTTGTACATTGTATGATAAATTTCATGATAAATATTATGTGCATGTCCCTTCCTCCTATCAAATTTTCTTTATGGATATGAGGAAGTTTATTTTTAATTTTTTGGTTTCCTCATCAAAATATTGCTTCAATAATTTAGAAATTATATTTACAAGCTTATCATCTCTCTCATTTTCTTCTCTTATTTGTACCTTAACTTATTCTCTATGATCTATCTTTGTTTATTTGATAATTCTTTTACTACTTGTGCCTAAGACTTGGCTTGTCAATTTGATCTTCTATCTAATTGTATTTTTCCTCCATGTTTTGATTGTAGGATAGATCTCTTTTATTTATAGTTAATATCTTCCTTCTAGAATATTTAATTTAATTTCCTCTACTATTTTAAGTGGTCAAGATCTTATTTTATCGTGATCAACTCATGGAGCCCATTTTCCACAATATTTTGCAAGTTATTTACTTTCTCATTAATTATTTTAATCTCTTAATAGTTTCTAGTTGGATTTTTTTATTTCATTCATCTTTTATTCCTCATGTTATCCCTATTCCTCATGTCATCCCTTTGATTTTATAGCTTCAAACCTCTTTTTTATAACCTCAAACCTCTTTTTTATAACCATTAGTTCATTTATACATAGTCTTGGTGGCCAAAATAGTGGTGTTGACATGGGGCTATAAAGTTCTTTCTTTCTTGGATTTCTTCCTCACTTTATCCTTTATTTTCTTAGAATGTTTCATCCTTATTATTATTGATATATTATTTACCATCCATCCTTATTTTCCATTATTTTGGTCCTTCAAATCCAATGCAAGATTCTTGTATGCATTCTCACTCTCTTGTTAGATTCAAAGGGTGACTGAGAGATTTTTTTTTTTTTTCTTTACCTTTGCTTCATCTTGAAGAAATGTACCCAAATTTTCCTTTCCCTTTTATTTTCCATGTTTTTCTTTCCCTACCTATGTCTGTTTCATTTTGGTAGTGGCTATGAGGTGTTATGAGTTATTCTTAGTAAAATAACTACTTTTTTATTCATTGTTTTCTTAAATTTCTACTTTTTCCTACATGCCTTAAAAATCATTTGATATTAAATTCTTACATTCATATAACTATAACTAATACACTTTCACCTTCTTTTGATGAGAAATTATTTCAATACACTATTGAAATTCCTTTGATAATTATATCATCCTTCAAACACTTTTCCTCTTTATAAAATTTTATGTTAAATTATTTCATAAATAATTTCTTAATCTACACCATATAATTTCCAATTATTAAATCATTCAAGCTATAAATCCCTTGATTTGAAAAGAGACGTGTTGTCTTGTTTCCTTCATGGAAGCAGCATACTTAGAGAATAATTTTGGTGAATCAAGGATTTCCCATGCCTCATATAGTATATGATATTTTTCTTCTAATTGATCAATTATCATTTCATGATGCTAATTATAGTTTCCATTGAATATATCCTTCAATAATGACTAAATTGATTTTACATGACCACCAATGTTAAGCAATGATGCTTTCCCTTTATTACTAGTTCTAGGAAATAAATCTTAGATGCATCCTTTATCGAGATTCTTTAAGTCTTTAATGACACATTTTGTACTAGTGTGCCCTAGGTTTCCCCTCAAAGAACCATCAAAATTAAACTTTCACCTAATTTCTTATGGAGGAATCCATCTAATATGATCTCTAGAAGGGTAATATTTGAACCTAAGAATTATAAATTGATAAATATATTAAATTAAATAAGTAAAATGTTAGAAAATTAAATAAAATAGTGAAAATGTTTTGATTATGAAAAACTATGATAGATGTTGAATGTTTTTTTGTTAATGGTATGAAAATATTATTGATGATTAGATGAATTATTTGATCTACTGAATGCTCTATTTTTCATCCCAAGTAGCATTCAAATTACTAGGGGTATTATCTTGCATATACAAATCTAATATAACATGCATATTTTATATGTGTGCAAGGTCTATAGGTTCAATATATATGTATCATGTGCACACTTGTAAATTTAAATTTTAGAACTGTTTTAGATTATATTTTGTGTGCAATCTAGTAATTTGAATGTTTTGATTATTAAAAACTATGATAGATGTTGAATGTTTTTTTGTTAATGGTATGAAAATATTATTAATGATTAGATTAATTATTTGAACTAGTGAATGCTCTATTTGTCATCCCAAGTAGCATTCAAATTACTAGTGATATTATCTTGCATATACAAATCTAATTTAAAATACATATTTTATATGTTTGCAACCTATATATATATATATAATGTGCACACTTGTAAATTTATTTAGAACTGTTTTAGATTTCTATTCCCTAGATCTAGATATATTATTTACCAAGGTCTCATTGCTCCTTTAGGTGTACATACATATATAACATGGAAAATGCAAATATTCCACCTCTAGAAACTTTGTTTGCAAATACTACTAATGAGATTAAGAGATTGAGAGAATCATTAGCAGGTGGTGCAAACACATGGATATATTCAGAAGTTTGCATGTCAATATTATAGAGCCTAGAAAAGCTAAGAGATGAACTTGGACAGACTAGTGCATATTCCCTTGATAGAGTAGTTGTTATTCTTTCCCGCATGTGGGAAGAAGTACATGGTGATGCTTCCTTTAAACAAATACATGATGTTGTGACCAAAGAAATGATAAAAAACACTTGTTTTCCATTCTATCAAAATCAACGTAAGGTGAGGGGATACTGGTCGCCAAATGTGTGGATTGTTTTATGGCCCCATTGATCTACCCACAATTTCTCACAGCACATGGTCAATATCCAAACAATGACCAGATTCCATTATGTTTTGTTCAATAGTTGTATGTTGAGGTTCATTTGGGCCTCAAAGTCAAATACTTGGACATTCCACCATATGCTGGTCAGGGGCGTGGCAAGATTGTCGATAGGCCCACCTATTGTTGAGTAGATAGACTAGCCCTAATGTTTAGGGTATTGGTTGGCGAAAGGTCTCCCACTCTCACTCCAAATCTGGCCCCCTTAGCAAGTCAAGTTGTTGTTGCTTCCCAAAAGGAAGCAATTGACATTGTAGGTGACATTGCAGCTACCACCACTAGGATATCTACTGATTGTATAGGTCAGTATGGATGTCTAGACGTTCATGATCCACACCATTTGCAGCATAGTACAACAACATGGATCCTTTTATAGTGGTAGGAATCCCTACTCCCACACAACTCGATGCACTTACAGGAGATATGGCACTCAGGACTTTACATTGTTTGGCTGAGGACCTCTTGGAGGAATATGCCTTCATTGCATCAAACTATGGGACCAATATAGATCAGGTTAGAGATCATTTGGCACATGGATTTCGTTCACATCCAGGATCCCATCACTCTCATCCTAGCACTAGTGCACATCGAGATCCACCTATAGATCATTCGATTGTTGCACAGCCTATGGGTTTTACTGAGATGTTGATCAGTCTCGGTTCATCATCGTTGATGCCATCTCACCTAGATAGTCCTCTTCACTCATCATTTATGGCATGAGATGGGATGGATCAAATGGATGTAGATGTTGACTCGTCACTTGACCATTTGGTTGATATGGCAGAGACAACCATTGCAGAGGACTTAGGTCATCCGATATCATATGATATGCATGTGCATGTTTCAATTCCTTTTTTAATTATTTTTAAATTTTAGTTTTAACTAGATATTCATGTACTAATATATATGTATATATATTATAGGTGGACATACCTCATGTTACTCCTAGCCTTGGTCCAGATCGTGTATATCTTCGTGACTTTGTGAATGATTCTGCTGCTAGTGGACATGTGAGTTTTAAATTTTTATATATACACATGTATATGCACATGCATATGTATGCATAAATCTAGATAGATATTTTAAAATACAATTACATTCTTAAAAATAACTTTCATAAAATTTATTTGTTATATTATATGTATTTAACACATTGTGTACACAATTTTATCTGTAGGGCTCGACACATCCATCAGAGTAGGGTTCTCATTCAGATAGTTGTTCGACTAGGATTCAACATTCATATTAGGCCTTGCACTAGATTTATGATCTTTACTACATGTACTTGATTATATGATGATTTCTAGTATTCAACATTTGATGATCTCTAATTTACATTTGCTTATATTCAATATACATAAATTTGCTTATTTTGTAACACCCCTCCATTTTGTGCTCTGTTGATCAGACAATGTTTTCCTATGTTATGCCTTGTTCCTGTTAACACTTGAATTAAGGTGCTTGGTTGTTATTTGATCATTGACTGTTAAGCGATGTGAATGTTCTATTTTGATGTGATGGCATTTTACTCTGACGCTATCATTAAGGCATGCTTTGGATTAGCTTAGCAGATATTTGAAATTAACAATGCTTTATGCTTTTGATTATATTACTGATGTTAGATTCGTCAGTTAGTAATACTATATTGGTGAAGGGGACGGGATTACATCACTCGCATGCAAGCACCTGTGATTCCATGATTTCCCCTTCATGGTGTGTCTACTATGTTATATTTATGTTCGACACTCGTTTTGTTTGCAGGACTGCAGGTACAGGACATCGACTCCACCTGGTTTCATAGGTCTGAGCGTGTCCATTGACCAACAGTAATCGATTGGGAGATAGTAGCTAGGTTTTTTGTGCCAAGTCATTCCCTTGGTCATGGTGTGCCGTCGGGTCGTAGTTGAGTGTAGTTGTTTTATGTTGTCCCTTTCACCTTGGTTTTATTTAAATTCAAGATATAAAAGTAAATAAATGACTTTTGTAGTTAAGTTGTCGTTTAAATAAATCTGGCTATATTGTTAAAAAATGTTATTTAATTTATTAAATAATTTAATGTAATTAATAAAATAATTTAATCTCTGATTAGATTTATTTTATTGATTAGTTAAATTAATTATGTTGAATTGATTAAGTTATTCTTTTGAATTAAAAGTGTTAGTTCTTTTTTGGAAAGAAAGTTTTAAAAGTTCAAATTCTTTTGTTTGAAAAGAAAATTTTAAATGTAGTAAATTCTATTTGGAAATTAGAATTTTGTTCTAAGTTATTTAAAATTCAAATATCTTCAAAAAAATGCAATAACTTTGGGTGGAAAAGATATTTTAGAGGAGTTGACTCAATTTGGGGAAGATTTGGAGAAGCCATGAAATTTCATTTTGTATTTGAATTTGAGTTTGGGGGAGTTAAGATATTTCATTTGGGTTTTATTTTCACTTCTTGTTTTGTTTTTGGATGGAGAGTTTTGGTTGCAAAAAGAAAAGAGGGTTTTGGGTTTTGGATTCAATCTTGGTTTGAAGGTGGAGATCTTGGGATGGAATGGTGGAGGAGTGGAATCTGCAGAGGAACTCAACATCATCAATTTATTCTTCAAGTTCATGATCACAGGTTCTTTTCTGTTTATTTGTTTTGAGAATTAGATTTTCAATTTAAAACTTGTGTGTAAACAGAATTGAAAACCTCTGTGGAGACCATGGGCAAAGGAAACAACATAAAAACAATAGAGATTTAAAGAAAATCTTGAAACCCCTCTATTTAAATTTGAAATTTCTAGAATTTGAGTTCTTGAAATTGAGTTTGAAAGAGTTTATTAATTTGCCATTTTCTGTAGAAAAATTACTCAATCTGAATGTAAAATGAGAAATATATATATATATATATATATATATATATTGGTAATATATATAATATGCATGAAATTTCATGCCTTGAAATCTCTCTGTCAAATGTTTTTGTGAAAAAACCTGGGAAATTTGTAGAACAGAGGAAAAAAATGTTTTTATTTTATTTATGTTTAATTTATAAATTTATAAAAAAAAAATTGTGGGGGAGGGCCTGCCCCACAGCCGCCCCCCATAGGGAGGCGATTGTGGAGGCAGTGCCACTGCCTTCACAGGCAACGGGGCTGCCTACACAAGGCCCCCTGTGGGGAGGGCTATGTAGCAGCCTCCCACAGGGCCGTATCCCTGCTACAAGGGTTTGAAGTTTTTTAAAAAAGTTTTTTTTATTATATATATATTAAATATAATATATATATAAATATATATATTATATTTAATATATATATAAATATATATATTATATTTAATATATATATATATATAATATATATTATGTGTTATATTTTTTTTATATATATTTATTATTTAAATATATGTATAATATATATGTATTTTATACATATTTTAAATAATTTGGGAATATATTTTATGTTTTGGGATGTAAATGGTTTATTTTAAATATATATATTTAAATAATATTTATATAATTAAATATATATAATGATATATACATTAAGTATATATTTTTATATATACATTTAATGTATATTTATATTTAAATATAAGTTGAATTGAAGATGGCGATTTTATTGTGAAGGTGCAAAGAATGATTTTATAATAAAATGATTTATTTAAAAGATTGATTTTGATCATTATGAATAAAATTGAGAAAATGGAATAAACTTGTCAGCCTTAATATTCCTTGAGATGCTAATTAAATTTGATTGACTTCTGAGTTTGCGTAAATAATATTAATTATTTAACTGATTACTTGCACTATGCCATCGCTTTGCTTGAATTTAGAATATCCTAATGATGGGTTATTGAATCACCTGAGATGCTTCCTAAGTGATGTTTAGGTTAAAGCTTTTATTTTAAATTTAATTATTGGGAATGAGAATTCCTTAAATAATATTTATTTCTATCAGGTTTGAATAAAGAATAATATTTTAGTATTATGGAACACGTGAAAATTAATTAGTATAATTGTGTTTGAGTTGGAAGGCATATGCAAGTTTCAATTTTAGAATTAGTGCTATTGTACTTTGGGAATTAAGGTTAGTGCAATGATTAAATATTGGTTAAGGGTTAAGGATTGTAATTGAAACGAATATGGTTAATGTGTTTACAACGACTTGTTGATTTAATGGAATCTTGAAGTTCTTGTAAATGATTTGTTAAATGTGAGGATTATGTTCGTAGTTAAGTTATATGGATTCTAACTAGGAGCAAAATTGATTATATTTAATATGTGTAAAGAAAAGAGTTATTTTATTATGATGTTATTATAATGGGTAGAATGTTATTTAAAAGTTCTTATATTCTATTGCCTTAAATGGTGAATAGGGAATGATGGTTGCTTTCTATACTACAAGGAATAGATAAGGTTCATGAAAAATTATAATGTCTAGAATGTATATGTATAGTTAAAAGATTAAGTGTATGATGTATTTATGTACTTTGGTACTTATTTTATGAGAAAAGGGCTTTATGTAGAAATACATCTTTAGCTATCTAAAGAACATGTGATTATATTATTGTTGAATTAAGCAAAATTCTTGTTGGTATTGTATGGGCAATATTGTGATGATTGTGAATTTATGAGTGTACTTTGGTAGTACTGAGTTTTGCTTCCAGAAGCTAGGGAACTCTTTGATTGAGTTATTTGTTCTATTTGGAGTGAGTTGTTTATGTAAGTCTGCTAGAAGGGGTTTCACTTATTTGTATGGGTTGTCGTTATGTAGTCAACCGTTGTATTGCCTTGGGTAGGGCGTTTGGTTGTATCATGTGGTTTTACCCGGTTTTCATGAACGGGGATGGTTTGTGCCTCCTTTGGAAGGAGTGGAGTATGTCTTTTGTTGCCTCCAGTGTTTGGAGAGAGTTTTGACTTTTGTTGCCTCCTGTGTTGGAGTGGATTTTCATTTTATGTTCCTCCTAGAGTTGGAGTGGTTTTTATCTTGATGGTTTGCACTTGGGATTTCCTTGGTGATTGTTTATATTTGGTATGTTGTCAAGTAGAAGAGTGGCTTCTGTTAGGGGCCAGATCCCAAAGAGGTAAACTGGGAAACCTTTAGAAGTGGTTTAATCAAGTGATAACTAAATTAATGTACTTAGAAGCTAGGTAGTATTTCACACTAATTAAGATAATTGAGCCTCACTCATGGATGCAAGGGCTTGTATAGACTTGTGATGAGTCGGGAAGGCCTGGAATGGCAAGGTCATCTATCTTGTCCTTACGAAAGGTATTTGATTCTACATGAGTGAGTATGGGTGCTGAGATTCGATAGAGGCCACCAGGATAACCCTTAGTGGGGGTCGAAGCCTAGGAAGATTCCCAAAGGATATCCCATGACGAGCTATGTGATGACACTCTTTCTACGACAACAATTGGTATTTGGTTTTATGTGTATGGTCTTCTTATCATACTCGGTCTGTTTTATTCCTAGAAGCAATGTGACCTATGTTAGTGATTTTTGGAGTTGTACTTGTGTTATTCGTATGGTTGTATGGTTCATGTGATTGGTTGTGTCAGTGTTAGTTATCCTGTGTCTAGTGGTGGATGGTCTTGCCTAGGAATTCCTTGTTACTATCTCCTAGCACGGGGGGTGAGCCTCCAGGTATCACATGGTTGGGTGGAACATGCACCTTAATCCGTTGGGTTGTCTTCTTGTTCATGTGGATGAGATTTCCAATTGGAGAGCTCATGGGATCCTGTACTTCATGCTTTATTCCTTTCTATTAATAGTGTAATTTATTACGCCTCTTTGTACCGAGGTGGAAGATGTAATTTGTAACCTTGTGTATTGGAATTACCTCATTCGGGGAATGAGTTTTGTAATCATATTGTAATTCATATTATTGGGAACATGCGGTATTTCTTATGCCTTTGTTGTAATTTTATCATGGATGGAATGTATGAGTATTTAATTTGTTAAGTAATTAAATGTTATGTTTTAATTCTTGTTTAATGATTGGGTTTTAAGTAATCTCAGTCTCGTAACCTTAGAGGTTGTTGGCAATGGATAGTGATCTTGCATGTTATTTGTACTTAAACAAAAAAAAATAGTATGTTTGAGTAGTTATAAATTGCAACTTCCTCTAGGGTTGTGTGGCAGGGCATTACATATTTGATGATCTCTAACTTACATTTATTTATATGATATACATTTGATCTCTAACATACATTTTCTTATTTGATGACATCTTTGCTTATAACATGTTTATGTTTATAAATTGAATCTATTTACATGTATGTATGTGTTTGCTTATGTTTAAATGTTTATATGACATACATACATTTTCTTATTTGATGACCTCTTTACTTATAACATGTTTATGTTTATACATTGAATCTATTTACATTTATGTATGTGTTTTCTAAATGTTTATATGATATACATACATTTTCTTATATTCAATATACATACATTTGCTTATTTGATGATCTCTAACTTACATTTTCTTATATGATATACATTTGATCTCTAGTAGAATTTTAGGAGAAGACTATTTCATTTTAGCCAAAAATCAATATTGCACATTGAAATAAGTTTTGTTGACATTGAAACCACAAACATAGACCATCAAAATGGTCCCAAATGTTATTATAGAATCCCCTAGAGTTGTGAAACTTTATGTTAGTTAATTTTATCACAACATCCCATTTGATCCTATATTCCCAAAGATAAGGAAATGAATGCCACTTTATAATTAAGTTCATTTGTGTTGATCACAATAAATATTTTGCACACACCCCTTGAATTTTATAGTAAGTAGTAAAAAATTATAAAATAAATGACTCTCAAGCAAGTAAACTAATGATAATTTATAAATGAGTGTATTTACAAGCCTATTTATTAATGCACATATTCTTCTAGTTTTAAAATTTGATAAAAATGATTAAATTAAAATCTTGATACAAAATAAGAACAAATAAAGTGCATCACTTTGTGGTACACAAAACTCCTATTTTTTTTAAATGACTTAAGCAACATGAACCATTAAGGAGTAGAGAACAAAATATAATTATAAAGAAGAGGTAGGAACATTCCTTTTATAATTATATCATCCTTCAAACACTTTCCCTTTAAGTTATAAAATTTTATGTTAAATTATTTCATAAATAATCTCTTAATCTACACCATTATTTAACATGATCGTGCTTTCCTGCAACCATATAAAATTGTAGATTTTTAAAGAAATTCAATGCATAATTTGTTAGTTTCAACTTAGGAGAGGAAATTTTTATTCTTTGAAACATTAAGAAAATTCAATTCAAATTATACCTCTATGTGCTCAAATCATTGTTCTACCCTCTCTACATCTCCTACAAATGGAAATATCTCAACTATTGATTTAGAACCATCAAGGTGTGTTTTGTTAACTAGAATGACCATGAAAATTTTCCTCTAATATATATTGGGTTGTTCCCTTACTCTACAATGAGCATAACTTATCTAAGAGACACTTTATTAAGCACTATGTTATCTCATTGGTTGAGATAATCTTGCACCTTTGGTATTAAGCTTGAGGAATATTATCTTTTTAACAAGGAACACAATTTTAAAATTACTCTATGTTGCATACCTATACATTAAATAACAACAAACTCCATAATGAAATAACTTGTTTGATTACCACTTGATTCATTTAAACTAGATAGTTATTCCATACAGTAGAATGCATTTTATTTATATTTTTTTTCCCATATGCATATAAATACAAGCTTATTTTTCATTATTCCATATCAAATTGCAAGATTAATTCACATTTATATCACTTGGGGCGCAGATTTTGGAGAAGAGATTTTTGCACATTTATCAAGGAGGAAAATATTAAAGAAGATAAATTTTCATTTTTATCAATCAAGGGAAATTTTGGAGGATAATTTAACTAAGTTGGTAGAGGATTTTTTTTGAGTCATCGATAACTTGAAGAAGAAAATGGGACAACAAAGAAAAAGAAAAAATATGTGTCAACGGAAATTGTCAAAAGAAGAACAAAAGAGGCATGAACAAAACTTGGAAAATTATCATAGAAAGAAACAAGGTACATGCTTGTTTCTTCTCTCTCTCTCTCTCTCTCTCTCTCTCTCTCTCTCTCTCAAGTGTGTGTTTAGGACTTTTAATAACACCCCGATTTTTTTTCCTTATAAATCTATTTCCAATTATGAAAACCATGGTAGATTTAACTTGGAAACTTTAATACTAAAAAATAGTCATCTTGCATAGACATTACCTAAATTCCTTATCATCTATTTGCAATTGCTTTTGTTCCATGGAATTCTTAAGTTCAAGAATCTTTGATTTTATTTGTTTCAACTCCACATAAATAGCTCATAGTCTCTCACTTTCTTTGCTTGCATGTAAATTCAAACAATAAGCAAAAAATTCTCAAGCTAAAGTCGAGCCAAATCTAGATATTGGATCAAATGAATCCACTGAAGAACACATGGACCTCGAAGATAGGGAGGAGACCCAAGTTCAAACAATGCATTTTGGAGAGGGGTCAGTATCACTTCCTTCTACTGACATGGATGAGCATATAAAACTAGCTGAAAATTCTCTCACTTATAGCATCATGTCTTATCACTTTGTTTGCTTGCATACATAAACTCCACTTATATAGCATCATCTCTCACTATCTTTGCAAAATATTTTGTGACATGTAGAAAGCGCTCAACAAGCAGGAAGTTCTCATGTTGAAGTCGAGCCAAATCTACATATTGGATCAAATGAATCAGCTGAAGAACACATGGACCTTGAAGATAGGGAGGAGGCCCAAGTTCAAACAATGCATGTTGGAGAGGAGTTGGGATCACTTCCTTCTACTAGTATGGATGAGCATATAAAACTAGCTAAAAAGGTGAGGAAACAAATTTCTTATAGAAATTTAGATCATTTACTTGAAATGGATATGGATAAACTGAAATGTTATGCTGACCAACCTGCAAATAAGAGAAAGAGGTCAATGACTAAATCTGTAAATGGAATAATCAATTATCATTTCAATCATCTTGAAACACTTGAAAAAACTCAATTGTTAGCAAGAAAAAGAAAAATGCCTACACTTTCAGCTGAAATTGGTTATAGTAGAACCACACTAATAAAATATGAGAAAAAGAGAAGGGTTTTGGATGAGAGTTCATAAGGAAATTGGGTAATTATGTGTAGAGCTCCCCGTTCTGATAGGATTGAAGATGTTGTCAGGAACTTGATCTCAATTTTTTGGCATGATTAGACTCATCCATCATCAAATACTAGAGATGTTATGAGACACAAGATTGGGCCTGGTATTTATGAAAATCATATTAAACATTGGCTAGACATAACACAACTTGAGATGTATATGAAATTTTGTATTATATATCCTCATATAAAGATTGGGCAAACAATGTTTGAAAGGTTAAATCCATATTATGTGAAGATAAACAAGTTTTTTGAAACTTTTTGTTGTCATTATCATATTGAATTTGATCTCTACTATCAGGTGTTTTGAAAGATGGGAGAAGAAAGTTATGGTTTTCAAAATGCACCTCCTAAACAGGTAAGTTTGTTCATAAAGTCTATGTTATGTGATCATGAAAATGGGCCTCAAATAAACTACATAAAAGGAATTTGTGAAACATGTGGAAATTTGACTAAATTTCCTTCAAGAAATGAAGATACTAACCTAACAAAGATAGTAAATTGCAAGAGGTACAAGTATGTAAAGTCTCAAAAAAAAAATGGGAAAGAATCCACAAGGTTAAACTATGTAGAAGAGGAGATTCCTATTGGAAAATTTATGGAAGATTTTCAAAAATTGATACAACCATACATATAACATTCCTTTTTTGCTAAGTGGAAAGCACAACAATTTCAAACATTGAGAGATACTTTCCCACTTGGAACAATTCTATCAGTAGTTGACTTTGCAGAAAATTACTCTTTTGTACATGAAAAGGAGATTCAATCAAAATATTACTTTTCAAAGCATATCACTATTATGGTTCATGTGTGTTATCGACATGAAAAATTGGAATTGGATGGTGTTGATAGTGCAGATGAACAACGAACCATTAAGAAAGAATATCACTTTTATATTAGTGATGATAAAGAGCATGACACACTTTTTGTACAACATTGCTTTACAATTTTTTTTGAGAATTTGAGAAGTAGGGGTGTAAAATTTGAAAAGCATTTTGTATGGTTGGATGGATGTGCAACACAATTCAAATCTTCACGGACATTCTATGCACTTTCTAGATATCATAAAATCTACAAAATACCACATATTTGGAGTTTTTTTTAGAGTGGGCATGGAAAGGGTGAGCATGATGGAGCAGGAGCTTGCATCAAACAAGCTTTAAGAAAGCATCAAATGAGTTATTCAAAAGATCGGATAAACAATGCACATGATGTTGTTAAATGGTGTAAGAAACACTTTGCATCAAATGTGGTTGGCACATCTTTGAGAACAAACCAACACATTCCACATAGAGTGTTTTGGGAGATATCGGGCATGTATAAACTACATTTTCAAAAATTTGAATTTATTTAAATTTAATTTATATATATATACATGTTTGTTCACATAAGTTTGTTGTTGTACATGTATCTAGGTGTGGACAGAAGATGAATGCATGGACGCAAGAGGGTAGACAAAACAAGATCTTTGCATTGTGTTATGAGTTCAGATAGTCACCATGGATGGACATTATACACAAGGGATTACTCTTGTTTTTGCACTGAGTGCATTGTGGGAAACTCTGATCATGCATGCAACAAGCAAGAACTTGGACATGCTAGTAAATGGGATACAGTGCCACTAGTTATTTTAGAAACATACGATGATAATAAGGAAGAAATATTTGAAGACATTCCTTTGATTTCAATTGATTATGACCATATTTTAGGATTGGTTAGAAAAGGTACATGTGTAAGTTTTCAATAATTTGAATATTATATATATAGTTAATGATCTTTAAAGTCTACAAAAATTTCTAATTTTTTTATAAATTTTTTGTGTAAATTTGGTGTATAGGAGATGTTTTTGCAGTCATAGCAAAGCCTAGAAACATAGAAGGTGTTAGCAATTATTTATTGTGTTGCACAGAAGAGAGGAATAAGCTAACACAACTTGAAACAAGTGATGGAATGTTATTTCGCACAGGTGAGTTTGAATTTAAAATTATATATACATTGTGTTCACATGTGCACATTACATTATAAACATTAAATATATATTGTACAAACCTTGAGCACGAAAATGTTGTACACATTCACACGTCTTACCTTAGGTTCATGTTTACTGTGCAGGTTTTGTTGTAGTGCAAGGGATATATCTAAAACAAGTCAAATTTGTTCAACATGGGATTCATTTTGTTTACTATCAACCTAATAACAAGATATATCAATATAGTCACTCAATAATTGCTACTGCCCTACATCTTCATGCAGTTCCACATGCACGTGGCCAAAAAAAATGGAGACTAGATAATGATGATCATCAAAAAAATTTACATGTTATTGAAGAGTGGGCTGAACCAAAATGTTTGAGTTAGATTATATCCATGATTTTCAAGTTCACTTGTAACCCTATACATGTTCAAGTGAGAACTTATAGTAACTTGTACATAGTTGTAAATCATTTTGCGTAAATTCCAATTATATGTACATATTTGTTCCATGGAATTCTTAAGTTCAAGAATCTCTGATTTCATTTGAAAGTTCAAAGTTACACTTATAGCATCATCTCTCACTTTTTTTTCTTGCATTTAAACCCATATATATGCTTTTAATATTTATTTGAAACCTAGAGAAGTTTTTTAAAATCATTTTGCCTAAATTACAATTATATACAACTTATATTTCCTCCATGGAATTGTTCCATGGGCAATTATGTGTTTTGGATGTGCTGCAAATTCTAGTTGCATGTGGTGTAATTAAACAATTAATAATAAGTGTTAAATGATGGAATGAAATAAATTTAGACATATCTAGATTTTTTCTTTAAATAAATTAAGTATTATCTAATTACAAAAATTTTGTACATAGATTTAAAACATAAATCAATGCAAATAGAAAAATAAAGTTTCCATCGATTTAATTGACAAAAAATACTACAAATGGAAATAGAATGTTCCCATCTAGTTGCCAAATCAATATTTATATGACTTCTAAATGACTCCGTCTCTCCCCTCGACCCTTAACCCTTAAACCCTAAACACTTGTTCCCTCTACCCTCTATCTCTCTCCCACTCCCTCCCTCCCTCTCTCTCTCAAGTCTCTCCCTCCTACCCCCTCTCCCTCTCTCAGGTCTCTCTCTCTCTCACTCTCTCTATCTCTTCCCCCTCTACCCTCAACCCTAAACCCTTGAACCTTAAACCATCTACCCTTAAAAATCTACCCTCTATCTCTCACCCACTCTCTCTCTCTCAAGTCTCTCCCTCCTCCTCTCTCCCTCTCTCAGGTCTCTCTCTCTCACTCACTCACTCCTATCTTGAGCTCCCCTCTACCCTTAACCCTTAAACCCTAAACCCTTAAATGCTCTACCCTCTATCTCTCTCCCACTCCCTCCCTCTCCCTCTCAAGTCTCTCCCTCCTACCCTCTCTCCTCTCTACCCTAACCCTTAACCCTTAAACCCTAAACCCTTGTACCTTCTACCCTCTATCTCTCTCCCACTCCCCCCTCTCTCTCTCAAGTATCTCCCTCTTACCCCCTCTCCTCTCCCCTCTACCCTTAACCCTTAAACCCTAAACCCTTTTACCTTTGTACCCTCTATCTCTCTCCCACTCCCTCCTCTCTCTCTCTCTCTCAAGTCTCTCCCTCCTACCCACTCTCCCTCTCTCAAGTCTCTCTCTCTCTCACTCCTATCTCTCTCCCTCTACCCTCTACCCTTAAGCCTTAAACCCTTAAACCATTAAACCCTAAAACCCTTTATCCTCTCTCTACCCTTACACCCTTAAAACCTATTCCCTCTACCTTAAACCCTCTAATATTAACCCTATACCCTCTATCTCTCTCCCTCTCTCTCTCTCTCAAGTCTCTCCCTCCTACCCCCTCTCCCTCTCTCAAGTCTCTCTCTCTCACTCACTCCCTCTATCTCTCTCCCCTCTACCCTTAACCATTTTTCTCCCTTTCTCTCCCTCTCTCTATCTCCCCCCTCTCCCTATCTCTCCCCATCTCTCCCTCCATCACTCCTTCCCTATACCCTATCTATCTCTCTATCTCTACCTCTCTCTCCCTTTCTCTTCCCATATCTCTCTCTTTCTCTTCCCATATATCTCTATCTCCCCCTACTTATTTCTCCCTTTCTCTATCTTCCCCTATTTCTCTCTCCCTCTCACCATCTCTATTTACCTATCTCTAATTCTCTTTGTTTGTCTATCTCTTTGTCTCTCTCTCTCTCTCCATATCATGATATTTTACCCACTAGTTTTTTCTCATCCCCATCATTCACAACACGTCATTCATTAATTGGTTATCAAAAAACTCTAAAATGATATTTACGATTCCTATGTCAAAGTCTTGTTTGTTGATGACCTTTCTCAATCAATTGTATATTTTAATTATTTAACGAACAAGCACTAACTCATTATTGATGAGGGAAAATAACATTTGAAAAATATTATGTTTAAACTAAGCATTTTATATTTAAACTAAATATTTTCTTTTTATAAATTATAATATATTTTTATTTTTATTTTAAATTTTGTTTATTTATAATTTTATATTTATTTACATAATATATTTTCTAATGTATTTAATTCAAAAGTATATTGATATTATTTATAATTATTAATAATATATATGATTTATATACTATTAATAACTATTATATAGATATATTTTATATTATACATATTAAAAAGTATATAATTAACATTATATATTATAGAATAAAACTATTGGAAACACGACAAAAAAATTAAAATAAAATGGATTCATGGCAAGGGGTTTGAGCAGATGCCAGTTAATAGTCTGCTTGAACCAACCCACCAATCTATTTTTTATATTATTTTGAAATGGTTCAAATGAACTATAGTTCGACCAAACCCATATTCGATTGAACAATTTTTGTGGTTCATGCGAATAGTGGTTCGCGCAAACACTAGTTCACTCGAACCACCCTTTTCCCCCTTCTCCCCCTTAGGCACCAAAAAAGTCCAAAATTTTGCACTTTGAAGCTTGAGTTGAGGAGGAAAATGGAGGAGAATTTATGAACCCAAGTGGATGTTAGTAGTCCTCAGAACGAGCTATCCAACAAACATAATTTTAATATTTTTTGGTTTTATTATCTATTTGTTTTTTAGTTTTATTAAGCATAGGTTTTTCACTGAGAATCAAGCTCTTTGTTCTGCATATGTGGAAAATAGAAGATTATCAATTTTTTTTTTTGAAAAATATGAGTGCACTAGATATTGAAATCCTTGATCCAACAAAAAAATAAAAATTTAATTTCGATACATACAAAAAAAGTTACATGTTATATGGTCTACCTATGTTTGAATTGTAATTGGTTTGACTTCGAAACTTGATTAAGGAATAAATATTCAATAAAACACTATCTAACTAATTGGAAGCACTAGATATTGTAGTTACAAATCTAAATTCAAAAAAAATAGAATTTTATCCTTCATGGAAAAGGTTATGCATTATACGATGATCGTCACTCCTTAAAAATGTTGTTTTATGAAAAAAACTAGTTTTCAAGGGAGATGGAAAAAGAAGTGCAATTTAATTCCAAAATTTTTGAAAAAAATATATTTAGAATCTAAAGACAAAATTTCATGAAACTCTAGTTTGCATCAGCAAATTCCTCATGCTTTAGCCGCTATAGGTGCCCGAAAGTGAAGATTTAGTTAGAAAAAATTATTTCAATGTCCAATTTGGCCAAAAATTGTAAACCAATATTGTGGGATCACCCTCAAGCTATGGAAAATCCACAAGCCCTAGAGTGTTCTCATGTTTAATTAGATTACTTAGCTAAGTGCTTAGCAAGGGTACAAATTCATTGATAATAGCTACCTCATACTTATCCTTAACATCCTCTTCAACCTTATTGGGGAAAAGAGATACAATATTCTCAAAATCAATAGGGGGATTCTAACTCCCATTCATCCTTATAAAATCTTCCTCAATTTTTCAAGCTATATGAAGGGGTTGAAATAGAGCTTGTCTCTTTCACATTTACTTCACCTTCTTGTTTACCATCTTAATCAATAGATCACCTCCCACCATTGATAGAATAATTTTTTTTAGCTAACCTAGTAAACCTTTTCTCCCCTCTAAAATCCTAGCATAAACACCTTATAAAATAGTATCCTTCTCCTTGAAGTATTAGGACATGGACACACCAATTGTTAGAGTAAAGGTGTTAACTTAATTATGTTAATTAAGTTACCTTTATTCATCTCTTAAGATTTCACTTTAGTTTGCATATTGTGACATTTAATAATTATATTAATTATTAAATGTCTACCTATTAGGGTTACTTTTAGGTTTTGCTTGATCTCCTTTTAAGGATTGATCTTTGTAAATATTTCATTCAATTGCTTTGTTAATACATCTTTCATATTATAGAGCTTCAAACCCTCTCTTTCTTTTTTCTCCATTCTCTTCCCTGTGACATGTATCTCTTTGCATGCAGGTGTTCTTGGACTCTGAAGTTGGTTTTGACAACTTCTACATGGTATCAGAATGTGGACTTGCTATAGCCTGTTCTTGTTTTAAGAATTTGGAGCTACGAGGGTTTGCTCAGGCTTTCACAGGTTTTCAGGTTGATTTTTTGTGGATCCAGCTTACTTTGTTCTTTAGGTTCATTTTGGGCCCAAACGGACCTCGTCGTTGGATTTGTGGTGCATGAAAACCCCTATTTTCATATAAAGCTTGTCCGATTTGACCACAATTGATAAGGGAGGCAATTGTTTTTTGGCTCTAAGGCCGTATGGCCTCAAGGCACAAATTTTGAGGTTGAAATTAAAAAAAAAATTAAAAATGGTGTTTTTTGAAAGTTCGGTCGGCGCCTCCCAAAAAAATTAGACCGCAACCACCACACCACCCATTCACCACTGGCAAAGTGGCTCTTAGAGCGACACCGCCCAGTTTTCTCACCACCACCAGTCGGCTATTTTCAGCCCCTAAGGGCTTACCCCCGAGGTCGTGGTCACGTAAGGGATTGGCCGCCAGGCGCTAGCCCCTGTTGGCAACCTAAGCCCCCTACAATGGTCACATCAGTGACCAAGGGCTTCGGCCCTGCACCTGGCTGCTAGCCCCCTGGTCCTGCATGCAACTAGGGGCCCATTTTTTTTAGCCCCTGAGGGTTCTGGAGGACCTACTTGGGCATTTTGGAGGTGTTTTCACTAAATCGGGCATAAAATGGGCATACAGTCTCCATTTTTCGAAAATGAGATACCATTGGAAAGTTGATTCCGACACCGTTCTAGTGGTGTAGGATTGTTTTCAAAATTTTCTATTTTTTTTTCCTTTTTTCGCTGTCAAAGTTAGATGATTGTTTTGCACTCCGGGGGGTATAACTTGCTCATTTTTGCTCCATTTTTTAAAAAAAAAGGCGTCAGAAAGCTCTTCTCATGCACTATTCAAATCTTTTGTTATTGTTTCTAGAAAAATTACCAAGTACACCTCATAACTACCATACTTGGAAGGAATTCATGACACGTCTTCTCAGATCAAAGGGGTTGTGGTCTTGTTTAGATGCAGTTCAACTAGTTTTGACACAACCATTTGAGGTTATGTAACACAGAAATAAGATGGATGAGGCTATGGGTTTGATTTCCTTACATGTTTCAGACAGCTTGTTCTTTCATCTTGATGGGTGTTATAGTCCTCTTGAAATGTGGTCCAAGTTCAATGATTTATTTGGTACCATCAATCAATTTTGTGCTATACAGATTGAGGCAGAGTTGAATTCACTTGTACCTAATTCTTTTCCCTCTATTGAGGAATTTTTGATGAAATTCAAACAACAGAGATCTCTACAGGGTTGTGGTAAGAACAAAATAGATGAGGAGTGTATTTACCTAATTCTTTCTAAGCTTCAAGGTCCTTTTTAGATATTCTCTTCGACATTTTATTCCACCATGGATGCATTGGGAAACTACTTTACCATGCCTACTTTTGAGGTGTTATGTGATCAGTTAACATGAGAGCAGGCCAAGATATCACAGTTGGATGCTCTCACATGATCTAAGAACCAAGCATTGGTAGCTCAGTCATCTAAAGGGAAAAAGAAGCAGAAATTGAAGCCTAAGATAGATTTAGCAGGTAGTGAGAGTTCCTCCAACCCACCTCCTAAGGCTGATTCAAAACCACAGTTCAATTCTAAATAGGGAAAATCTTTGAAGTCTAGTGAGTCTTCCTTCAAGACTAAGAAGAAATATGGAAATCCTTGTAGTTTCTGATGTAAGGAAGGACATCCAGTTTCTAAGTGTTGGAAATGATTAGAGGCTTTAGAGGAAGCCATGCAGTAGCATAATATCACCTCACCTCATCCTATTTCCCAATCCACAAGGATAGGTCATGCTCTTTCTGCATGAGCATTGTCCTCAGGATTGACTTGGATTTTAGATTATGGTGCTTCTCACCATATGACACACACACAGGATTTGGTCACCACACTTGCCCCTACTGGAACTACACATATTATAGCTGGTGACTCAGCACAACTTTTAGTTTAGGGTTCAGGTACTATTTCATTGCATGGTGGTTGTCTTCAGGATATGCTTCTAGTTTCTGACATTTCAACAAACCTTCTTTTTGTTTATCAAATTTTCCACTCTGGCTCTGGTAAGATAGTTGAGTTCTCACCACATGATGTGGTTATTCGAGACCTTCATGATCCTGACTTGGTTGTGGCTACTAGGAGTGTTGATTCTGTATCTCACTTATATAGATTTGATGGTTTTGAGAGTTCAAACACTATAGGTTCCTCTCTTATAGGACATGTAGACTCAGTGAGTAGGCTTTGGCATGAGCATTTTGGCCATGTCAATTATAGATATCTACAATAGATGAGTACTCAGGCACTTGTGATTGGGCTTCCTCAGATTTCTTGTAGTGATGGTGTATGTCGAGGCTGTGCTCTTGGAAAACATCACCAGGATCCTTTTCTTAAGGGTCGAGCCACACGTGCTAAGGCACCCCTGGAGTTGGTACATAGTGATCTTATGTCCTTTTCGACTCCTTTTTTAGGGGCCTAATATGTGCTCACTTTTATTGATGACTTCTCCAGACGTACATGAGTGCACTTTCTTAAGTACAAGTCTGATGTCTTTGATTCATTTAGGACCTTTAAGACATTTGTGGAGAAGCAATCTGGAATTTCTATCAGGAGGATACACACAGATAATGGGGGGGAGTATGTTAATCAGGCTTTCAAAGATTTTTGCACTGAGCATGGTTTACAACATCAGTTTACAATAGCTTACACCCCTTAGTAGAATGGTGTCTTTGAGAGAAAGAATAGAACCTTATGGGAGATGGAAAATTGTATGATACAGTCTCAAGCTATGAGTTCTTCATTTTGGGCTGAGGTAGTCAATTGTACCAATTATATTCAGAATTGGATGCCTCATAAGGCATTACGACATATGACTCCTAAGGAGGCTTGGACCCATGTCAAGCCTAATGTTTCTACATTATGAGTTTTTGGTAGTGAGGTTTGGGCGTTTATTCTTGATGCTCAGTGGAAAGCCATGGAGAGGAAGAGCCAAACACTCATATTTTTTTGCTATTGTGAGGATGTTAAGGTGTACAGGTTGTTTGATCCTAATTCTAGAGAGGTCTTGTTTCAACGGGATGTCCAGTTTGATGAGCGCTATCCTTAGATGGATTCTCCATCACCAGCTTCTCCCTCACTGCCTACTCCTCCCTCTTCATCTCTTGAGGATTACTTATCTCTTGAGGATGATGTAGATGATGATCCACCATCTCCACCACCACCAACCACTCAAACATTTTCCTAGGTGGGCTCGTGTTACTGTTGAGGAAGTTGGTTCTTTGCAGGTGATCCTACAGATACTCGTCATACTCATGCTCAGAAATATAGTTCTAGTCTTTTGAGTCATGCCATTTCGGATGATCCTCAGAAGTTTTCAGAGGCGATAGGTCACCTTGAGTGAGATAGGGCCATGGATGAGGAGTATTATTCTTTGATGAAGAATCATACTTGGGATCTTTTTCCTCTTCCTAAGGGAAGAAAGTTGGTTCGGTGCAAGTGGGTGTACCATACCAAGTATGTTGCAAATGGTTCAATTGATAAGTATAAGGCATGTCTTGTTGCGAAGGGGTTTTCTCAGGTAGAGGGTATTGATTACTCTAAGACCTTTGCTCTTGTCGCCATGATGAACTCTATACGCCTTGTACTTTCACTTGCAGCTCCACAGGGATGGAAAGTGTTTTAGATAGAGGTGAAGAGTGCCTTCTTGCATGGAGACCTACATGAGGATATCTATATGGAGTAGCCTCAAGGATTTGTGTAGTTTACTTCTTTGGTTTGCAAACTTCGGTGTTCATTGTATGGTCTCAAACAAGCCCCTTAGGCTTGGTATGAGAAGATGGACTCTTTCTTGCTTTCCTCTCACTTCACACGTTGTCATTATGATCACATAGTGTATATTCAGCATCAGTAGGGTGATATTTTGATTCTTTTTCTATACGTAGATGATCTCATTCTTATAGGTAGCTCATCCTCCATGATTCAAAGTGTTCAGAGAGCCTTGATGGAGTAGTTTGAGATGACAAATCTCGATCTTCTGTACTTCTTTCTAGGTCTACAGGTTATTCAGTCTTCAGATGGGATTTCCATATTTCAGCAAAAGTATGATTTTGATATGCTTCAGAGATTTGGCATGCTTGATTGCAAGCCTGCCTCCACTTCATTTCAGTCAGGTGTTGTTTTGTCTTCCACTTGTTCTTCTCCTTTAGTGGATCCCACTTTATACAAGCAATTGGTTGGCAGTTTGTTGTACCTAACACATTCTTGTCCTAATCTTTCCTTTGCGGTTGGCCTTGTTTCTCGGTTCTCCCATGACCCTCATGAGAGCCATTAGCAACCAACCAAACATATTTTGAGGTACATTCAGGGAACCACTCATTATGGCATTCACCATTCTTTAGGATACCCTCATATTATTGGCTTCACTGACTCAGATTGGGCTGGTGATGTCAATGATCAGAAGTCTACTTTTGGCTTTGTTTTTTTCCTTGGTTCTGGTCCTATCACATGGTCTTGCAAGAAGCAGTCTGCTATTTCATTATCATCTACAAAGGCTAAGTACCGAGCAGCAGTATTAGCTAGTCAGGAGGTTTTATGGCTTCGGCAGTTGATGATAGAGTCTGGGTTTCCTCTTGATAGTCCCACTATTCTTTGGTGTGACAATCAAAGTGCCATTCACATTTCCCGCAACCTAGTGGAGCATCAGCGAACTAAGCACATTGAAATCCACATGCACTTCATCAGGTAGTTGATTCAGGATGGTTCTCTCATATTGGAGTACATTCCTACAAAGGAGCAGATTGCAGACATCTTCACTAAACCTTTGGTATCTCTGCACTATCTTCAGTTGTGCTCCATGCTTGGGGTGAAGGAAGTTGTCCTTGGGGGTTTTAGTGAGGCCTTCCTTCATGTTTTTTTCAACATGTTTCTTTATCTCTTTTTGGAGAGGATTTTTTTCCCACTGGGTTTCTCCTTTACTCTGCTTTACAGAGATTTGTTTGTATTTGGGTACCTAATCAAGCTTAGTTGTCGGGACCCAAATTTACTTTCATGCATTGTAGTTACTTTTGCTTTCTTGCACATGTTTGTAGCTGCACTTTTGCTCATCTTAAGGGGGGGTGTTAGAGTAAAGGTTTTAACTTAATTATGTTAATTAAGTTACCTTTATTCCTCTCTTAATATTTCACTTTAGTTTGCATATTGTGACATTTAATAATTATATTAATTATTAAATGTCTACCTATTATGGTTACTTTTAGGTTTTTCTTGATCTCCCTTTAAGGATTGATCTTTGTAAATATTTCATTCAATTGTTCTATTAATACATCTTTCATATTACATAGCTTCAAACCCTCTCTTTCTTTTTTCTCCATTCTATTCCCTGTGATAGGTATCTCTTTGCATGCAAGTGTTCTTGGACTCTGAAGTTGGTTTTGATAAATTCTACACCAATATCAAGGTTATTATTAGTAAACTAAATATTCTAAAGGATTTTTATGGAAAAACACTAAATTTAGAAGGGGATTCCATATTAGATTCATTCTCTTTTAGAGACAATATGAATCTTTTAGAGGTATTCAAAGCCACATTGATTTTCCTTTGTCGGCCTTAGTCTTTGAGTAGGGGTACTTAACACATGACCAACACTATGGTGTCAATATTAGCAAGAGGGGTGGATGTAAAGTGGTTAGATTTAACTTGACTAATGGAAACTTTCTTCTTACCCCTTATTTATGTTATCCTCATGTTTGAACCCCTTAATCTCCACCATTTTTAAAATAAATTAGTATTCTATAAAGTAGATTCAAAGCACTATGACTCTTGTTCTTGTTGCATCTAAATTTTTTGAGTGCAACTATCTTCAATTTCTCATCCAAGATCAATTTTTTCTAATTTAAAAAAAAAAGCCACTTAAGACCTTCTTTTTGTCCCCCATTCCCATGCACTTATCCTAATACCTATATACTAATAATTTATGTCTTTTTTTTTACCTTTTCTTATTGATTTCTATACTTTTACATTTTTTATTATGTTGTACTATAGTGGTACAATGCCACCTAGTATTTCTCTAAAGGCTTGATTCTTTTGGATAGGATATAGCTAAATGCGCTTCTCTAAAAGTATATTTATTTGGTTGAAGAAATAGAAAAGTTCTTTTTTTTCAGCTAGATGGTTTCATTAGATCCTTAAGTTTCTCAAATTAGTTGGGAGAAGTGTTGGCCATTGACTTATGGCATAGGTTTTATAGTTTTGGTTGTGTTTCATAAGCTATTTTTAGCTTCTATATTATGTTTACATGTTTACATTCCCCCACTTGGGGGAAATTTATTTATTTTCTCTTTCTTTTCTTAATATATTTTCTCTCTTATTTTTTCCCATATGTTTTTCCTATCTTTTGTTTATCCTTGTCTTTTCCTTCATTTTCCACTTTACTGTAAATACTATTTTTCTTATGTCCATATAGCATGAACCCTAAAATTTAGAAATAGAATTTTTTTATTAAGAGCTTAGAACTTGTATTCACAATTTACTCATTAAAAAAAAATGATCTAAAATACAACCATTTGCATTGTTGACTTAATAAAATTAGTATACCTAATTGAAAACCCAATCAAGTAGGTTATATGTATGTAATCCTTTAAGTATACTTCATTCTTGATTAAAAGTGAACACAAAAAACTATTTTTTCCTCATTATATTTTATTTAATATATACTTGTAAATTTAATATATATTCAACCTAAAGTTCTGTATGTTTAAGTTTGAATATAATTTAATTTTCAATTATTTTCTAAATGATTATAGTACTATTACTTATATAATTACTATCTTACTTGAATAAAATAAATCCAATAGTTAATTTAAAATGAACAATTGAATGGCATATTTGACATATTGGACCAATTCAATGAATGAAATACAAAATTAAAATACATATTGAAACAATGTCCTAATAATTAACTATACCAAATAGAATTTATAATTCAAATTAAAAACTAAACTACTTTATTCTAAATAATAAATAATTTACAAAAATAATAAAAATAAAACATTTATCTACAATGCTCTTACAATAAAAAAAATACATGTTTTCTCAAATTTCCATCTTTATTCACACATCACAAACATCCAATAGATTTTTTTTTTATTAAACCACATGAATATGCTACATCAAAGGAACCCTACCTTGGATCCATGTCCTTTCACTAACCCCACTCCTAATTATAAGGTAGCATGTAATAAATTGTAGTCAAGAGAATGATATTTCAAGGTTTAAACCAATTGAACATAATTCATTGAATCTTTATTCACTTAAAAAAAATATAAATAATGCAAGGCTTTACTTCCTAAACGTCCCTCTATTTCCAAATTCATAAAATAGCTCACAACCACTAATTATAGATTTGTAATTATAGGGTTTTAATATCTCGATTCCTTCAAACTTAAGATAGTCTTTAATGAACTCATAAATGTCCAAGTATTATCCATACACTAAAAAAGTCCAATATTTAATGTATACTTTATTATGCTCATTAAACTCAACATGATAAAGGAATAAAATGTCCATATATATATAATATGATTAAAATCAATAGAATTCAAAGTATATATATATATATATATATATATATATATAGTTATATTGTTATCCTAATTTTGGTCATCGCTCTCAAAATTGATGATCCTATTCAATTTTTGATTAAGTTAAAAGTTGAGTGGTGTTCCATGAGGCTTTTCTAACTTGGGTGGTGATTTACCTTGTTTGTCTAACTTACCCTTTTACAACCCTTTGTTTAACTTTTTCTTTATTTTCTCATGAGTAGTGTATTGTGGGATTGTCATAGCTTCTCGAACACTCTAAGTCTTCTAATTTGATGGCTAGTGATCCATACCTATAGTTTTTCAACTACTCAAAAAGACCACCAGCGATAGATTTTTGAAGTTTTCAAGTTTGGGTGGGAGTTTTAGTGGTTTCTAAAACCATCGGCGGTCTTTTACTTAGTTTCATGAACCTAACATTTTATCGCTTCAAGAACATTGTTCAAAAGAGAACTAAGAGAATGACATTGCCAGTTGTTTATGTTATGATACATTTTAGTTTCAAACAATGTACCCCATTTATGCAGAGAAATGAATACCATCAAAGATAAAGCAAATTAAATTGAAGGTAAAAAAATTTAGAGACATCAAAACGATATTTTTTCAGACACACAAAACAAACATAAGCATGCAAATTCCCTCCACCACCACTTGAAGGTGCTCTATTTGGGTTGGTGACAACAGATTTTTGTGGGATTGCAAGAATTGGACAAATAGCCCCATATCATTCCTCACTAGTCCTATGCGGAGGAGGGTTACAATGTCTTCAATGGCTTCATTCTGAGTTGCAATCACGATGCAGATGGCGTCACCAACCAGTCTACTTAGTGGGTAGTTATTGAGCCCAAAGATTGCTACATTGACTTTGTGATGGAATTTAGGCCTAACTAGGTGCTCTGCTACCCTCATTTTCAAGTCTCGATGCCTAGAGGTACGAATGACAATGTACACTAAACACTCAAGAAGTGTGGCATTGTGTGCATGCACTTGATTCAAGAATTTTTCTCCCAATATGTTGTGCAACACCTCCTCTTCTATTTCTCTTTGGACAACAAAGACCTCTCCTAGTCGATCAGATAGCTGCCTAAAGAGGGGGCTACACTCAATCTCCTCAATGGCAATGAATTCATTCATTGACACTAAATCACTATGAGCGTTTGCCATTTTTGATACTTTAGGATGGTAAAGTGTGGCTATGTCCATTGAATTTATAAAATGTTGGCGAGACATTAGAGCTGGTATTATTTAAGACTAGTCGAATGATAGGATAGAAATGCGGTTGAAATTAACAGCTGATATGACCAAGATCCAATTGATTCTCCTAAATGATCTTCCAACTAGACAGTTTGCATTGTGACTCAATTGCACACCTAAGATAGCTATTTAATGTGTGGTTTATGAAGCATGTTAACTACACAAGAATTGGCAACCCCAAGGAAGAAATTAAAATAAGATAAATTTGGTGATCAGCTAAGGTGATATCATTAGAAAATACAATCATTTTGGTCATTAATTATTTCCCATCTATTGGTTTAGTGTAGGCAAGAAAATGACAAGAAGATGTTGATGTATTCAACAATCGCTTTGTAACTATCAAGAGAAGGAAAAGATTCCTATATCTTGGTAGAGAGAAATTCGGGGAGGGTTTGAATTCTCTAGAGTGCACTAGATGTTGTAATAGAGAGAGGAATAATTTTATTCTAGTTTTGAGTTATTTCATGTTGCAATAACTCACAATCTGTGAATTGTGAGTCTTGAATGTGATTTTAATCGTACTGATCTGTGTCATGTGTGTATTTAGAGCATATTTTCTTTTATAAATCTACTGCTACGTTTAATTCATTTATTGCAACCGTGAATCTTTTTATTTTTATCTTGATGATCATTCATCATTCTAGTCTGTGTGCTAGTTGGTTAATGAATTTCTTGAAGTTCATTCACATTAGTATAATTTTTATGAGCTGGTGTTAGTTACCTTTACTTCTTTTTGGTCAAAAGTGTACCAATTATCAAGTTAAATCATACAAGGGATTTGTACCTATATAAATTCAAATGAAAGTCACAAATGAAATTATGACATTTTTAGAGCTATTAGTTTTTTGATCTGAGTGCATTACGGGAAATAGAGTCATTAATCTAATTGATTTTCAAAAGGCCAATTCATTCGCTAATAGATTTTTGGCGACTCCACTGGGGGAAATAGATTATAATTTTTGATAAGTTTCCATCATGTCATGCAACAAGATGAACTACTTCCCCATAATAATATATTTCCTATACTTCAACCTAATTTAGATTGGATGCAGGTAGAACAAGAAGATATTATTTCACAATTAAATATGCTTTCTTGGAGGTACAAAAGAGGTGTAATAGATTATATGTGAGCCAATTTTTTCTTGGAAGAGGAAGAAGAGCCGGCCTGATGTCCACCTAGATGCCTATGATTGAACACCCTCCTAGGTTGATTTTTGAATATTGTGATAATCCACCATGCCATCCCAATCAACACTCGAAACAATGTCCTAATCAGCATCCAAACCAACATCCTAATCAACCACAAAATCCCCCTCCATCTCAACCGCCACCTAGGGGTACCATCCTTTACTCCATTAGGAGTTGGTGACTATGAATACCTATAGCTTCAATTCCCTAGGGTAATTGTATTGGAACTTTCACCCTATCACAATGTCATGATTTTCCATGTGGCTCTAGAAAAAGATTCCCAAAATTCTCTAGTAGAGGTACAAAAGATCCAAAGGAGCACATCCTAGCCATGACCACAGTAAGTGGAATTCTGGGCTCAGTTCAAGAAGAAGACATCTTTGTAAGGATTTTTGTTGACAATTTGGTTGAAAAAGTAGTTGAATGGTTTAGAGGATTATAGAAGGGTTGTATAACTGGTTGGAAATATCCTTCATAAAAAAATTCTTTGACACTTCAAAGGTCATGTTGATATTGCTACCTCACTACAATAGTTCTTATAGATTGTGAAAGAAAGAAAAGAGCCTATGAGGGACTTTGTATATCATTTTAATCAATATCTTCAATGGATTCCCACACTAGAACAACCAAACAAGATGGTCTAGTTTCATGTATTTACTTCTTCACTTGATCCATATGTCTAACTCATTCTAAAAAAGAGACAAAATCAATAGGATAGAACAGGCTCAACTTGACGCAGTAAGCATTGAAAATGATCTTATTGCTGTGGGAAAATGGGAGTTAGATGATATTAATAAGTCTATTATTGTTTTCCCACCGCCTGTCTATAGATTTTCTGAATCACCAAATCTTATAAATCAACCTCATCCTACTGCTTAAATTATGAATTTGACAATATTGAATTGTATACACTCTTTGCATGAGGGAAAAGAAGATGCAAAGAGGAAAAATCAGTTTTGGTATGCCCAGGCATATAGTTTAAATAATTTGATTAAAAAAAAGATGATCTCAGCTCATCAAGTGATGATGAGGACTTTTCACCATGAGGAAGGTATGCTCCCAGATTCCAATTTATTTTTCCTTACCCCTTGAGGACAATTCACTTCCTTGTAACTCTTCGAAACAAACTCAAGTATCAAAATCTCTGTATATTCTAGAGTATGAGGTTTTCACCTTTGAAGATCATACTTATGAACCTCATGTGTAATTGTAAAGGATACTGAAGATCCTACGAGTGAAAACATGAGAGATGGAATAAAATGGTTAACCAATTCCAATCCTCTATTCATCTTTGATAAGTCCTTTGAAGTTCGTGATAATCTTCTATTTGAAAATTGAGAATTTTGTTTACAATATTTTCCAGCAAGAGAAGTTGTTTTTTGTTTCAATCAGCAAAGAAGGGGAAGATCCTGCAGTGGTGGGGGATCAAAATACAATTAAGCCACAAGGTAGTTGCGGTAATAAGATAACAACTTACAAGGTAAAAAGTTGTGATGTTACAGAGAAGGAAAAATAATTGAACTTGTTATAAGGGTGGGAGATCATTCAGATGACTAAGTCTCAAGGAGGAGCCAAAACTAGTCCAAACATTTCAATGCAAGATTATCTACATCAAGAAGAGGTTTATGATGAAAAAAGGTTGTTTGGGGACATTAAAAGTAGTGAATTCTTTTACCATGGTGCTAATGTTTGGATAGTTCTAATCTCTTCCATACTTCAAGAGCTACATGCAATGATGTGCCTTTTTAGGTTTGGGGCCATTCTTCTCTCAGCCTATCAGCAACTTTGTGTGAGCAGTCTCTTTCTCTTTCCTTGGTAGGTTTCATGTTACCTTGTAAATATTCACTTTTTGGTGTGTCAATTTTGTTGTGCTTGTTTGGGTTTTAGGTTTTGGTTTTGTTCTTTTTTTTCAACTCTATGCCCAATGGATATAACATTGGTCATGACATCTTTGGACTCCTTGTTATGTCCTTTTCAATCCTCATCCCCATTTAGAGCCACTGTTACCCTAATTTTGGTCATCACTCTCAAAATTGACGCCCCTATTTAATTTTTGATTAAGTTATCAGTTGGGTGGTGTTTGATGAGGTTTTTCTAACTTGGGTGATGATTTACCATGTTCATCTAACTTACCTTTTTACCACCCTTTGTTTAACTTGTTCTTTATTTTCTCATGGGTGCTGTGTTGTGGGATTATCATAACTTCCTGAGAACTCTAAGTCTTATAATTAGATGGCTGGCAATCCGTACTCGTAGTTTGTAAATTGATCGAAAAGACTGCCAACGATATCTATTTTTGAAGTTTTCAAGTTTTGGCAGGAGTTTTAGTGGTTTCTAAAACTATCAGCAGTCTTTTACTCAGTTTCATGAACCTACCATTTTATCGCTTCATGAACATTGTTTAAAAGAAAGCTAAGAGAATGATAGTGCAGATTGTTTATGTTATGACACATTTCAATTTCAAACAATGAACCCCATTTATGTAAAGAAATGAATACCATTAAAGATACAACAAATGAAATTGAAGGTAAAATAATTCAGAAAGGTTGGAACACCAAAACACCAAAATGCTATATTTTTATTAAATATATCAATGACATTACAAAAAAAATTATTTGATTACAAAATTGGGGAGACATCAAAATGATATTTTTTAGACACATAAAACAAACATAAGCATGTGGATTCCCTCCACCTCCACCTAAAGGTGCTCTATCTGGGCTGGTGACAATAGATTTTCGTGGGATTGCAGGAATTGGGCGAATAGCCCCATATCATTCCTCACCAATCTTGTGTAGGGGAGGGTTACAGCTTCTTTAGTGGCTTCATTCTAAGTTGTACTAGTCACAATGCAAATGGTATCACCAACTAGTTTTCTCTATGGGTAGTTATTGAGCCCAATGATTGCTACATTGACTCTGTGATGGAATGCATGCCTAACCAAGCACTTTGTTGCCATCATTCCCTAGTATAGACATCCAAAGGTACAAATGATAGTATACATGAAATACTCAAGAAGCTTGGAATTGTGTACATGCACCTGATTCAAGAATGTTTCTCCCACTATATTGTGCAACTCCTCCTCTTCTATTTTTCCTTGGACAGAGGTGATCCCACAAAGTTGGTTTACAATTTCTGGAAGATTCTAATTTTTTCTGCAATCACATATTTTTAGAAAATATAATGATTTAAGCCTTAAAAATTTCCATTTAAAGGATTCCAATTGAAGAGGGTTTGATCAAACTACCTTAGATCAAACCCCCTTGGATAGAACTTTGATATTTTTAAACCATACCTATAACAGAGTCTCCTTTACACCTATCAAAATGCTGATAAAAAACAACTTTTGACTTAAAATTTGGGGGATCAAATGAATTCATTTAAAATATATTTTTGGTAAGTATGTAGTCCTTATTATAAGCTTTCCAAAAAGTATAATTTTATTATTATATTTATTTTTTATTTTTGTGAATGTAGGTTTTTTATCGAAAATGAAGCTATTTGTTCTGTACATGTGGAAAAATAAAATATTATCATTTTTTTTTTGAAAAATATGATTGCACCAATATTAAAGTCCTTGATCCAACAAAAAAAATTGAATTTTGATACATACAAAAAAATTTATATGTTATACAGTCTGCCTATGTTTGAATTGTAATTGGTTTGACTTCGAAACTTGATTAAGGAAAAAATATTCAATAAAACACTATGAAACCAATTGGAAGCACTAGAAATCGTAGTTACAAATCTAAATTTGAAAAAAATATAATTTTATCCCTCATGGAAAAAAAATTGTGTTATACGGTGAGCATCACTCCTGAAAAATGGTGTTTACTGAAAAAACCAGTTTTTGAAGGAGATAGAAAAAATGTGCAATCTGATTCCAAATTTTTTGAAAAAAACATATTTAGAATCTATAGACAAAATGTCACAAATCACTAGTTTGCATCATCTTCAAATTCATCACAGTTTAGCCACTATAGGTGCCTGAAAGTGAAGATTTAGTTAGAAAAAATTAGTTCACTGTCCAATTTGGCCAAAAATTGTAAACCAATATTGTGGGATCACCCACAGTGAAGACCTTTCTTAGCTGGTCGAATAGCCACCTAAAGAGGGGGTTTGCACTCAATAACCTCAATGACAATGAAGTCATTCATTGACACTCCATCACTTTGAGTGCTTGCCATTTTGGATACTTCAGGATGGTGAAGTGTGGTTGTGTCCACTAAATTTATAGAAACTTGTTAAGACAAATTAGAGCTAGTATTCTTTAAGGATGATCACATGATAGGATGGTGATGCAGTCAAAATTAACTGCTGATGTGAGCAAGATCTAATTGATTCTACTAATTGATCTTTTGGTTGGATAGTTTGCACATGCAACTCAATTGTACACCTGAGATAGCTATTTAATGTGTGGTTTGTGAAGCATGTTGACTGCACAACGATTGATGGCCTTGGGGTAGCAATTAAAACTTGAGAAATGTTTGGTGATCGGCTAAGGTCGTATCATTAGCAAATATTTATAATCATTTTGGTCATTAATTATTTCTCATTTATTGGTTTTTAGGGTAGGTAGTTAAACAGTAAGAAAACGTTGCTATATTTAGCAATTGATTTATAACCATCAAGAGAAGGAAAAGATTTATATATCTTGGTAGAGAGAAATTCAGGAAGGGTTTGAATTATCTAGAGTGTGCTATGTTGTAATAGGGAGAGGAATAATTTTATTTTGGTTTTAATTTATTTCATGTTGCAATAACTCACAATCTATGAATTGTGAATCTTGAATGTGATGTTGATCATATTGATCTATGTGTCATGTGCATATTTAGAGCATATTTTTTGTGAGAAATCTACTATACTATATTTAATTCATTTATTGCAATTGTGAATCTTTCTTATTTTTCTCTTAATGATCATTCATCATTCTAGTTTGTGTGCTATTTGGTTAATGATTTTCTTGAAGTTCATTCATATTAGTATCATTTTTTATGAGTTGGTGTTAGTTACCTTTACTACTTTCTGGTCAAAAGCATACTAGTTATATCAAATTAAATCATACAAAGGAGTTGTATCTCTATAATTCAAAGGAAAGTCACAAATGAAATTGTGACATTTTTGAAGTTGTTAGCATTTTGATCCCAATGCATTATGAGCAATAGATTCATTTATCTAATTGATTTTCAAAAGGCCAATTCATTCGCTAACACACACATATATTCAAATAGATGGAGCTTTCAATCACTTTGAACAAATCACTAAATGAAAAGTTGATAAATCTTTATTATTTTAAGGGGTAAATTATTTTGATCCATTGCTATGAATCAGTGAGGTCACAAACAAGGGACCTCATCCCCAAAAGTTCAATAACTCTTACTCCTACATATACCAATATGCAATACACAAAACCCATGCACCATTTAAACAATATTTAAACTGGTTGAGAGTCTTTATTTTAAAAGGTATAGAACATATAGAAAACCTCATAAATATAAAACATGACATAAATTTATAATCCTTTATATATAATAGACCTTAATATTAGGCTCAAGGATAATCAAATATCTAGTAAAATAATAATGTTAATCCCTTAAACTTCTCAAGCAATAACCTACCTACTTGTAAATTTTGTTAACTATAAATTAAATAGACTAAAATCTTATATGCATACATGACCTATCAATAGATTTATACTTCATTATAATAGGCTGAATTTCTTATCATTCTAATGACACAAACATAAAAATATTAATTATAAAAAACCTTGAAATAGAATAAAAGTCTCACAATTACTTATATTACTTGAAATTGATCAATTAAATGCATTATTGATAACAAATTGAAAAACATGTAACCAACTAATTTAATGCACTCAAGTCCTTAAAATTAAAAATATAACTAATAAATATTAATAACACACAACAATAGAATAAAGGATTGTATCTCATTTACCCAAGATGGGTAATTGACTAGAATTTGAATAATTCATTCAATCGTACAAAATAAGCCAAGGACCAAAATAAATTATATCAAACATAATGCATATCTATGCATAAGACTAAAGTAAATCGTTTAGAATACTATTGTTTCATTGGGCCAAAAAGGTGAGCAATATTTTATTGCATGAATAAACAACTAAACCGAAAGGCTAAAATAAATACCCAATGCTCTAATGCTTGATTGGGTGAAGGACAGAAGAAAATTTTAAAACATAAATGCATAACTAAATTACCAATCACCAATGATATGTCCCTTGTTAATGCTCAACACAAGTTCTTCCTTTATATTTTTCCTTAACTATTCTTCTAGAGAATGCTTTGCATTTAAAATCCTAATAGAAGGGGAAGAGTAAATCATGCCAACAATTTCATAGAGAAGGCAATTAGAGAGTAAACAAAATAAATAAATGGTAAATGGTAAAAGTAAGTGGCTCCTCGAACTTGAGAGTTAGCTCATTATTGAGATACATTAATGTGTGCTATTTAGAAATCAAGAGACCTCTAAATAATTTATTTTATCAATCTCTTAACAATTATCACCATCAAATTTAATACCACCTTGAATAAATATTTGCAAATTAACACTATACTTTTAATTTGATATTTGATCAATACTTAACACAATATAAATGAGTTAATATCATTAAGATTGATCCCTCTCCATATTAATTTATTTTCTTTTTTAACATCATATTATTATTAATAAGGATGTGAAACCATGGTATTAGCCTTTAGAAGGATTTATCAATAAGTATAAATTAACACACAAGTACCTTAATAATATACCAACCTCATTTGAGGTCCTTGTGAATTTTGTAGGCTTTTCAACAAGTTCCCATTGGACATGTACTCATACACCAAGAGCTAGAAATTAGACTCTTTGCTCGAAATGCAATGGGGAAATTTTAGGTTGTTGGCATGACAAATGAGTCCCAATGTATCCTCCACTTCCTCCAGTTCCTAGCTTTGTTGTGCACCTTTTCTCTTAAAACTTCCCCATGATCTGCTTGTGTTCCAAATCTTCTTCATCGCCCTGCAGAATGACCTTGTAAACTTTTCTAGCATGTTTGGATCCTCCAACAAGTTGCGGACGATGGGCAACTCATTCAACTCTAGAAATAGAAAGATATCAATTTCCACGATGGTGTGTTCTTTGCAACCAACACACATAAGTGGATACCAGTGCTATGACTACTAAAATCACAAACGATACTAGAATTATAAGTTGAACATGACCCCTACAAAATTTTAGTGAGAGCTATTGAAATTTATTAGGAATATTTTAAAGTGAGTTTCATGAATTTGTAGTGTAGTGCAAGTTTAAAGTTTAAGTTTTTAAATTTATAGAATTTGGTGGTCTTATATTCAATTTTGTCCAGTAAATAAAATATTAAATAATAAAAAATCAATTGGTGATAATTTTAAAGTTTCATATAATTGACAAGTGATTGAAAAAAGTCTAAGTTGGTGCACTTAAATTTTTAAACTAAAAAGTAGGGACTGTTATATTTTTTCCCCATGTGATCCCTACTCCAAAATAGATCCCGAAGCCTCCCCATGAGATCCCAACTTAACATCTAATTCCAAACTTCACATAATCTTAAATTACCAAAAAAAAAAAGTGTATTTATATGTTGAATTGTTTAAAATGAGATACATTAAAAATAGTTAATGATGGGCATCCTTATTTAACAGAAATTTTTGAAGACGGGGATAAAAGTCATAATCAAAGTGCTACATCATTCATATAAATTGATATAGCATAAAAACATTTCAGCTCTTTATTTTTCATTAAAAAACATTATATATGCATGATATATTTAAAGGTCTGACAAGATTTTGCTTCTAGAAAAAGTTACACATCATTACAAACTTTTTGCATGCATGGATGCTTTTCTTAGATCACAATTAAGTGTATCAAACTAAAAACACTAGATGATAACAAACTAGGTATATGGTGGGAAAAATTATCCCTCAATTCCAAAGATTTCACCAGAAAGAAAATTATTTGAGAGATAAATGCCGATCATTGCGGGCAGGTCGCCCAAGCATGCAGGGATTCCACCTGTAAGACGATTGGTTGTCAAATTGACATAAGAAAGGTTTTTCAGTGATAGTAAATCCTTGGGAATTTCTCCCGACAAAAAATTGTTACTAAGGTTTAGAGAAACGAGCGATGTCAAGCCCACGAGTTCATTTGGAATGAACCTTGACAAATGATTGTTGCTCGCATCTAAGCGCTGGAGATTTGTCAGCTGCCCAATCTCTGGGGGAATGCTTCCGCTGAAGTTGTTGTTGTTTATTTGCAACTTATTCAGGTTCTTTGCTTGTCCAATCGTAGCAGAAATCTGGCCCTCAAACTTATTATTGTAAAGCATCAATTCTACAAGAATTGAAGAACTCCATAGCCCCGCAGGAATCTCACCACTGAGTTGGTTGTCATTCACCTGTAAATACTGTAAACTTTCACAATCTTGCAAGGATGAAGGCAGACTTCCACTGAAATTATTTGAACCTAAAGCCAATCCTGAAAGCTGCATCTTTTTACACAGATATTTCGGCAGGGGACCCTCCAAACCGGTTGTCGTTACATCGACAAGATAAAGATTAGAATACGTACCTAAACCCTGAGGCAACCACCCAGTAAGATTGTTACCAAACAGCACTAGCATTCTCAAGTGCCGCAGCGTACCGAGCTGTGGAGGGATTTCTCCGGTGAGCTGATTTTGATACAAAATTAGCTGCTCCAGAAATGTCAGATTGCCGATTTTGTTTGGAATTTCACCCCTTAGCTGGTTGGTAGAAAGATCTAGGACGGATAAGTTTCCCATCTCATCGATGTTAGACAGAATCGGTCCAGTCAAATTGTTGCTCCAAAGCATCAATGTACTCAACTTGGACAGAGCAGTTAAACTAGTCAGAATATTGCCTTTGAGCTGATTCTTCGACAAATCCAAGTAGTCTAACTGCGTTAAATTACCGAAAAAATTTGGAATTTCGCCTTCTAGACTACAATTATATAGTTCTAGATCTTGCAGCTGGTTCAACTTCCCGAGCTCTGCCGGTATCACACCGCCTAGGAGAGGATTATCTCCAACAGTGAATTTCCTCAGGGTTGTCAAATTGCCTATAAAAGTAGGGATTGTGCCCTTCAAAATATTTTCATCCAACGAGAGCTCTTCAATCTTTGTCAGCATTCCGAAGGCTGGAGGAATGAACCCACTGAAACTATTTTGTGCCAAATTCAAGACTTTCAACTGCCTCAATTGACTGATGCGACTGGGAAGGCTTCCGAAGAAGCGATTGCCGGCCAAGTCGAGCACTTGCAAACGCTTGCATTCCAACAGCCCATCGGGGAAGCGCCCCTGGAAATGTAAGATTAAAAATCTCTAACAATTCTTATACTCAATTAGGAAAAACTTAATATCTTCTGCTTAGAAAATTAAATAACAATAAACAATATATCTGCTCACAGATTGAGCGAACAGCAGAGCTGAAAAAAAAATAAAACTGTTTTTTCAAAACTATATCTTAAACTGGTTACAGAGAATTCTTATATAAAGAAGTTTTAAAAGACAGCGATCAGCTGTAGGAGAAATAAAGCAAAGAAAGCTAAAAAAAACAAAGCATACACTGAACAGCTTTAAAGCTGGAAAAGCTAAAAACAAAAACAATGAACAACTACACAGTATGAACTACATTTAAAAAACTATTTTAAAACTAAAAAACTACTAACAAACTATTGACTTATTCATGTCTTCAATCTCCCCCTGAATGATCAATAGGGGTGAGTCCCAACTGATTTCTCAAGGCCACAAAACTTGCTGTAGAAAGAGCCTTGGTAAAGATATCAGCAACTTGCTCAGCTGTAGGATAGAACTGCAACTCCACTTGTCCATCTTGAACCAAGTCATGGATGTAATGATGTTGGATCTCTATGTGTTTCGTTCTGGCATGAAACACATGATTCTTTGTCATGGAAATAGTGCTATTATTATCACAATAAATGGTGGTTGGATGCTCCTAAATCAAATGTAGATCTGCCAATATCCTTCTCATCCATACTGCTAGAGAACTTGCTGATGATGCTGCCATGTATTCCGCTTCTACTGAAGAAAGAGCCACCGTTGCCTATTTTTTACTACTCCAAGAAACAACTCCAGAACCAAGTGAAAAAACATATCCAGATGTAGACTTTCTATCATCCACTGAACCAGCCCAATCAGAATCTGTGTAACCAACTAACTCAAACTGTTTAGTGGGAGAATAATGAATTCCAAAATTTTGTGTACCACTCACATACCTCAAAATTCTTTTAGCAACTCGCCAATGAGACTCATGTGGATCCTGCATGAACCGAGAGATGAGGCTCACAACATACATAATATCGGGTCTAGTGGTTCTGAGGTACATGAGACTACCAACCAAACTTCTATATAAAGTAGCATCAACCTTGGGACTAATATCCTCCTTAGTTAATTTTTCACCAATTGCTATGGGGGTTGCAAATGCTTTGCATGCCACCATTCTAAACTTCTTCAATAAATCAGCAACATACTTGGTTTGAGAAATATATATACCTTTTGATGTTTGTAGTACTTCCACACCAAGAAAATAGTGCATGAGTCCCAGATCTAACATTTCAAATTCTTGTTTCATTTCTGCTTGAAACTTCTCTATGAGAGCTTTGTTGTTACCTGTATAAATAAGATCATCAATATAAAGGCAAACTATGAGAATATCATTACCAATACGTTGGACATACAAGGTTGGCTCTGAGTGGCTTCTGTTGAATCCCTTCTTCATGAAATAACTGTCAATTCTAGCATATCAAGCATGAGAAGCTTGCTTCAACCCATAAAGAGCTTTCTTCAACTTGTAGACTAAGTGTTCTTTTCCTTGAACTTCATAACCCATAGGTTGTTCCACATAAACTTCCTCATCTATATAACCATTAAGGAATGCTGATTTCACATCCATTTGAAATATTGGCCACTTATACTATGCAGCTACAGACAATATAATCTTTATTGTATCAAGTCTAGCCACAGGAGCAAAAGTTTCTGCATAATCCACTCCAGGAGTTTGTGCAAATCCTTTGGCAACTAATCTTGCCTTATGTTGTTCCACTGAACCATCGGCATGATATTTGACTTTGTAGATCCATTTCACACCAATCACCTGTTTATCTTTGGGAAGTTGCACTAATTCCCAAGTATTATTCTTATGAATGGAATTCATCTCATCATTCATAGCATTAACCCATATTGGTTCTTTCACTGCTTCTTCATACACAGAGGGTTCAACTTGAATTGTATTAAATAAAGCAAAATTAACAACTGGAACTATATTTGCACTCCTCTGATAAATATCAACCAAACTTTGTACCTTTCTTGGAACTGATGGTGGAGGTGATGGTGGAGGTGAATCACTATCTAAATTTGTGCTATTAGAAGAATTGGGTGAACTTGGAGGACTGGAACTTGAGCTTGTGGGGAGAGGAGGAATAGTTTTATCTTCCATGTTTATGATTAATGATGGATTTTGCTGCACAACATCTTTCCACTGCCATACTCCTCCTTCATCAAAAATCACATCCCAACTAACAATCCATTGCTTTGTGTCAGGATTATAGAATCTATATCCCTTAGTTGCAGTAGAATATCCCACAAAGATACAAAGTTGGGATTTGGCATCCAACTTCTTCCGCTTTTGAACTGGAACGTGCACATATGCCAAACATCCAAAGACTCAAAGATGAGCCACTGAAGGCTTGTGACCACTCCAGGCTTCCTTTGGAGTGATGTTTTGAACAACTTTTGTGGGACTTCTATTCAAAATATATACTGTAGTGGCAACTGCTTCTCCCCAAAAAGTATTTGGAAGATTTTTTGTCTGCAACATGCTTCGTGCCATTTCCATGATGGTACGGTTCTTTCTTTCAGCAATACCATTCTACTGAGGTGTATATGCAGTAGTAAGATGTCTCTGTATCCCATTCTTGATACAAAAATTAGCAAACTCATTAGAGGTAAACTCTCCCCCTCTATCTGTTCTGAGTATCTTGACATGATACCCACTCTGTTTTTCAGCCATAGCTTTAAAATTCGTGAAGCATGTAAGGCTTCAGATTTCTGCTTAAGAAAATAAACCCAAGTGTGGCGTGAGTAATCATCAATGAAAGTCAAAAAATAAAGGTTCTTACCCAATGATTCCTCTTGCATGTCACCACAAATGTCAGCATGCACAAGCTCTAGAGGAGATTTTGCTCTCCAAGATTTATTCACCGGAAAACTATCTCGATGATGCTTGCCAAAAGCACACCCTGAACAAACTTCTTCTTTTGCCTTGATTGGAGGAATCCCTCTTACCATATTCTTTTTATTGAGCAAAGATAACCCTTGAAAATTCAGATGACCATATCGTTGATGTCATAACCACGAATCATCTGTAGTTGATTTGAGTGCATGCAACTGACTAGAAACCAATGTGAGAGGAAACAACCTATTCTCTGTCATACAAGTCTTTGCTACAAGATGATGATTGTTAGATTTATCAAATATCTTGCAACAATTATCTTCAAACACTACTTTATAATTTTTGCCTACAAGCTGCCCAATACTCAAAAGATTATGTTGTAACTGTGGAACAAACAAAGTATCATGAATATGAGTAGTTTCTCCTTGCTTAGTCTTGACTGCAAGGGTACCTTTTCCCATTACATCAACCTCCTTATCATCTCCAAATTTAACTTGACTTGAACATCCTGAATCATCTAACTTGACAAAGAGATCAGATTTACCTGTCATGGGATTGGAGCAGCCACTGTCTAAGAACCAAACATCCTCTTGGTGTTCTTTTGCCAAATTGCATGTGAAGAAGGTGGAATGTTTTGTATCTGCAGAAGAATCTTCTGTATAATTGGCTCTTGACTTATTCAAGTCATATTTCTTCTTTCTGCACTCAGATTCATAATGACCATACCTTTCACAATATCGGCACTAGATACTCCTCTGATCTACAGAACTTCGTCCTCGTCCTCTATTATTTCCTCTTCCTCTTCCTCTACCTCGTCCTCTATTATTAGAAGAAGATTCACCTTGATATTTAGTGGTGTGAGGAGACTTTTCTTCAAGTTTTACAGAAGACTAGAAAGCTTGCACCAAACTTTCTATAGAATGTTGCATATGCTCTTCATGAGATTGCAAAGAACCTGTCAACTCTGCAACTTTGAAAGTAGTTAAATCTTTACTTTCTTCAATGGCTATCACCACTGGATCAAATTTAGGAGGAAGGGATCTTAGAATTTTTTCTATAATTGTTTGTTCAGTTATTGTTTCCCCTTGAATCCTAAGCTGATTCACAACACCTTGAGGTCTAGTAATAAATTCATGAATAGACTCAGTTTCCTTCATCATTAAATTTACAAATTCTCTTCGAAAAGTTTGAAGTCTTACCAATCTGATTTTATATGTACCTTGATATGCAATTTGTAAAGCCTCCCATGCATCCTTTGATTTTTTCATACCAACAATTCAAGGGAAAATTTAAACATCCAATGCAGATTGAATGGTAAAAAGAGCTTTGTTATCCTTCTTTTTGTCTTCTTTTAGCTAATTTCATTGTTGTTGTGTCAAGGCATTTAATGCAATCTAATCTGCAGGTTCTGGGTATCCTACTTCCACTAATTCCCAGAGTTCTTGGGATAATAGTAGGATCTTCATTTTGATACTCCAATAATCATAGTTATCTCCAGAAAAAAATGGAAGCTGAAATGGTAAACTGTTGCTATTGGCCATTTGGAGATAACTGCTCTCTAGCCTTACTACCTGCACAATCAGAAAATTTTGCAACCTGCTCTGATACCAAATGTAAGATTAAAAATCTCTAACAATTCTTATACTCAATTAGGAAAAACTTAATATCTTCTGCTTAGAAAATTAAATAACAATAAACAATATATCTGCTCACAGATTGAGAGAACAACAGAGCTGAAAACAAAATAAAACTGTTTTTCCAAAACTATATCTTAAACCGGTTATAGAGAATTCTTATATAAAGAAGTTTTAAAAGACAGCGATCAGCTGTAGGAGAAATAAAGCAAAGAAAGCTAAAAAAACAAAGCATACACTAAACAGCTTTAAAGCTGGAAAAGCTAAAAACAAAAACAATGAACAACTACGCAGTATGAACTGCATTTAAAAAACTGTTTTAAAACTAAAAAACTACTAACAAACTATTGACTTATTCATGTCTTCAGGAAAGCATTCCCACTGAGAATCAGTGTATCTAGACTTGGAAGGAGGCCAATGGTAGAAGTCAGTTTTCCTGAAATCGAGGCATCGATGAGATTAACTGCAGTAACAACGTTGGAAGAATTGCAAGAGATCCCATTCCAACTACAGGGGTTTTGGTCAGAAGCATCCTAGTCCCTCAAACTTTTACCTTCGTCGATCCAATCGCTCTCTTTTATCTGGAGAAGAAGTTTTCCCTCTTCCGAGATGCAGCTGTAGTGGAGGAAGAGAATAATAAGTGTACAACAGAAGAGAGCGAGCATCCCATTTTTCTCAGCAATTCGGAGCATGATTGTTGGCAAAGAAAACAAATGCTAACTGGAGGGCAATGTTGCAGGCGGGAAATGTATACCTAAAAGTATAGTTCCGGTATTCTCTTTTCTCATGCTGGTCAAAGTCGACGCGGAGGACGCGCGTCACTTTGAATAGTCGGGAGAGACAAAGTTTGACTTAAAATGTATATGGGTAAAAGTAGACATATAATCCAAACCCAAAACAAATGTGATGGGTAGCTTTCGTTGATTACGAATCCATTTCCTCCTCACATGAGAAATAACTAGCACTTACTGAAAAGGATTAGGCGAGTACATTTTTTCCACCAGATAAATCTAGATTTTTTAAATTGGGTTATTTGATTTATAGAAATTGGGTATTATTTGATTTTGTGTTTTCAAGATTTCATATGATATTTTGGAGGATTTTACTATTAAATGACAGCTGATGTACCAACAGCTAAAATTTGTTTTCTAACAACTCCGTAGTGGTTTAACGGTGAGAAAATTGTGTTTTCAAGTGTAAGACAGATCATTGATCAATTTTGGACTTGCAAGTCCATAGAGAAAGCCTCTGACTAATTAATATCTTGTAAATGCAAAGTCCCATGGTCTGGTGTCAATAAAATTATATTTATTAATTAATTAAAATTCAAAATACAATATTATTGTGAATTTCATCTAATTAATTAATATTGTCAAATGTACATTCAAAGTGTTGGATAGACATTATCATCATTTAAAATCTGATTAAATATAATTAATGATTATATAATTTTATTTTTTTATTTTTTTAAATATAATATATTTTATTTTAAATGTCTCACATAAAATAGTAGATTAAAAGAAAAGAATTTTTTTTTTTTAGACTACAGGAATCGGGTAGCACGACCCCCTATAAACTGCAGTGCGCCTGGTAAACTTTTTAACGACCGGCGGCGCTGGCGCAACACGCCCTCTGGTACCACGGGGAAGGGGGAGACTAGACCTCATGACCAACCTCCTGCAACAGGAAAGATTTAGCCAACCGAGCTAGGGCCCCAACCCAAAAGAAAAAAAAAAAATTATAACCGCATATACATAAATTACATTTTTTTATAAATTCTTAATATATATTATACCTCTTAGGATTTTTTGAAAAAAATATATATACTATAAGAATTAAGGTGTCATCAACCTCATAAATCTCATGTATTTAATTGTTTTAAATATCTTTGTAAATGCACTTATATAAGGGATGCAAATTTCATGGAGAGTAGCAATTTTTTTTACTAATACAATAATTACTTCCTTATTGACACGGTAAATATTGTTTATTGGGGGTTGATAATTAATTATTTACTAGCAGGAAGTTACTATTTACTAGATAAGCATCTTGGAGGTTATGGAGGCTTCAATGGGCACCCAATTTCCCATGAGGTTGTTTGGATACTTGTGAACAATTTTGGGATGACTATTAAATACCCTCAATCACCTTGGAACTAATAACACATAAGGTGCCCATATGCAGTAGGTTAGTAATTTGGGTGCAACCTACATTGGCCTATGTTAAGAAATTTTATAGATTTCCAAGGAGGGTTGTTGGAATTAGAAACAAACTTGAATGCATCACTAAGGTATTGAATTGCTATATTATAAATGTTTAAGGAGGTAGAAGCAAGAGGGTCAGTATACAAGAAAAAAAAAATTATTGATAAAAAATATGTTGATAGATGTTTAAGAAAGTGGTAAGCAGAGTGAATAAAACTTTGTATATAGGTGTTGTCGGATTGAAGAATGAAGAGGATATTTGGAAGTAGATGTATTATATTCTTACATTTGATGATAATACATGCTTGGAATCTCTTCTTGGTGGAGACTTTTCCTAAAAGGGTTTCTCTATGTAAACCTTGTGTTGTGTGATGATTTTTATAATTTCTTTCACTCTTATGTTGTTAATTTGTCCCTCTTTGCTGTAACTATCTTCTAGTGATATTATTTTCCTTCTTATTACTATTTTAAGTTCATCAAAGGTGATTGTATTAAGCATGTTAAAAAGGTCGATTTTAGCATCTTAAAGATGTCGAATATCTACATTGTAATTCCATATTAAGGTAGCTTAATTTCATATTTGTGCATAATTTTATGTTTTCTTGTTGTAGTAGTCTAAGCCCCATATCTCAACAATTATTATCATAGCTTGAATAAAGCCTTGATAATTAAAAATTGGATTATAGATTATTCTTTTAACCAACATCTATTAATTTTTGAAGCATGATTATCAATGAATTTTTGTCAAAATAAATGTCTTATAGCTAGTGTCAACTATGATATTTAATCCATATGCATAATTCATTTATAACTAGAATCATGTTTTGATTTCATGATTGGGGAAGGATACGAGTAGTGAGTGTGGGGAGCTTGTAACACCAAAAAGAAAGTAAGTGACATCATCAAAGTAATTAAATCTTTACTAGTTGTATAATATGTATATGTTACAACATTCTTAAACTAGCACATATATCTTAAATAAATCTATATAAAAGAATGAAATATATTAAATTTTTGAGGTACTTATCTATACAATTCTAATATAAGTACCTTGAGACCAATTTTTCTTGGCAATCTTGAGACTTCATTTATTATTTGTTTATTAACTTTTATGAGCCCTTGTGAATAAGAGTTTCCTAGAATGTTTTTATTAGTTTTCCATAAGTATGCATTGGTATGAAACATGAGAGAATATTATCATGCAAGATGTTTATGAGTGTATGTGACAATTTATAGGCATATGTAAGAGATGTAAGAGAATCTATGACACATGTAAGAGCATATAAGAGTTAAGTTGCATTATTAATTTGAAATGTTGACCAATTATGATGCATGATATGATGCATCATAAGATATCTTTCAATGGAAGAATAAAACCAAAATGGAGTACCCAACTTGGGGAGATGACCATGACATGTGTATGATAGGTTATGATAGATCTATAAAAGGATCTATTAAAAATACCTAGAAACTAATATTGGAATATGTTGTTAGATTTCAATCCATAACAGTTTGAGCACCAAGCCTCTCATGGTTTGTGAAATCATTTGTGGTTTTTCTCTTATTAGATTTTATTTTTATTGGGTTCTTGAGACAAAGGTTTCATATTGTCTACTTGAAAGTACTATTATTCTATTAGAAACTATCAAATTTAATGCTAGTATAATCTCTTGTGAAGGCTTGAGCATAGAGTTGTATTCTAATTATTGTTATATTTGGAATACAATTCATTCAAGATTTGGATGTTCATTTTGTTTAAAGAATTTTCTTAGGGCATATCACAGTGTAATTTTTATTGTGTGCATTATGATTCTTCCAAATTGTTTGTTTGTGTTTTCTTTACACCCCTCTCATAGATTAGTATAAGAATTATTTGTTATTTTAATTTAATTTGAGATATCTAGGCTAGTTTTATTTGTATTATTATTAATATATATATTAAAATTTTATCGTTATATTCAAAAAATATCATCTCTAAATAGTTTATATGGGAATGGATGCCAATACAATCTATTGTTGGTGCATTATTTTATTTTTTAATAATTTTTTTATTAACTTATTACATTGTATGCATCTAGGATAGGGTAAGCCTGCCACAAACTTTTTATAGTTTATAGAGTATCATAGGTGCTTTTGTGCACTTCCTTTTTTGGGAACTTTTGAGGTTTTTTTTACACTCATATGGGCTCTAATTTTTATGCATTTTTTATAGAGCATGATTATTCATACATAGTGGTGCTAAATTAGTTCTTTCTAATTCTAATCCTAAGATATAGTTTCAACATTGTAATGCATTTTTAGCATTTGTAAAATATTGAGATCAAGACCACTTGTGGTGTTTGAAAGTAACAATTATAATCACACTAAGTGTAAGGTGTTATGATCAAAATTTTCAAAGGGAGTTTGATGATTATGTAATTTTGGTGGGGTTTCTCTAGTGGTTGTTTATTTGCTTTAATTAGTTTCATGATTTAATAATTTTGAGAGAATTGATTAAATATCTTACTTTCTCTCTTTTCCATTGGAGTGTTCTAAGCCTTCCAAATCATATCATGTCAAATGTGCTAACTGTAAAAAATTCATGACAAAAGGAATTATCTTCTAAAAAAATTGATTAACTAAAAAACTATTCTTTTATAAATCATATTAATCTACCAAATTCTTCTACTATAGAATTTATAGACTCACTTTTTGCTCATACAGTAGACATATTTTGTGGCCACATCAGAATGTGAGAAGTACATAGTTTGATGAAATGTACTAAGATCCCATTTTCATCAGTGTTTATTTCTCCATTATACTATAGTGTTACTTTATTTGATTCTTCTAATGATTGTCTATACTAGGCTCATATTATTCTTCATAGTCCACCTCAATGGATATTCTACTTACTAGAAATTTCACATCAATTTTTGAAGTCTCGCCTTTTAGGTCTTGAGGAAACCTTTGATGATTTGAGTTTCTTATTTGATTGATGTTTTATAATGTTAGATTAAAAAGGTATTATCTAATTAATTATTTAATTACTTAGGTCCCTTTTCACTCTAACTACTTAAATTTACTTAAGTCGTGTGTTTTTATGTCTCAAGTCATAGGATGAGGACACATGTCATGATATCCTTTTATCTTCACCTAGAGTTTCTCTAGCATTTATTTTTTCTATTTTCCTTTCATAAGGGTTATTTACTGTACACTTATTTTTTAAGTTTTCACATTCATTATGATTCATGTTTTGGATCAATAACTCTTGGAATCAATAACTTTGATTTTTCTTTTTTTCTATGATATTTTTTTATTGCAAGTGATCCTTAGGAGCTATAGGGTTGAGGAATCAATTCCAACATGGTATCATAGCTCCAAATCTATAATTTCTTATTCATTTTTTGAGAGATCTAGCCTTAGGGAAAAAATGGTGCATTGTGGAGTCAAGTGGACATCATCATTGCATTTGGAAGGGCCAAAAACCTTAAGATCACTTCTCAATTCATCAAAATTGAAGGTTTATAATTTTTTGAGATGTTTTTTTGTGGCCACTAGATCTAACACATCAAAATTCATATAATTATATGGATTCATAAAATTGTATGACACCATATTGTGCAATCACTATTGAATCCTAGAATTATGTGTGGAGTTATGTGCATTAGGGGATCTACAATAGTTTTCGACACTTTGGTGTAAATTCCCAACAAGATTTGTGCACTTTTTGATGGTTTTCATTATTTTATAGCATCATTAGAGTTTTTGGTGTTAGCCATTTTATTTCTTGAGAAAATTGTTTTCTTTGCTAGTGGTTGGTTTCCAACTTGATGGTGACTATTTTTGCATCGGTGGTACCACTTTAATTAGTGCATGTAGCATTGAAAATTGTCACCCTTGATAATTTCACACTAGGTTTAACTCCCCCCTATGTGCTGGACCTAATTATGCATTTAACTACCCATCTCATAAAAATATTTGGAAAATCAAACAATGGGAAATAGAAATAAGCATTTAATATTTCCCCCAAACACTTTGGGCTCTGAAAATAATGGGCCTAGTATAGGGCACCCCATGCTCTAGACCACCTCTTTTTGGCTCCAATTTGAATATGTTGGTGTTGATATTTTATTATTTGAATTTCTAATTTTATTTTTTGGGTATTGGCATTTGATTTTTGGTAAACTAAAAGAATTGCATATAAATACTATTCATTTTATCATTTGAAATCCTAGAAGCACACCTAGAAAATATATTGAGCAAATTAAGCATCCTAAGAGAAATAAAGAGAATTCAAGAGAAAAATTATCAACGTTATTGTAGCATCCATTCATGTCAATCATCACATCAGTCATACTTGTACGTGCTCTACATACCTTCACATTCCACTTCTTTACACACTCCCCCTTAGGAGTATACAAAATTTTGCACCAACCAGCAACCATTGTGCATATCCTTTGACCCAACTAACAAAGGAAAACACCAACCTACAACAACACTTACTCCCCCTGATTGCAACAACCAACAATTCCACTACCTTCTTCCCTTGAGAGGTAGGCTCCAACATCAGTTCAGAACAAAGAATGAATCTTGAAATCTATTGGACTGATGCATATCCTTATGCATCTACTTTGAATAAGGAGGGGTAATAACCCCTAACATCTCCCAGAGATACTCAAAAATATCCTTAGAAAGAGCCTTAATGAATATGTTAGCAACCTGATCCTTTGTAGGCACATGTACTCTAGCTTCACTTCATTCTTTGCAATCTTCTCTCTCAAACAGTGATACTGGATTGAAATATTCCTTTTCCTTGAATGCTTTACTGAATTCTTTGAAATATTGATAGAACTTGTATTATCACATAAGATATAAATAGGTTCATCATATACCGCTGTGATATCCTTCAAATTTTGCTTCATCCATAACACTTATGTGCAACAAGATGTTGTAATATATTATGCCTTTATAGTAGATAAAGGCATTGAATCGTGCTTCTTGCTTAGCCAAGACACCAATCTACATCTAAGAAAATATACACCACCACTTGTACTTTTCATATCATCCATACAACTTTCCCAATCTGCATTTGTATAAGCACTTAGAGAAAAACTAGTATCCTTTCGATACCATAAACCATGTTTTGGAGTGCCTTTAAAGTATCTGAATATCCTCTTCACTATTGCAACATGTGACTCTCTAGGTTCTTCTTGAAATCTACCCACAAGACAAACTGCATGTGTGATATCTTGTCTAGTAGTAGTTATATATAGTAGTCCTACAATCATTGATCTATACTTGCTCTTATTAGCCTTAGGAGATTCATTATTTTTGCTCAGTTTGTAACTAGTAACCATAGGGGTACATACCAATTTAGAATCTTCCATTCCAAACTTCTTCAACATTTCCTTGGCATACTTGGACTGAGATATGAATATCCCTTTCTTTGTCTGATTGATTTGAAGTCCAAGGAAGAAATTCATCTCCCCAAACATAGACATCTCAAACTCTTTTTGCATCTCTTCCACAAATCTCTTACACATAGATTCATTTCCTCCAAAAATTATGTCATCAACATACACAACCACAATCAAGATTTGATCTTTTTCAACTTTGAAATAAAGATTACTATATTTGTAATACCTTTATTGAATCCTTGTTGTAACAAGTACCTATCTAGCCTTACATACCAAGCTTTGGGAGCCTTCTTTAATCCATAAAGTGCCTTCTTCAATCTACAAACCATATCCATCTTGTCTAATAACTGCAATCCTTTTGGTTGTCCAATGTATACCTCTTCTTCTAACTCACCATTCAATAAAGAAAACTTCACATCCATTTGATAAACTCTAAAATCCTTGTGTGCTACAAAATCCAAAAACATCCTAATAGTTTCCATCCTTGCCACCAAAGAAAATTTCTCCTCAAAATCAATTCCTCCCACAAGTTTGAGTAACCTTTACACACAAGCCTTTCCTTATTCATAACAACTTCTCCACTCTCATTCAGTTTATTCTAGAACACCCACCTAACTCCAATTACATTCTTATTTGTTGGTCTTGGGACAAGTTCCCTAGTCTGATTTTTCTCAATATACATCAGTTCTCCTTCCATATCATTGATCCAATACTCATCCTTTTATGCTTCAATCACTATTTTAGGTTCAACTTTAGAGAGTAAACATAGGTTTACCTATTCTTCAGCCGTAGCAGCTTTTCTCCTTGTCAAAAAACCTTTGATTTTGTCACCAATGATCTCATCTTCAAAATGAATTTTGCACATACTTAAGAGTCTTAGGGATCCTTTATTGAGCTTCTTCCTCTTCAATCTAAGCTTCTTTATTCTTAACTTCATCCTTGTTAGTTTCCCTACAAGAGGATTCATTTGATTCATATCCATCTATCACCATGGAATTCTTATGTATGCCTTCATCCACTTTGACACTTGCACTCTCAATAATCTTCTTCAACCTCTTGTTGTAGCACTGATAAGCTTTGGTTTTAGTAGAATATCCAAGGAAGATACCTTCATCAAATCTTGTATCAAAATTTCATAAGTTCTCTTCATCCTCTTATAATATAATGTATTCTCTTCCAAACACTCTGAAATATTTGATAGTAGGAATCTTTCCATACCATAGTTCATATGGATTCTTTAAACTATTTTCTCTTGCTTGTACTATGTTAAGTATGTAGATTGCAATGTGAATTGTTTCTCTCCAGTATACTTCCGATAGGTTTTCCTCTTTCATCATGGTTCTTGTAGCTTCCTAAGCAATCCTATTCTTTCTTTCAATCACTCTATTTTTGCTAAGGAGTTCTAGGGGCATATAAATGCCTCTTTATTCCATGATTCTCACAAAAATTGTTAAACTCATCGGAGGTGAACTCTCCACCTCTATCAAACCTCACATATTTGATTTTCATTTCCATTTCATTCTCAACCATAACTTTAAATGCTTCAAACTTATCTAGAGCTTTTGGTTTTTCTTTGAGAAAAGTAATCCATGTCATTCTAGAGTAATCATCAATTAATAGAATGAAATACCTATCACCTTAAAGACTTCTTACTCTAGTAGGACCACATAAATCTATATGAAAGAGATCCAATAGTTTGGTAGTAGAATGTTCTTTGAATTTGAAACTTCCTCTTGCTTGCTTCCCAATCTGACATTCCTTGCAAACAACATTGATGGGCTTTGTAATTGGCAGATCTCTCACAACTTAAATTGAACTGATCCTTACTAGGATATCAAAATTGATGTGACACATTCTTTTATGCCATAGCCAACTTTCATTAATCTAAGTCATAAAGCAATGACCATCAACCCCTTTAAGTTGATAAACATTTCCATATGTCCTTCCAACAACAACCACAATTTCAGAGCTTTTCCTGATCTCAGATCCATCTTCCTAAAACACAAGATTATATCCTTTGCTACACATTTTTCCTACACTCAAAAGGTTATGCCACAAACCCTTAGCATAAAGAACATCATTTGTATTATGTTTTCCATCAAAACTGATTGAACCTTTTCCACATATCTTAGTAGATGTATCATCACCAAACTTAACTAAACCACCTTCAAACTTTTCAAGCTTAACAAACTTACTCTTGTTACCTGTCATGTAATTTGAGCATCCACTATCAATGATCTAGTTTTTGTTCTCTTCCCTTGCATGAAGAGTATTTATCATAGTTCCTTTAGAATTATGACTGTGACTAACGACGTAGTATCAATTAACTACACTTGATCTATGCGGATTTGAAGTGTACTTAAGCCACTAAACATCAATCCAATAAGATCATTCAATGTAAACAAAGACAAAGAAGCCATTAAAACTATCATTCTAAAGCATGAAAGCTTGATAAACATCTATTCGAAGGCATTCAAACTTATCATATTGGGGGAGTGGTGTCACATTGATGTGGAATGGCGACCCTTTCCTAATCCCTTGGATAATAAGCTTGTTTCAATCGATTCTATTGAAGAGAATCAATGAAACTAATGAAAGATGTGTTGTAAAACATGATGAAAGCCTATTTTAACATGATAAAAGCTAGAAGATTATCTATGTGAGTGTATGCAAAGCTATTCTAAATGTATGCAAGATTTGAAATATTAAAACCCTAATTTCAAGATATGCTAAATGGATGCACCTAAGTTACCATGGAATCCATTAATGAATGTTTTAAGCTAATAATGTCATATTTAAACTAAAAAACAAGAGCTAAATATGTGCCAAATGTGGATGTAAATGAGAGTGATTTTAACATCATAAGTTTACTATTAAAAGATGGATCCCTATTCAATAGATGCAAGCTCTATTTATAGAATAGGAAAAATGAAACTGATGGTCAAGATCAAAAGGATTAATCAATGGTCAGAATGGAAGGAAAATGGAGGCATGGATCATGGATTCCCATCAAGGGTTGACAATGCAAGATAATATTTAATCAAGGGCTTACATTCATCCAAACAAACACACTTTCAAAACTTGCACAAGAAGTTTGTTGAAAGTTTGTTATAAGGAAGAATATTCCTTTTTTCAAATGAGTGAAGAAAGAGAATATTCTCAAAGAATATTCTCATGGATGAAGAAAATTAGATATTCAGTTAATTAAAACCAAATTTAATGTGCAAAGGGGAAGGAATATTCCATGAGAATATTCCTTGCAAGTGGGAGGATTAGATTTAATTAGTAATTTGATAATTAAAACAAAGTTTTAATTATGCAAATTAGGGGAATTAGGATATTCATTAAATAAATGATTTAATGAAAAAGGGGGAAGTGATATGATATTTAATTAAATAACTTAGGGTTATTTAATTAAATAAGATGAATTAGGGATTAAATTAAATAATTTTATTTATCCAATTTAATAGGATGAAAGATTAGTATGAAAGGGGTAGGAATTAACCTAATTAGATTAATCAAGTTAATAGATGAAAATGATGCCATTAATTAAATTTCACATAGATTTGATACTTGGATAGAATTGTTAGTAAAGATAGAAAAATAAGAAGAATAAGATGAATGGATTGACCATTGATTTCGAGAGTGATTCAGAAGTCCAACAAGTCCATGATGCATCGAGACTTTATTACATATGGTGATGAGATGGATGATTTTGCTCATATTCGGGATTGGGACTTTTTGTCATTCCTTATGTTTGATATAACGCATACATGATGCATCAAGTTATTAGTAACTAGGATGGTGTTGTATATAGTGTAATGGAATTTGACTCTACAAACAGATAGGATAGTTCTTGTTCACACCTTGACATATGGAAACCTCATTGGAATGTAGTTTAGAAGTTTAAAATATATCAAACCAAAGCATACGCAATAGTCAACAATCTCTCTACACACAACTAAGCAAGTATGCACCAAGATTATTTTACAAGAATACCCACAAGCACAAAAAACAAAAGATAATGATCGATGCCTCATTCATTTCTCTCTAAATCATTGAAACATCATCGAGAGGTCCTTGGAATGGGTCATTAAGATAAATCAGAAGAAAAGATCAAAGACAAACAATCAGCTTTATCTATATCTCTTGTCATTTATTTTTTAGCTAAGGTGATTTTTGATGTTGATGTGCATTGTTAGAAGGATGCATCCTACGATAGTTTATCAGATAGTTTGATTAGGATTAGATGTGTGATAAGCCGCTGATACAAACTCCGCTAACTCATTTACTTATGATCTAGACTTTTAGATTTTGACACTTAGGTTCTCATTTTATGACTTGTGACACTTGCTTTCTATTTGTGTTACCAAAGGTTGAAGATGACGTTTGATTTATTATAGATAAAGGTTTATTGCGGGTGAAAGCGAAATGGGATGGATGGTTTTTAGATTTTTTGGAATATTTTAATGTTTTTGGTGTTTTGAAAATGTTTTGAGATTATTTTTAGTCTTTTTTAAAGTTTATATGAATGTTTTGGTTTTCAATTTATTTGAGGTTGTTTAGGGTTTTCTAAATTTTCAATGTTTTTTGGTTTTCTAATTTTCTGAATGTTTTTTTCTTTTATGAGTTTTCTGAATGTTTTTGTGTTTTATGAGATTTTTGAATGCTTTTGTGTTTTCAATTTTTAAATGTTTAGGGGTTTTTGATATTTTATGAGACTATCCTAGGGGCCTCAAGGGCTTATCAAAGATGAGCCTTGCCTACGTTAAACACACAGAGACCACGTAGTTCAACTGACTTGATTTATTGATGATGAGAGGTGAACAATTGATGAATTGTCAGTTTATTATGACAGACTCCTAAAGGACTGACCTAGGGTGTCTCGAGGGCACATCAATGATGGCCTTGCCTACATTCAAGCTCAGAGACTCATAGTTTGACATGGTACCATTTTTAGATTTTGAATTTTGATTTTTTGACCTTTTTAGGGATTTTTATGTGTTTTGGATGTTTTGGATTTTTGACTTTACAATTTTTCAATGTTTTTGGATTTTAGTTGTACATGATTTTTTTTAATTTTTTGATTTTGCAAGCGTCTTTGGATTTTTGATGAGATTTTATGAATGTTTTTGGGATTTTGGATGAGATTTTATGAATGTTTTGGGATTTTTGATGATATTTTGAGGTAAACAATACCTAGATTGTGATGCCAATGTCACATTATGAGATATAAGGCATGGATCAAGAGTTATTTGGAAACAATAGTGCAAGAACCTGCCCCCAGTGTCTAGCAATATTTCATAGATCAATGGACAAACCAAGATAGGAAATGTATATGTGAAGAGTTCAATAGAGTTTTATCATGCTACCTATAGGCTATGGGTCTTCATGAGATAAAATGGTAAAGAGCCTATCAAAATTTTTCCATGAGTAGAGTTGAAGTATACACCAAATCTTTGTCAAGATCAAGATAAACTAGAATATCTAAATAAAAGCTAGATTGGATGGATGGAGGGAACATTGGATTTATCATGACAACTTAGATGAGATGCTTCTATCTGAGAAGGATCATATAGATGCTCAATTCTACTCATGATGCCTATTTTATAGGTTTTCATCATAGTACTTTCCCAAAGTGTCACCGTAGTGGTTTTCATTGGAGGACGATTTTTATTTTTACTATTTTCTATCCTTTTTCTTTTTTTTTTAGATTTTTATCATTTTTTGATTTTTTTTGGAAGTTTTACCCTCATGTTGAACCACTTGGTGGTACTGGTGTAGATGCCACTATCATAACGTGCCAATTATATCCTACTTGAAGAAGTTTCTTTGCTAAGACACAAGCACTTGTATGCAACTTTGGAGAACTTTGATGTCTTGTGGATACCATAATTAACCTTGTTTATGTGTGCACATCGCGATATGGTACCTTCAAAATACTTATGATGAAAGGTAGATACCAACACACAATCAATGCGAGAATTGGATATCATGAATGGAGTGGACAATGGCATGTATGAAGGAATATGAGATGGATTGGTAAATAGTTTGGAACCTTTGACTCTCCAAACTTGGGAATATGAGCAATGATGGGTGGGAATAGAGGTTTTTGTGGAATCAAGACCAACCACTAGATATACTTTGTTCCTTGCTTGAGAAGCTCACTTTTTCTTTTGAGGATGCTTGTGATGGACAACTTTCCCCTTTTAATTTTGCCCCATAGTTTCTTTGACTAATGGAGTTTTGGGGGGATGATTTTCTTTATTGTGCTTTGGCATCCATTTTTACTTGATGTGTCCTTTTTTCTTTACTAATTCATTTTCTTCGATGGCCTTCTCCTTGCTTTGATAGGAACCTTACTTTTTACATTGGTCCCAATCTATGTATGAGATGATGGGTGGATGATGATTCATGATATGAATAATTGTAGTGTTGATAGTATTTTCATCATAAGGATCCTTCATGCCCCATATGTTTATGTTTGTTGTAGTCAATATTTCCCCTTGGTGTTGTGAAGGTATTATCGATACCTAATCATTTTCCAAGATAATGTATTTTCTAATCCATAGCCACTAAATATGACTTGTCATGAACACATGATATTATCATGGGTTCCTTCTATTAAGGAATATGAATTGTTTGCTTTGATTGTATGACATCATTATCTGTTGATACTACTTTCAAAGATGTTGGTGTTAATTCAAAATATGTCGATGATGCACAATCACTATAAGAATCAAGAATCTCAATTGCTACTTGCTCTTGTTTGGTAATATCAAGAGTGGGAGACTCTTGTTTTGGATGAAGAACATCTATAGGTCTTCCAAAAATAAACATCTCAAGGGTGATATCAGGAACATATTTGGAGTTTAAAATGGTTTGAAAGATGTCCCTTAGCTCTTGGTGAAACTATAGGATATGGTTTCTTGATCCTGACTTGATTCAGAGTAACTTTTGTTATCCTCAAGAGCCTCCTCTTGACATGATCCTTGGGTGGATGATATATCATTGGTAAACTTAGACTCTTCACAATATTCAATAAGTATGGGTGTCATAAGGGATATTTCTTGCTCTTTTGGAACTTCTTCAACATGCCCAATCATGAAGTCATATGTGGGAGATATATTAGAATCTAATATATACTTGATTCCATTACGATATGAAATATTGGTAAACACTATTGATGGGTTTAGATTTTTTTTTAAAACAGTATCTTGATGCATGTCTCATTCCTCATGTTGTGATGAATAAATATGTCCCACCATGGTATCATGGGTTATATGGTCTACATTTTTTGAAGTTGATTCCTTTCCCAAATATTTTGTTTTGCCATGATTAGGCATAGGGTTTGTGTAAATTTTTATTTTTTCATTCCCAGATTTTTGATTGGCATCAATGTCTCCTTGTTCAATAAGACCTTCTATTAGATGCTTGATTCTAAAACAATTTTATGTGTTATGATCTTTGTATCCATGAAATTCACAAAAATGATTGTCTCTATACCTATGAGGTTTGACTTGTGGCTCTTGATAGTTCGAGAAATTTGGGAGTGTGATAAGGTTGGACTATAACAACCTTTTCAACACATCCCCCATAGGTTCCCCTAAGGGAGTGAATTTTCATTTAGGAGCATTGTTTTTTCTTTGTGGCGCATGTTGTGTGTTTATGGTTTGGTTTTTTTCTTGTCTAGGAGTAGTTCAGACCACCTTTGCATCAACAACACCGTCACTAGTAACATTCTTGTTCTTGGCCCAAAAGCAAGATTTGTCATTAGAACTAGTGGATGGGTGGATGTCTCTATATACTTGTGTGTTTCCCTATGAGATTAGGGCTATCTCAATGTTGAGGGCCCTAGGTACAAGCTCATCATAAGTGGTGATAAATTGCATCTTTAAGTAGAAGGATAGATCTGGATAAGCAATTGCTATAATAATCCCCACTTGTTGCTCGTTGAGAATGGGCCACTTGCTTTTACTTGCTCTTTTCCTCCACCTTTGTAGGAAGTTAGTGAAGGATTCTCCTTTGTTTTACTTGAGAGTGTATAATTCTTCTAAGTTTACATCCATGTCAATATTAAAGAAGAAGTGATCTGTGAATCTATCAGTGATTTCTAGGAAGGTTTTGATACCTGGAGGCAACTAAGAAAACTAGCCAATGGTTGGGCCCGTTAAACTTCATGAAAAGAGGTGCATCAAATAGGAATAATTGTAGGAAAAATCCATACACATGGTGTTGAATTCCTTGATGTGGTCCACAGGATTTCCTCTCCCTTTTTATTTATCAAATTTGGGAACCTCAAAACTGGGAGGGAATGGTACCATTGCAATGTTTCAATCGAATGCATATGGACACATTTTTTTTTGCGTATGGGGCTTCTTCATTTTTCCATCTAGATATCCTGCATTTCTTATGTTAATGCCCTAAGTTGTGATGCTAGATCATCCTGTGGGTTTTGTGGAGGAACATATGTTGCATAATGTGGGATGGTTGATGGATTGTACATGGGATTCTAATATGATGGGGTGTTATATGGGGTGTATGGTGGTGTAGGATATTGTGAAGGGGATGGTGGTATAAGTATATATGCTCCTAATGTATTTGGATTGATGAAGTTTTGTTGAGGGTTATAGTACAACCCTTGTTGTTGTGCATATTGTTGAGTGAGAAATGCTTGTTGTTGGGCTTGTTGTTGTTGTTAGGCCACTAGGGCTGCTTGTTGTGCTTGGTATTGTTGTTGTGTGACTAAGGCTTGTTGTTGTTATTGTGCGATGAAGGATGATTTTTGTGTTGCTTATTGTTCTTTTTGTTGTTGTTGTACAAATAAGGTTGCTTGTTGGGGTTGTTGTTGTTATTGTTGTATGACTAAGGCTACTTGTTGGGCTTCTTGTTGTTGTTGTTGGGTCACTAGGGCTACTTTTTGCACTTGCTATTGTTGTTGGGTTGCTAAGGCTTGTTGATAAGCCTGTTGTGCTTGTTGCAAATCTAGAGCATGTGCTTGCAATGTAGGATCATTTTGTTATTGGGACATGTGAGATGGATTTTGGGTGTTCATGGGTTGTTGATTTTTTTGAGATGGTTGCAGGTTGTTTTGTGCTATCATTCCTTGTAAGATTGTTGATTAGGAGGGAGGAATGTAGATTTGGGACCCCATTTGATTTTGCATGATATGGGGGACCAATGGTAAAGATGATAATGGTGTTATTTGGTATTACAATATCAATGGCACATTCTGACCTTGGTTTAATAGATTAGAAGGGTTCCCTTGTTATGTTTGATGTGGGACCAAGGCATTACCTTGGTTGATGGGGTTTGTGATCAATGTTTTGTTTTGATTTGTCTTGATGATAGATGGGTTTGATGTGGATGGTGGATAGACTTGAGTAGTTTGGGTAACCACTTGTTTCGATGTGTCGATGGGGTTGTTGGAACCACTTGCTAAGGGTTTCCCTTGCGTGAGGGTGTTATCTTTCCCTTATTTTCCTATTTGAGGCACTTTGTTCACATTAATTTGTGTAACATTGGGAACACTTGAGTTATTTATCGTAATTGATGAAGATGGTTGCACTCGAAATGTCAAAGTCATTATGGCATTATGGAATGTAAGTGGTTTTCCAAATGTTGGTGTCCAACTTGTGTTTTGGGGAAGGTTGGTTTTTAATGGAATGGTCATGTTGTGAATACCCAAAGTTGTGTTTGTTCCTAAACATGAAGTGATATCAAGGTTGGTTCCTAGTCTAGTTGCAAGACTAGATGTTAAGGTTTGACTTGGCACAAGGGATGGAGTTGGTTGAATCATTGATGGATTCAAGCCTTGTGCCAAGGTTTGTGCAACAAAAGATGAGGGAATTGAATCCACTTTCTCTAAGGCTTGACATTATTGTTTATACTCAAGGATTTCTTCTTTAGTAATCTCAAATGGGTTGTTTGCAACATCTTTTACCTCATATGGTCCCAATGGATCTTGGGGTTGTTGTGAGGGGGTAGAATAACTACTTGGATAAAATTCTTGTGAGTTTGGATCACTTGTGGTGGATGGGACTTTGGTTTCTTCCATGATTCTCTTGTGTTGTGATCTTGTCGTAACCATAGAGGTTCACCTATGGGAGATTTGTGTTGAGATTTGTAATGTTTGAACTCTCTAGTTGACTCAAATTTTGGTAAAAGGGACGCTCTAAGTCATTTTGGAGCAATGGTGATAATGGGAGATCAAAAAGGTGAATGATGTGGAGAGTGATATTTTCCAACTTTTTGGGACAACACTTTTGACTTAAAGGTTTTATTGTTTGATGTTGGGATAAAGGATGTTAATGAACTTGTGAATTTTTAAAGTAGACTTGTGACCTTCAAGATAAACTAGTCCAAAAATTATAACTAACTTAACTAAGTGCATGGAAAAGGATTCATTTCACATACAAAGTAGTTAAGTTAGGGTTTGGTGTTGATAAATTTCCAAGTTAAAAAGCGTTGGTGTGTTCAAAATTTTGGAAATTTTGGTGAAATGAGGTTTGAAATTTGATGAGGGATGGATAAAATGTTTGACCCAATGTTGACCTAGAGTGAACCTTTCTTTTGCAAGACCAAGGTAGTGAGAAAAATTCTATACCTCTAAAGTGATCAAACCCTAAGGACTCAATGATTTTGGTAAAATAGAACTCAAATGATTTTGGAAATAGGACCCAATTATTTTGACAATAGAACTCAATGACTTTGGATAATGAAACTCAATTATTTGGACAATAGAATTTGGACTCAATGTTTTGCAATGTTTTCCTTGTCTCAGTTTACTTGTTTTGGGGAGTCAAAGTTTGAACATACATGAATATGGGGTGTTTATTTGATTTAATCTTGGATTAATGAAGTTTTTTTACCACAAACACTTGTCTTGCTTAAGTTTCAAACTAAGTGTCCATGTCAAAAACATCATCAATTTCACAAAGTCCATTATGTGAAAATCATGAAGTTAGGGGCATAGTTACCTATGTTAACTTTGGAAAGTGTGGATTGAGATGTAAGCCAAAATATTTAGAAGTCTCTAAGGATAGAAATCCTAAGTACAAGCATCAATATCAAGGATTTTTCAAAGGGCGTCCATGCTTAGACCAAAGGGTTTGAAATTTTGAAAATACTTGTTAATGTTTGTTTGCAATGCTTTGGAACCAAGCAAAGTATTAAACTGACTCACAAGCATGAAAAATCCTAGTTTAGATGTGTATTTCTTAGTAGGCTTACCATCATCCCCTAAGAGATGATTAATCCATGAAGATGGAGTGGAAAAATAGGCTATGTCAAGGAAATGTATTGTCTTGACACGCCAAGCAAAGGAGTCCCTTCCCTATTTGCTTTATTGCCTCAACCAAAAATTGAACATGGTAAGTAACTTCTGGGAGTGGTGCACCTCCCATGCACTACTTCAAAATACACTTTGGGGGAAATGGTGAGCCACTACTAACAAGGTTCTTAATCCAAAATTTTGGGATAAACTAGTGCTATACACGTAGTGATTCACTCAATTAAGAGGCCTTCCAGCCCTTAGAAATATATAAGTGCTTTAATGCATCACAAGGATACTAAGGGAGACATTTGTAGACATAGGATAGAAACACTAACTAGTTAATGAATTTAGTCACAACCAATTATGTATATAGAAAACCGAAATGAAAGCACTGCTCAAGGGTCGTTCCCTCTCACAAGGTGGGAGGAAGACCCTCTAAAGGTAACACATGTTTGAAGCTTAAAATTATTTTTTTCACCCAAGATTTCCAAAAGGCACAAGGGGAGAGGATAGGTGCTTCCAAGAAGAAAAGGTATACTTGTGTGTTTCTCTTCACCCAAGTTCACACAAAGTGCAAGGGGAGAGGATATGTACAACAAGCATACACAATCAAATTAGACAGATGTTCATTTTAACCTTGAAAATCATAATAAATTCATTTTAGCCACCAAACGAAGTGTTGTGATTGTTTTGTTCAATTTTAAACTGGTATTGCAAAATGAGGATATGTGGGTTCAATTTTAACCAACTTTAAACACAAATTTTAAACCTAATGGAAGTTTAGTTGTCCCAAAACAAAGCAAAGTAGCATTATGGGTTATAATTGTCCCATAAGTGTCAAAACACTTTTACAATAACTAAAACTAAGAAAATTTGAAAAATTAAAATTTTCAATTTATTTTTATTTTTTCTATGTTCTAGTAAATCGTATTTTTGAGGGCCTTCAAAGTGGAATTTGGGGTTGAAACTTGCGTTGATCCCTAAAATTTGATTATCGTAGGCATGGATTTTGTTAGGACTAAGTTAGTACTCTTGGAGAGCTTTCCAATAGTGAAAAGGGATTTGAATTCCAAGCAACGAGTAGAAAGCTATGACCCCAACAATTTGGGGTAAATAATTTCTTAGTTTTTTCCCAAATGTGCAAAAATAGTTAGCCTCACAAATACAAACCAGATTTCAGTGACATGTTAGAGAGCATATGAAATCAAAAATTTAAAACACATGTCAAAATTAGGTCTCAGTTTTATTTACCAGTAAAAAGTGGCGTTAAAATCAATTGTGTCAATTTCATCAAATGTGTTGCCATATCAAAAGTGCATTGCTATATTGAAACATAAAATGTTTTTCTCTGTAGTAAAGAGTGACATCAATAACATCAATTTATCAAATGTGTCGCTATAATGAAATTCATGATGCTATTAAAAATAAGTTTAGTGTCACTATTTTAAACATGTGGTGATAGAATTAATTATGTGTCGCTAAATTTAACCCAAAGTGCATTGATGTATAGCAACCTATTCCAAGGTGTGTCGTTCAATCTTCAATAACGTTGTTGAACCTGTAAACACAAGAAAAATGGAAATTTAACAATAAATTTGTCAAATTGATTAGTTCATGCCCTCCTTCTAGCACCAAAATGTGACCGACGATGTAGTATTAGTTAACTACACTTGATCCATGAGGATTTGAAGCATACTTAATCCACTAAACATCATTCCAATAAGATTATTCAATGTAAACAAAGACAAAGAAGCCATTAAAACTATCATTCTAAAGCATGAAATCTTGATAAAAATCTATTCTAAGCCATTGAGACTTATCCTATTGGGGGAGTGGTGTCGCATTGATGTGGAATGGTGACCATTTCTCAATTCCTTGGATAATGAGCTTGTTTCAATCAATTCTATTGAAGAGAATCGATGAAACCAATGAAAGATGTGGTGTAAAACATGATGAAATCCTATTTTGACACGATAAAAGCTAAGATGTTCGCTATGAGTGTATGTAAAGCTATTCTAAATGTTTGTAACATTCAAAAGATTAAAACCCTAATTTCAAGATATGCTAAATGGATGCACCTAAGTTACCATGGAAGCTAATAATGGATGTTCTAAGCTAATAATGCTAGATTTAAACTAAAGAAAAAAAAGAGAGCTAAATATGTGCCAAATGTGGATGCAAATGAGAGTTATTTTAACAACATAAGTTTACTATTAAAAGATGGATCCATATTCAATAGATGCAAGCTCTATTTATAGAATAGGAAAAATGAAACTAATGGTCAAGATCAAAAGGATTAATCAACATTCAGAATGGAAGGAAAATGGAGGCATGGATCATGGATTCCCATCAAGGGTTGAGAATTCAAGATGATATTTAATCAAGGGCTTACATTCACCCAAGCAAACACACTTTCAAAATTTGCACAAGATGTTTGTGGAAATTTTGTTATAAGGAAGAATATTCCTTTTTCCAAATGAGTGAAGAAAGAGAATATTCTCATGGGTGAGGAAAATTAGATATTTAGTTAATTAAAACCAAATTTAATGTGCAAAGGGGAAGGAATATTCCATGAGAATATTATTTTTGGAGGAAAGTGCAAAGGAGGAATATTCCCAAGTGCAAGTGGGAGAATTAGATTTAATTAGTAATTTGATAATTAAAACAAAGTTTCAATTATGCAAATTAGGGGAATTAGGATATTCATTAAATAAATGATTTAATGAAAAAGGGGGAAGTGATATGATAGTTAATTGAATAAATTAGGGTTATTTGATTAAATAAGAGGACTTAGGGATTAAATTAAATAATTTGGTTTATCCAATTTAAAAGGATGAAAGATTAGTATGAAAGGGGTAGGAATTAACCTAATTAGATTAATCAATTTAATAGATGAAAATGATGTGATTAATTAAATAGCTAGGCTAATTTAATTAATTAGCAAAAAGAGAATGGGTTTTAGGGGGAAATGATGTTAGTATATCAAATTCAGGTGCATGATATCATTTAGGACATTTTTAAGTGTCTACAATGACCTACTTTTGGAGCACTTTGCTTCATACATCTATCAGAGTTAGTAGAGTTAGATTCAACATTTATAGCCATGAACAAGCATTCACTATCCTCATCATCTACATAGTCAGATTAATCATTAGATATACTGGCATCTTCTCTAACATAATAACTTTTCTTAAATTTTTTACCTTTGTTGTCCTTATTATTGTCATTCAAAGCTTTGTTTGGATATCTTGAAGCATAATGACCTATATTTCCATAATTGAAGCATTTGAAAGGTAACTTACCTTTATACTTTCCAGTACCCTTTTTCATTCTTCTCACAAAGTTTACTTCAATATCATCAAGATCTTCCTAATCTAATTCCTCAGTCTTCTCTAATTTTCCAGCCTCAAAAAGAAGTCTCAACTTTTGCATTACTTGGACCAAATTATCTCATTAAAAAAGCAGATAAAGCACCATACAATTGATCTCTTTTTTTTTTGCTTAAATCTTGAGCTTCCTCAATAGCAGAAACTTTATGACTATAAGCTTTAGGAAGAGTTCACAGTACCTTCTTTACCACTTCTTCTTCAAGCTTTCCACCAAGACCTCTGATGGAGTTGATAGTTTCATCCATCTTATGCATGTAGCTTGTAATGTTTTCATCTTCTGACATCCACATGTTCTCAAATATGATCTTTAGATTTTGCATCTTAGCTTGCTTGAACTTATCATCTCCTTCATAAATACTTTCCAATTTTTTCTAGATCTCTTTAGCAATTTTCAGATTCATAACATTCACAATTTTAGTATTAGAAAGACCACTTAAAAGAGCATACCTTGCTTTACCATTGTTCTCGTAGGTGTTAATATCATCATCAGTACTTAGACCGTTTGTAGGCATAGTGTATCCAGTCATAATAGACTTCCAAAATCCATATCCAATGAATACCAGAAAACCTTCCATAGTTGTCTTCTAGAGGGCATAATTTGATCCATCAAACAAAATAGCATCTCTCTTGTGCGTCATCCAAGATCTACCTCAAGCGGTTAAGCTTTCTTCAAAGGAACGTTGATCTAATACCAATTGTTGAATGCACAAGACAATTGAGAGGGGGGTGAATAATTTGTACATTAAAACATCAAAACCTTCATTAACATTCAGATCCACATCAACTATATTAGCCTTTGATCTGTTAGAATGATTTAGCATGAAAGAAAATAACAAAAACTAAAACACATCAACACCATGCAAAATAGAACATTGAATTTACATGGAAAACCCAAGAATGGAAAAACCACCCTAAATACAAAGTAATTGCAACACCAAATACAATAGGCTCACTATTGGAGGGCTCACTACCTGAAGAAATAAGGTCTCACTACAAAAGGCTCACTTTTGGATTACAAAAATGAAGAAAAAATAATGTTACAATGAGAAATACATCTCAAAGCAACAAAAGAGTTCCACCACAACATCACCAACACATTCACAACCTTTTTGAAGATTGTAGAGACCTTTTTTCTCACTGCTTCTAGTAGTCTAACTCATTAAAGCTCGCACTACACTTCACATACACATCCTCCAACATCTTACCACTTATTTATACTTTCTTCAACCTTGAAAACATTCTCCAAGGTCGACTATGCATCTCAATCGTGCAAAATCAAATTAGGTCGACTATGCATCTCAATCGTGCAAAATAAAATTAGGTCAACACCAAACATTCCTGTGATGGAAAGGAATGAAGGTAGACCACATCACACCTTAACTTGGACCTAAATCCACTCATACACGCCATGCCATACATCCACAAACATTGAAGCAAATCTATAATTAGTGTAAACACCCAAGGTCAACTGAACCTGTGTAAACGCCATTAAACATTTAGGTACACACTTCCTTTGATCCAAATATGACTCACAAAAAACATACATCACTTGAACACAATCTAGAATATTCCATAAATACCCTAAAATTTAACAAATTCTTTCACAAAAACATTCACTTGAAGAACATACTCATCTTGTACACCCAGTTAAATTTCCTCATACTATAACACATGAATCCAACTTTGCAGAGCACCAAACTTCAAACAACTCAAATTGAAGATAGATATAAGTAGTATAAGCACACCCTCAGATCCGCAATACCAAAAACCATACTACGAAAAAATGCAAAGCAAGACCATTTCTCCCAGACAACACTGTGATACACAATTCACACACTGGTGAACACAACTTTCACTACACAACGATCCAAAACAAGAAAATATAGATATAACACCACTAAACACCATTGATCAACATATCCAAACTGCACAAGTAGATCTTCAACATGGAAGAAATGCAGAGCAAAACCAGAACACCACTACAACACATTGTTTCCTCTTTTATTCAAATTTTCTCAAAAACACTTGGAAACCAAGCACCAAAGACATATTCTCATCATCTTCAGCACTTCCTTAATACCACCAAACCAAATTCAACACAACAACTCAACCATACAACATCCACAAATAGAAGCTTATCAAAGCAGCACTAGAGGGTGACACTAGTAACACTTACTAATGACAACATGATGCAACTAATCAACGCATCACCACAAACTCATCATTGCAACATCATAGATTTTTTGTCATCAATGACAACACCAACTACTCATGCTTGTAGCACCAATGTGGGATAAAGGAGATATAGTCACATGTGACTTGTTTTCCTAGTTTGATTGAGATACTATGTAAATTGTTTATATTTAATAACATGATTAGAAGTGAACTTTATAAAAGTTTTACAAATGATATTTAATAAGGTACCAAATTATTTCATGAGAACATGTATCTCATTCTACAATGTATCTATTTTACCTAATTTATACATTACAATAAAAATGTCAATATAACAATAACTTAAATAAATAATATCACAATTTGTATTCAAAATTTTCATATTTTTTATGTAAAATTTATATCATTTATATTCTTGTATACATATTAATTCAACTTATTGATAAATAATTGAATCAACAATAACACAAAATATATATATACTATTAATTTGTAAAAACATTAATATTATGTTTGGAACACTTATTAACAAACACATTTATTACTAACTCACTAGAGCAATTGTTATTAACTAGTGTCCAACACTCACATAAGTGAAACATTCATCAAGAAGTATGAAAAGCATATCAAACAAATCCATTCAATACCAAAAAATGAATATCTTGTAGATTGTGAAAGTTTGTTTGACTTTGAGATTTAGTAAAACTAAATATTTTGTCTATTTGTTTGCAAATTATTGTGAGAAAGAGAAATCTAAATGAAAGGAAATTGCTTTTAAAACCGACACATTTTCCTCTTTGAATAAAGAAAAATAAAGCAATTCATGATAAAATTTCACTTTCACACTTAAATAGCATTATCCAAGGACTATATCGGTTTAATAAAATATTATTATTTAACAAATTCTATGACTAATTGAACTATAGATTTTTGGCACCCTAATCCTTTCTAGCACTTCTAGGGTTTTTCACCTAAAAGGAGAAAGAAGGGCCACAAACCTTGGTGGTTCACTCAAATTAGGAAGTGTATGATGTAATTAAGGCTAAATGAGATTATCTAAATGCAACTCATTGATAAGATTGATTGATTAAGTATGCAAAACCTAAGAATTGTGACTTGTTTGAAAACACATTGTGTTATGCAGAAATGAATTAGAAATGAATGCAAAACTTAATAGAAATGAACCAAACTAAAAGTGTGCACTTGGAATCTTGATGAAGGCTGGAAATTGCTTCTTAAATTCTACTGATGTTTTTTTTCAAACCTGGAGAGACTCATCGCCATTTTGGGCGAATCAGTCCTAGTTCTGCAAAACTATGTTGAAACCTGTTTCTGACAAAAGGGTATTTTAAAATGTAGAAAACTCAAAATTGACCTAGAAATGGGACTCATTCACCACTCATGGTGAATGATTCCACATTTGAATTTTTGAATATTCAAAAGTGGAATTTGAAGCTTTTGGTCTGCACTTTGATTCTCTACAGGTGTCTACTTTCGAAACACTGATTTCTGAACTTGAAAAATGAGTTTTTGTTGATATTTTGACTTGTTGAATGAAGAGAAGACTTGAAGAACTTTGTAACTTGATCTCAATGATTTACAAGCTTTCAAGAGACCTATATTTGCAAACACATAGGACAAGACGAAGAGATGTTGAATGTTAGGGCATGGGGGTTTGCCTTGGTCAAACCCATTTTAGGTAATTAAACGAAAATGAAGAAAGAATGTAATGAAACATGCAATAATGGAGTTGATTACCTTGCCATGATTTTTTATCTTGAAATTATGCAACAAAACATGAAGGATCTGCCCTTGAATGTCTGAAAATTTATCTTGAATGACTTGTAATGTTAAAACCCTAAGTTGCTTGACTTGAGATGGAAGATTGGTGGATGAATAATGAATAATGAATGTGAAAATAAGTTAAAATACTTATATTTATAGGAATTTCACCTTATTTTCCCATTAATACCTCATCACAGGCCGACATGAAGAAATAATAAACTTAAATTTTACTTTTTTCCCACTCAAAGGTCAAAATTGATCCAAATGGTACTAATTCACCACACATGGTGAATAGGTCCCACCTAGATGGGACTAATTCACCATGCATGGAAAATGGGTCCCACAGGGGTCAATTTGACAACTAAGATGCCAGGAGATAAGGGAATAAGGTTTAAATTGCAACTTTGTCGAGTATTTGATCAATTTAAGCCTTGGGATGCACAATATGGATTAATAAGGGCCTAATAATGATGATGTGAATGTCAAATAGTGCTTGGTACATAGAATTCAATGTGAAAGTGTGATTAAATACACTTTACAACACTAAAATGAGGTCCATAGCCTAGGAGGGCACAAGAACCAATGTGAATGTGCAAGACACATTATAACACTAGTTTATCATTAATTTTAAGTTACAATCCTTCTAAATTGATGTTATAATGTTATTAAACACATTTTTTAATGTTGAATTAGGAAGAAATGGGTTCATTAAGTCTAGAAAAGCATGAAAGTCCATTACAAAACTTTACAACACCTTTACAAGACATCGTTAAAAGCATGTTATTCAGTTTGCAAGGGTCCAAGACCTAGTGTGGATGCATAAAATTCCTCACAACACCAAATCAAGGCGTCATTAAGTCCAATTTATCATGAATTATTCCCATGTCAAGCAAGAGGTCCCTTTTTTCTACGGTGCACTAACAATAAATAAAATTAATTGCATGGACGGACTGGTGAAATCATCAAAGTGTCATAGTGAAAAGAGATAATTATAATTAAAATTAAAATTAAAAATTAAAATTAAAATCAAAATTTTTTTTAGGGTTTGAGAGGTTGGACAAAAGGTTTAGAGCTTGCTTCCACAACTTTTTTAGTGAAACAAATAATTATATATTTTTCAAGAGCATTGTATTTATTAGATATGCTTTTTAGATTTAGAGATTGAGAAATGTTTTGTATGAGTTGTTTTTAATTTAAAAAATAGAGAGCACTTTTTAACATTTTCAAAGATTTATTCAATTTTTTTAGATTTATAGTTTACGAGGATAAAAGATATTGTGTTTCTTTCTTATAAGATGTTTTTTATTTTTAATAAAGAGTTTTAACTTGTTATTTTTATCATATGAATTAATATTGATTTGATTATTTAATATTTTTAACTTGTTCATTTTATTCAACATCTAAGTTCATATAGTAGATCTCAAGTCATAACAAATCTAATGAATTCAACGATCTCATACCTATTAAAAAAAAATTTAAGATCTTAATTGTGAGGATCTAAGACTTTTATATATCATTGAAGGAACCCACTTTTCCTTTCTTACATTCTTGCCATAGGTCATGTTGATCATGATTCCAAATTATACTCCTTGTATTCCTTTGGTTTTGTTGAATTTGATGATGGTTTGAGTATAGATGACACTGATAACTTCAACATGCATAAGGAGATACAATTTGGTTAGTTGAACCTTGGAGTTCTATCCTTCTCATTAGTTCCTTCACCTTACACTAATATCACATCTCCTTCATATTCTTCTTCTTCAGTATTGAGTGTTCCTAAATCATTGGTTTCTAATGATTTAAGATAGTAGGATATTCACAGTTGTGTTTCTACTACAGTTGATTGAGATGATTACTTACATGGAATATCAAACTTGTTCCATGAATACCATTTTACAAAGTTGGACTAGACACCTTTGATGATAGCCACGTCAATGTTGTTTTCAACCCATCTACATCTTTGGTTTATGTTCTACATGAACCTTCACATGGAACATTTGAGCATCTTTTTAAGATTTCACCATTTTCTTTGGATCTTTGCATCATTCTTTGACTTATATTCTTCTCACATGGGAATATTTCATGCACCTATCTACAACTCATCTTCTTTATGAGGAAGAAATGTTATTTGACATTTAAGGATCACATTCTACATTCTTCTTTGGGCATCACTCAACACTACAGGTTCTATGATCTTATAGGGGGATTCATAGTCTCTCTTTTTCTCTCCTATGGGGGGATATTTCTTTACTTATTGAAATAAAAGAAAAAAATAGGGGGGTGAAATAGGAAGACCTAGACATGAGGGATTTATGCCAAAAGAAAAATGAGGTTTCCACCTAATCAAAAATCCACCTTTTCCATGTTCATTAGGAAGAGCAATAGTGCCAAAAATGGTTAGAATTGACTTGCAACCTTCAAGGTGAATCAACCCTAAGTTTGGACACTAGTTTCCCTAACTTCCTTATGACATAAAATAGTAAAATATGGCTGAACAACAATTTTTGGAGAAGAATAAAAGTGCATTAACAATCAAACTTATGAGATCTAACACTTGAAATGTGAATTATGATAATGTTGACAGAAACAACCATTAACTATCAAGTCTAAGAAGGTTAAGATGATATGTACTTGGCTCCAAAGGTGGGTTTTAGGCTCTGCCGAAGGACATATTCACCCAAGGAAAAATGGGTCTTTGTACAAGGCTCTAAAAATTATTTCTGTAGTCCTTTGATGTCATATCTAAGCTTCTGATTCCCCCAGGTCTGACTGTTGAAAAGGTGAAAATAAAACCTATAGGTGAGTTTTCATATCTTGACAACTTTAACAACTTTGTAAAATTGCACTTTTGATCCAATTTCAATCCTTCTTCACCTACAAATATTTAAACACACAAAGAGGAGAAACAATCTTGTTTTTGGTGTATAAAGGTTTTCCTTGGTCAAACCCTAGTTTCATAACTAAACCTTGATAATGAGATGAAATAATAAATGGAAGGAATAATAAGTGAACACTAGCTTGTTGTAACTCACCAAACCCTTTAATGGTTGACCTTAGAGGATTGAAGTCTAAAAAATCACTCCAAGGATTAGATCTTGCATGAAATGGCTTTATTGGATGCTTGATTTGACACTTTATTTGATGCTTGAAAACTTGAAACTTACATCATAATGTTAGCTCAAAAACATGTATGAACACACATAAATCTTGATATCATGATAAGATATTGAATGCTGCAATAATTGATTGATAAATCTACTCTCCAATTCTCTTGACAATAATATTTTCTCTTCTGAAATTTTCCTTAATGCTAGATGCTTTGAATTGATAAAATAACTATGTATTTATAGGTAATTCTTTAATTACTCAAAAATTAAACATCACAAGCCAACCTTTGCAATTTGAATTTAGATCACTAAAATGCCACCAAAAAAATATTAAAAAATGGATCCTGAGAATTAACGATGACCCATTCACCCTTAGGCAAATGGGTCCTAGGCCCTAAACCTAGGACACACATTTTTGAAGATGTGTAATTAAGTGTAGGAATTAATTAAATGTGGGTTTCCCTTTTAGAAATCAAAATTAATTAGGCTTGTAAATGCATAATTGGGCCAATTAAGGCTTAATTAAGTCCAATTAATTGAGGGGATGCAAACATAGTGTGAAAATGTAAAGGTATACATAGTTCATTAACATTGATATCAAGGGGAAGAGATGGAGACGAACGTTGGTGTGGCGCTGGGTGGGAGTGTGTGTGGTGTCCAACGGGAAGAAAAAAAATTTAATGGAGATGATGCACATGGTTTGGGCACGGATTCTCTGGTGCACTTGTCTACTAGGGGTGGACGGGTGGCCTACAGGGGCCCTTCTCCTCTGGTGGCTAGGGCTACCCCTACTCCTAATGAATGTTGTGGATCCCCTTCCATGTTAACAATGTGGAAGTTTGTTGCTGTGTAGTTTATGCCTTTTGCTCCTCCTGCTAATGATCTCCCTGCTAGTGGTCTTCCTACTTCAAGCTACCTTCAAAAGTCCTTTTCTGAGGTAGTTTCAAAGGATTGTGCTCAATCTATGTCTTCTTTAGCTAGGGTTAGAACCTTGCCCTATGCTTATGCTTCCTCTATTGTGGTCTATGGACTTTACGTTACTAAAAATGAGGATTACTAATTGAAACAGGGAGTGGTCTATAGGTTTAATGGCTTGTGGCCCTCCCTTCCTAATCTCCATGATTGGGTTTTTGTCTCCTGGAAGCCTATTGTCTCTAGGAAAATTAAGCTCTATCCCAACACTAGGGGTTTCTTCTTAGCTACCTTTGCCTCCTCTACAGAGGGGGACTATGTGCTGGATAGGGGGTGGATGTGGGGTATTCATTTGTTGTCCATCAGGCCTTGGTCTCGCTCTTCAATCCTCTTACTGAGCCGCTGAATATCAAAATAGTTTGGGTCTAACTGTCAAATCTCCCTCTCAAATTTTGGGAGGATTCTTGTTATGAAGCTATTGGCAACACCATTGCAAGCTTTCTAAAGGTGGACTCTACGACTCAAGATATTGGGAATACTACAGTGGCTCATATTTTAGTTTATTTGGGCATCTCCAAACCTCTCCATGGTGATGTGATCTTAATGGTGGAGGATAGACCTTGGATGCAACTGCTGGACTATGAGAGTCTCCCCTTTCGGTGTAGGAGGTTTTTCTCCACTAGTCATTTGGCCTTTGGTTGCCCTCTCACTCACCACAAGGGCGCTACTACTTGGTGGAATAATTATCTCTTGGACTATCTCATAGTTAGCTCTCCCTCTTTAGATGATTCCTCTGAGGAGGATGACCCTCCCTTGGCTATTTCTTGTAAAGAAAATTAGATGTGGAAAACAATTCTCCTAACGTCAATACCTCAGGGAAGAATGTAGATACACTTTAAAATTTACAATTACAGTCCAATTAAGATGCACTAAGAAGCAGATAACATAAACAGAGTATTTTACAATCACACATGAACACCAGATATACATGGGAAAACCCTTACGGGAGAAAAACCCACCACACCAAGAGAAATCACTTTGTATTACAGTAATAGAGATTACATACAAATTCCAGACTTATCTTTTTGGTATCATTATACAGCAGCATTCACCATGTACAATTTGTTTCAAGAACCTTCACATTATAGTCCACAAAATAGAATTCATCCACTGATACAATCACTCAACAATCTGTCGATTCAACCAAACTAACCAACCGATCACAATCTGCAATCACCAAGTATATCCATGTTGATCTTTATCTGTCGAGCTTCCTCACAGAACCGTCGCAACAAACAATCTTCCAACTGTTTAGATTCAGCTTCTCCTATTGGTCCATGTGACTCCACATAGGACGGTCAAATGGTTAAGAGAATTTGTACTGTGTTGGTATCTTGGTGAGACACTAACAATGTCTCTCTGATGCCCAAAAACTTCATATCAATGTCGCCAAGATGTTCTATCGATCTTACAACATGTATCGGCTTCAGTTTTCCTTTTAGCAAGAGTATTGCTCTCACTAGGACATCCCAATGAGCCTCCTTGTGTTACATCGAGTCCAAGAGATTATCGCTAAAGCATTCTTATGTCACTAGGAGATCATATCGAGTTCCATATGTTATATCGATACTAGTGTTCTTATCGGCCAGATAATCGTCTTTCGCTAAGACCATATATCGATTCATCAAAGTTACTCTAAAACCCCCAGACATACCGAGTGCCAAGTAGAAGTCGGCAAGACTCACATCTTTTTCCAAGAGAACATACCGAACTCCAAGACTTACCCTGAAGGCTTCAACATAAAGCACTGTCGGCAAGACATGTTACTTTCGCTAAGACATTACACCGAGCTCTAGGACTTACCCCAAAGTGTTCATCTGTCACCAAGAGTTATACTGAAGATCCCAAAAGGTGCTTCTGTCGGTGAGACATTCAACATTCGCTGAGACATCTTCCCAGGACCTTTGAGTTACCTCAATGAACATTTGGATGTGTCCCCGTCGGCGTGACCTTCACTATTCGCTAAGACTTCTCACCGAATAGACATAGGTTATCCCAAAGCCCATGGTCGCCATGAATCTCCCTGATTTACGATTGAATGGCCTATCGGCCAAAGAACTCCACGCAATAAGAGGTCATACTGAATACACACTGTCATAGCGAAGGCTCCAAAGGATAAGCATTTGGCAAGACTTCTACAAGGTCACAGCGACCTGTACAAATCATGATGTTTCAAACTACTAATTGGCCAGACATGATAAATTTCATACCGACTTTGCTCCAATAGAGGTTACAACCTGTGATGATTGAGGCATACTTTTCCAACAATCTCCCACTTGATGAAGATCACACAGGCACCTCCAAAGGACAACATAACTTACTAAAAAACATGGGCACTAAGGCCCACTGAACTGGCACACCACCTGAACTTGTTTGTGCTCACTGGCTTTGTCAATGAATCTACAAAATTCTCTAGAGTATCAACCTTTTCCAAACTGACCTTTTCATCCTACACCATATCTCGTACAAAGTGGTTCTGCACATCAATATGTTTCATCCTGGCATGGAAAGTAGGGTTCTTTTCCAGACAAATTGCACTCTGACTGTCACAGAAAATAGTTATTTTCCCTGCATCAAAACCAATGTTAGAACACAAACATTTCAACCAAACTGCTTCTTTACAAGCATAAGTAGCTACCATGTATTCAGCCTTTGTAGTGGACAAAGCGACCACAGCCTGCCGCTTACTCATCCAACTCACTACACCACCATTCAACATGAAAATGTATCCACTGGTGGACCTCCTGCTGTCAATGTCCCCTACCCAATCAGAATCCACATAGCCTTGAATACTGAGAGTCCACTGTGATTCAACCAAATTCCCATGGTAGCACAAAGCAAAATCTGAAGTGCCCTTCAAATATTTGAAAACTCTTCTCATAGCATCCCAATGCGTTCTTCCTGGATTAGCCATAAATCGACTAAGTACTCCCACTTCTTGGGAAATGTCTGGCCTTGCACAGACCATTGCATACATGAGGCTGCCTACTACACTAGCATAGGGTACACTGGTCATGTCCTCCATCTTAGTAGGATATTTTGGACAATCCTCAACAGATAGTTTTGTTCCCTACAAGACTGGAACCACTAGCTATTTACAATCATTCATACAAAATATCTCTAGAATAGTCCTGATATAATTACTCTGACTAAGCCAAAGCTTTCTATTTTTCTTGTCCTTGGTTATATATCTTCATCCCCAGAATATACCTTGCTGCACCAAGATCCTTCATTTCAAACTTAGCAGACAACTTTTTCAACAAAGTGCTCAGGCTGGGACATATAGATTTCTTCTTCAAGATCACCATGAAGAAATGTTGTCTTCACATCCATCTGTTCAACCTCTAAGTCATATGTTGCTGCAAGTGACAAGAGAAATCTAATAGATGTCAGCTTTGCTACAGGAGAAAAAATTTCCCCATAATCAATTCCCTCGACCTGGGAATAACCCTTTGCAACCAGTCTAGCCTTGTACTTTTCTACACTGCCATCCAAACCAATCTTTTTCTTAAATACCCATTTAGAGCCCATAGGTTTTCTACCTTCAGGCAAGGGCACCAAACTCCAAGTTTCATTTTTCTCTAATGATGCCATCTCTTCGTTCATGACTTCCAACCAAGAGTCTGAATCAAACATTTTAATTGCCTCTTTTACAGTCCTAGGCTCATCAGTGCTAGAAATCAAAGCATAGGCACAAGTAGAATCAATCAATGAGAACCCATACCTATCTAGTTGTTTTCTTTCTCAGGTTGACCTCCTCAATGGCTGAGGCTGAGGTTATTCTTCTTCTTCCAAACTTTCAGAACTACTCGAGCTCTCCTTAGTTTTAGGTACATTTTGAATTTCCAATTCCTCTTTCTTAGGTGTAGGAGGAATTTCAACTACATCCTTATTGTTTTCAGACTTTATCTCTAACTGCAAATCTAGTGTAGAAGGCTTCAGCTCATGAAAGATTACACTTCTGTTGTACAGAACCTTCTTTGTATCAGGATTCCAAAGCTTGTATCCCTTTATGATAGCACTATAGCCAATAAAAATACATTTGACAGCCTTGTTCTCCAATTTAGATCTTTTCACATCCGACACATATGCATATGCCTCACAACCAGAGACTCGAATATGTCTAAGAGAGGGTTTCTTACCAGACCACGCTTCCATAGGTGTTTTCTCAACAAGAGTAGAATTTGGAGAACGATTAATTAAATAACATGCAGTAGATACAACCTCAGCCCAGAACTTCTCCTCCAAGCCAACACTACTAAGCATACTTCGTGCTCTCTCCATTACTGTCCTATTGAACCTTTCTGCAACTCCATTCTGCTGTGGAGTATAAGGTGTAGCCTTGTGTCTTTTAATTCCATGGTCTTTACAGTATCTTTCAAATTCATCAGAACAAAATTCACCACCATTATCAGTCCTTAAGCATTTTATTTTTCTACCAGTCTGATTTTCAACAAGGTTCTTAGATTCCTTAAATCGACTAAACACTTCTGATTTACTTTTCAAAAAATAAACAAATGCTCTTCTTGAATAATCATCAATGAGCAACACATAGTATCTTGATTTAGACAAAGAAGGAACATCCACTGGACCAAACACATTCGAATGAATATAATCTAGCAAACTAGAAGATTTATGAGGACTGGAATAAAAAGAAACACGGTGCTGCTTTCCATATATATAGTGTTCACAGAATTCAAATTCAAGATTACAATCTTCAAGCCCCTCAACCAGGTTTTTATTCTTTAAGGTTTTTAAACCTTTTTCTCCTATGTGGCCTAACCTATGATGCCATAGCATAGTCTTCTCTGTAGGAAATTTTACTTCCATAGAGTTTACACAATTAGGGATATGTCCCTCTTTACGTCCATGAGCAGCTTTCAGTGACTTTACAGAGACACTGTTACATTGAACATCCTATGCATCCAGCTTGTACAGGGTACCAATTCGAGCACCTCTAGCCAGCACCATTGAACCCCTAGTCATCTTGCATCCATTTCTAGAGAACGTGACTTGCACTCTAATATCATTCAGCTTACTGACAGATAGCAAATTTTGAGCCAGACCTGGTATGTGCATAACATCATTAATTCCCTTCACTTTTCCATCAGGGAATTGGATTCTAACTCTTCCACGACCAAAAATCTCCAAAGTTGAATCACTCACCAAGTGCACCTTTCCACCATCATATTCTTCATACTTTGTGAACCACTCTCTATGAGATTTCAAGTGGAAAGATTCTCCAGAATCAATCAGCCAGACATCATCTGATGCCTGTGTAGCCAAGGCTGCAATGAAGGCATCACCATCACTATGAGAAGAACCATTATTGGAAGAGCCCTTCTTCTTTTTCTCCTCTTTACAATCCTTTTGGACATGACTAGGTTGCCCACAGTTCCAGCATTTCACCTTGGACTTCTTGTCGGCAGACTTTGATCTCCCCTCTGATTTTGATTTTGATTTCTTGTCCTTCTTCTTGCCTTTCTCCTTTGACCTTCCTTTGATAGCAAGAGCCTCCTTCGCCATCTCAAAAGATTTCCTTCTCATTTCTTCTGACAGCAAATAACCAACAATATCTTCCATCTTGAAACTGGATGTTGTACTCCCAATAGCCATCACTAGATGATCCCATGAGTCTGGCAAAGAACACAATAGTAGCATACAATGATCCTATTCTTCAGTCTTCACACCAATAGATGTTAACTGAGCAAGTAGCATGTTAAATGCGTTCAAATGATCAGTTATAGACCCTCCTTCCTGCATTCTCAAAGAGTATAGTTTCTTCCTTAGGAATAGTTTATTCACCAAGGACTTCCCCTGATAATCCTCCATCTTGAGTTTCCACAACTCAAAGTTATTTCCATTGAATTTCTCTATTTCAATCTTACCAGATGTACTAGCCATCTTAACCTGTAATCAGAAATGACAAACTCTACAAGACTCCCACTGAACAGAATTGACACAAAAAACCCAACGTACCCACAAGGATAACACAACTGGCCAGGCTCTGATACCACTTGTAAAGAAAATTAGATGCGGAAAAAAATTCTCCTAACGTCAATACCTCAGGGAAGAATACAGATACACTTTAAAATTTACAATTACAGTCCAATGAAGATGCACTAAGAAGCAGATAACAGAAACAGAGTATTTGACAATCACACATGAACACCAGATATACGTGGGAAAACCCTTACAGGAGAAAAACCCACCACACCAAGAGAAATCACTTTGTATTACAGTAACAGAGATTACATACAAATGCCAAACTTATCTTTCTGGTATCATTATATAGCAGCATTCACCATGTACAATTTGTTTCAGGAACCTTCACATTACAATCCACAGAATAGAATTCATCCACTGATACAATCACTCAACAATTTGTCAATTCAACCAAACTAACCAACCGATCACAATCTGCAATCACCGAGTATATCCATGTCAATCTTTGTCTGTCGAGCTTCCTCACAGAACTGTCGCAATGAACAATCTTCCAACTGTTCAGATTCGGCTTCTCCTATTGGTCCACGTGACTCCACATAGGATGGTCAAATAGTCAATAGAATTCGCACTGTGTTGGCATCTCGACGAGACACTAACAGTGTCTGCGATGCCCAAAAACTTTATATCGATGTCGACAAGAGATACCGTAGTCACCAAGATGTTCTATCGAGCTTACAACATGTATCGGCTTCAGTTTTCCTTTCAGCAAGAGTATCGCTCTCGCCAAGACATCCCAACGAGCCTCCTTGTGTTACACCGAGTCCAAGAGATTATCGCTAAAGCATTCTTATGTCACCAGGAGATCACACCGAGTTCCATATGTTATACCGATACTAGTGTTCTTATTGGCTAGATAATCATCTTTCACTAAGACCATATATCGATTCATCAAAGTTACTCTAAAACCCCCAGACATACCGAGCGCCAAGTAGAAGTCGGTAAGACTCACGTCTTTCGCCGAGAGAACATATCGAACTCCAAGACTTACCCCGAAGGCTTCAACATAAAGCACTGTTGGCGAGACATGTTACTTTCGCTAAGACATTACACTGAGCTCTAGGACTTACCCCGAAGTGTTCATCTATCGCCAAGAGTTATACCGAAGATCCCAAAAGGTGCTTTTGTCGGTGAGACCTTCAACATTCGCTGAGACGTCTTCCCGAGACCTCTGAGTTACCCCAATGAACGTTTGGATGTGTCCCCGTCAGCGTGACCTTCACTATTCGCTAAGACTTCTCACCAAATAGACATAGGTTATCCCAAATCCTATGGTCGCCATGAGTCTCCCCAATTTATTTTGAATGGCATGTCGGCCAAAGAACTCCATGTGATAAGAGGTCATAGCGAATACACTATGTCACAGTGAAGGCTCCAAAGGATAAGCGTTCGGCAAGACTTCTGCAAGGTCACATTGACCTGTACAAATCATGATGTTTCAAACTGCTAGTTGGCCAGACATGATAGATGTCATACTGACTTTGCTCCAGTAGATGTTACAGCCTGTGATGATTGAGGCAAACTTTTCCAACATTTCTCCCAAGGAGTCTGAGTTTTCTAGGCTCCTCCTCTGGCTATCCCTTCTATGGAATCTTTTTTGCCTTGATTTGCTATTGTTGTTTAGGCGGAACATGCTCATCCCTCATTGAATGACTCTATTGGTCCTTTGATAGCTCTTGTCTCATCTTCTTCGTTGTTGGATCCCTCGTTGTGTGGTGGCTCCTCTCGCCTCACTCAGTGGATTTTGCTTCTAATTCTTCCTAGTCTATTGTGCAGAGGAATAAGGGACTCCCCAAATCCATCCCTTCTTCGTGCCCTCGGATTAAAGGATTCAAATTAGTCCCCTAAGGTTTTGGGGTTGTCTAGTCCTTGTTTTCTCTTCTACAACTAACTATCAGTTATTTTTGTATGTGACTTGTTTGGCCTATTTTGTCGGGCCCTAGTGGCTCCTATTTTTTCTTCTCCTAGTTCATGTTCTAGTTTGAACTAGCTTCCTTTTGGCCCTATGGGAAATTTGTGTGAAGGGTACAACACCTTGTAAATGTTGCTTATTTAATCAAAAACAATACATTTAGCCCCCACTTTAGTGAGAGTATGAGCTTGCACTCAGACTCACACTGAAGTAGATAAATAATTGAAGAGAGGTCTAATTGTATAAGTGTTGGAAAGATAAGATGACAAGGATCAAGGAGGATAATCAAGCCCCCAAGATCTAATATCTCAAGGAAAACCAATAAAGGCAAAAAGATACGCATGCCTACAATAGTAACACAAGATGCACAATCATGCAATGTCAAAATTAATGAAAAAGGAAAGAAAAGAAAAGAAAAGAAGGACTAGTCATGGTTTCCTTGTCCATAAAATTCATTCACATGTGAAACCCTATTGTCCACTATGGAAAAAAAATATACTCATGAGGGCTAGTGAAATTTGGTGTCCACTAGGTGAGCCCCAAGAAAGTGAGAAACACATGTAGCCATGCTACATCGGTATGTACCCACAAAAAGTTGGCTAATGGTAAATTCATGCTAGTTCTATAGGCTCCCATATATCAACTATACCAAAAGTTATATTTCCTGATAACTTTGATAAGGCACCACAAAAATAGTTCCACAAGGCTAGCACACTACATTATACTAGATTATCATGAAAAAAAAGGATCCACTAGCAAGCAAGTTATGTTATGCTTGGTGGCCACGACAAAGTTGTAAATGCAATAGGATAGGATATTCAAAGGACTTTTACTTAGTTCATTAAAGGTCTCACCTTAAGGAACATTGTTCTTAATGTCACCAAGAGAGGACTAGTCGAGGATAAAAGATTTGTAACTTAGATAATGCAAGCCATAGCATTACCACTAGGAGGAACGTCATATGCCAAGAAATTTCACACTCTTGAAGGACATCAAACCTAATGTCACCAAGAAGAAGACACATCACATGAAGTAAGAAGACCACACTTTGAAAGGAATATGAAAACAATTAGCAAGGACACACATGCCCCCACTTTAAAGAAATTGTTAAATACCATGTTGTGAGCAATTACTTTAAAGTAGTAAAATGTTAAATTCCAATACATGAGAGCTTTATTTGGAAATCCATATGTAAACATATGTTTCCAAATAGAGCTACATCATGAAAGGAGGTTTTCCCCCATATACAATCCTAAGATAAGACATAAGGGATCCTTGGATTTGGGGTCAGCATATTGCTATTGTGATATAATCGAGGTTGGAACCATCATCATTCCCTAAATAACTCATGAACCAACAAGAACAAAGGAAGAATGACATATAGAGTGTGAAAACAAAGAATTTTTTTTGGGTCAACATGGAAGAGACCTAAATGTCTCAATGCCTTGTGTCATACCCAAAAGGAAAACACAAGACAAGTGGAAACATAATGGTTACAACAGATAAAAGAATGTAGATATACATAGAAGAATGTCATGACATATTCGCTTCCTTTGTATCCTTACACCAACAAAGTGACAAGGGTCATTCAAAGTAGGCTTACAAACTTATAAAGACACACCAATTAGCACAGTACAGGGGATCACATTACACACATGCAATCACACAAAACATGAAAAAAACACAAAGAAAAGACTAGTATGGCTCATGTGAGTCAACCTATATAGTATGTCATCTAGATCCAAATCTTGTTCATCACAGGTGGAAGGTGGACAACTAGCCAAAGGGACAATGATAAGTGTTGTACTAGGAGCATCACTAGGTTCAACACGTGTGAGTCACTCTTTTTAGGAGGAGCATAATGGTTGTTATTGTCTAAGCTCATGGAAGAGGAAAATAATAAATTCAACTCATTATGCACTTCCTCATCAATCTTAGAAATCTCATGATCATCATCCAAGTTAATCATAACAGGAGGCCTAATGATGATTTCCATTCAAGTTTCATGTCATTTTTATTGTGGCAAAGGCGGAGAATCATCATTTATTTTTTAAGTTGGTATTTGATCTTTATTTTTTAGTTTGTTCTTTTCTTCTAACTGACGAGCAATAGCACGATGCCTATGTCTATGCTCTTTATCATTTCGGTTTCTTCTTGTATGATTTTCAAGCTATGAAGGTTTAAGAGCGATTTTATCAACCATCAGTTACTTTTCTTCCCATAAGGGAGGAATGAAAGGAACCATCGAGGGTTGTTCAACCAATTTCTCTTTAGCTTTGTAAATGTGTTTGATCTTAGAAGGCACAACAAGAATTGTATAGTTATCTCTTGGTCTATTATAGGAAATGGGTGGAGGATTTGTTATGGGTTTGTCTTGGTTACTTGGAATAGGTTATGATTCAATCATGGCTTCATCGATGATAGGAGGCTCAATCACGGGTTGAGGCATGTTGCTAAGGGATAATTTTTCTATGTGCTTTGCTTTTAACTTTTGGTAAGATTTAAAAAAGAAGTCCTCATGAGGCCTAATAGGTTCCATGGGTTTAGGCCAAAAGAAATCCAATGAGAAATTCTCATGAGAAGACATAGGATTAAAGCCACTATGATGCATAGTAAAGATGTCATTGGGCCAAATGGAAATTTTAAGCATTTATGCACTACCGATGGGACGACATCCATGGAGCATATCCATGGATAACCAGGCTTCGCATGGCATTGGTCTGATGATGGGATGATGGATAATGAGAAATTCACTTGTTTCAGTCCAAATTTTAAAGGAAGAGTGATCGAACCTATCATAGGGAAAGAAAAACTATTATGTTTTGATCCATGATTTGGGTTGTTCATAAGAGTATTGATAAAGTTCATGCACAAATAAGAATTCCTCGGTGATCACATTTTTTACACACATGAGATCAATTAATATCCCATTAGTAGGCTTATCATTTTGATTCTTACAGCGATGTAAAGAGGAATTTTGTGAGAAACCAATGTTCATAGAAAAGTTGGTTTGGCCCTTACGAGGTTGAACATCAATGAAATGAAAGAAAAAAGTAAGGGGGGAGAAATAGGAAGACCTAGACATGAGGGATCTATGCCAAAAGCAAAAGGTGGTGTCCACTGAATCACAAATCCACCTTTTCCATGTTCATTGGGAAGAGGGATAGAGTCACAAATGGTTAGAATTGACTTACAACCTTTAAGGTGAGTCATCCCTAAGTTTGGACAATATGTTTCCCTAACTTCCTTATGATATAAAACATTAAAATATGATTGAACAATAGCTTTGGGAGAAGAATAAAAGTGCATTAACAATCAAACATATGAGATCTAACACTTGAAACATGAAGTACTATGCTAATGCTGAAAGAAACAACCATTAACCAATAGATCTGAGAAGGTTAAGATGGTTTGTACTTGGCTCCAAAAGTGGTTTTCAATCTCTACTAAAGGACATATTCACCTAGGGGTGAATGGGTCTCTATACATGGCTTTGAAAATTCTTTTTGCAGTCCTCTGATGTCGGATCTAAGCTTTTGATTCCCCCAAGTTTGACTATCGGAAATCCAAAAATAAAACCTATAGGTGAGTTTTTGTATCTTGACAACTTTGACAACTTTGTAAAATTACACTTTTTATCCAATTTCAATCCTTCTTCACCTACAAATCTGTAAACACACAAAGAGGAGAAAAATGCTTTTTTTTGGTGTATAAGGGTTTGTCGTGGTCAGACCCTAGTTTGGTAATTAAACCTTGATAATGAGATGAAATCATAAATGGAAGGAATGATGAATGAACACTAGCTTGTCGCAACTCACCAAACCCTTTAGTGACTAACCTTAGAGGACTGAAATCTAATACATCACTCCAAGGATTATAATTGCATGAAATGGCTTGATTGGATGCTTGAAAACTTGAAACCTACATCACAATGTTAGCTCAAAAACATGCATGAACACACATAAATCTTGACATCATGATAGGATATTGAATGTTGCAATAATTGACAGATAAATGTGCTCTCCAGGTGTAGTGCCCCTCCACGATTTGTCTTTCTCAATGTTTGATAATGATTTCCTTGGGATGATTTATTTAAATTTTTTATTAATGTTGTTTTGATTAATCAAGATATTAATTAGGTTATTGAATTAAGTGGGCACTTGGGTAACTTAACATAAATATATTTAAGTTTATAATAAATTAAGAATGAGATGAAATATAATACTATATAATAAAGTAAATAAATAAGTCAATTTTATCCTTGGAAATTACGGCTTGCATGTAGTTGCAAAATTAACTATTTGTTAATTAATGAATTGGGCATGACTTTCGGCATGCATGTCAGTTACTCTTTCCTTGTTTTGGCATCCAACCTCCTGGGGCGCTCATTCTATCAAGAGTTCATCTACCTAATGTTGGTGAAGGAAGGGTCATTGCAAGAAAAGGATGTTTGAATTCTTCATTTTGTTTGTATTGAGTTTTAGTTGAAACATATGTGTTTACCAGCAACTCGGAGTAAAGAGAAGAGTCCTTCATTAGAGTATCCAATATCTTCATCAGGGTTTCTCAAGTAGCAATAATACTCATGTCATCTGATTGTAAGTATTCGACTTCAGATTATTATACATCTCTATGAAAATACTTTAGTTGTTGTTGAATAAAAGCATGCTTATAGTTTCACCTTCAAATTTGATTCATCATTTTAAGTTTGTTCCTTATTCCTTTTTGTCTAAGATATCAATGAACCAAGTATCTAGTTATGTATCAATTTGCTATGAATCCTTGTCCGATATTGAATTGTCGACCTTCAGTCTTGATCAAATAGCTAACTTAAAATAATATCTGAGAGGTCTTGGCACTGTTTTAAAGGAAAATTCACATTGAGCATTGGTAACCTTTCATCTTTTATTTATTCAATCATTAATATCGTTTCTCTAGTAGTTGTGAGAATGTTGATCATTTTCTTTGCAATCTGAATCATGTTCCCCTTTGAAATAGGTGTATCCATCTTTTGTACTAGTGCCCCTGAAACCAATCTTATTTTTGACTCCTCGTTCTTTTTCCTTATGAGTCCTGCTTGGTGTTACTACTATTGCTCTTCTTTAGTCACCTCATGTTTATCAGATCATAATGTTTCCTTGGATATGCCCGATTCTCCTCCATTCATCTCAGCCTTGGGTTTTTGTTTCACTTACTCGTCTTCATTTTCAATGTTAAATGGGTATGTAGCATCAATGTATGCTTTGGAGCTAACCCCAATTGCATTTTTTTGGCCCTTTTATCCTTAACAACCTCAATGTTAGCAAGGAGTAAGGAATAATTCAATTTCTTTCCTATAGTTACACTTGATATTGGATTTGGCACTTTGTGTCTCTTTTAGCATCACCAGTATTATCCTCAAGAATGAGGTCCCCGTTTAAATAAGATCCTTGATTCTTTTGGCTACCTCTCACAACTGCAACACTTGAACAAAGAAGGGAGTGGACGTTTGAATAAGCTCCCTGATTCCTTTTGCAACTTGTTGCAGTGGCAGCATTTGAACATGGTATGGCATATAGATTTAAATAACCTCCTTGATTCTTTGGCAACTGGTCACATCTGCAGCACTTGAAAATAGAATGTTGTAGAGGTTTAAATAATTTCCCCGATTCATTGGAAATTTTCCATAGCTTAAGCACTGGAAATTTTAAAGGTTTAAATAATCCTTATGTTACCATTGTCAATCTAACGCAGATGTTGCACTTGAACATAATAGGAAGTTTAAAGATTTAAATAAACCCATTGATACCACTAGTAAACCATCAACCTATTATTTATATTGTAAATTTCAATTATCATCTTTCTTATAGTCGTGAGTGCATAGGCGAGGTACAAATGTACCAAATTATTACTGGGGCAGAAGCTGTGAATGCAACAATTTACATCCTTAACAAAAGTCCTCGTAAAGAATAGGAGAATGTCACTTCCAAGGAATCTTGGTCAAACAACTAGATGTCTCTATGAACAAATTGTGATTAACAGAGAGGTTGAGGATGAGATAATACCTTTCTTTTAGTTAATGGCAATTCTACAGATTGTGATGTATGGGTAATTGTTCCTAAATTTGAAACAAGTTTTGGGGTTTGATTTCGATGTTGGTCTTTAGAAGTTCTTTCTTTTTGTGATTTAACTCATCTCTCAGTAGTCTCCAAATATTAGAAAAGTTACAACATGGTTTAAACTACATTTTGTGTATAATCTTCTTGAAGAAAACTCTAATAATCTGCATTCTCCAAGAGTTGAAGGTCAAGCCTTCGAATTTGAATGCAAGAAATGTGTTTTTAGTTATTTCATTCGTATTAAAGACAAATCATTTGTATTAGAGGATAGTGGAATAAAAGTATTTTGATTACTAAAATCTATGAATCTCACCTCACCTGTGTGCTTCTACACAAGATGTTTTTGAGAAGAACATAAGCATTTTAGGATCCAACTAAAAAGTAGCGTTGCTGGAAATACTCTACTTATATTCATATTTACCACAATATAAGAACCCTGATACCTTTTACTTTGTTTATTCTTGCTTTAAATAATGCAAGTGGTGTTTGAGGTTGGCTTTGCTCCTTCACCTCACCAGTATCATATATCCATCAAGTCACGGGCTTCACTCCTAGCAGTGTATCCCATTATCGTAACACCACACCTCCCCTGGATGGTAGTCAAGATTATATTTGCAGCTAAACATAGCTATAATATGAACTCTTAATAGAATCCACCCATTGTTTATTAATTATAGTAAACCATTGTAGTCCAAATTGCACCAACTGAGAAATCACCCAAATGTTAGTTATCTTTCACTGTGCAATTACAGTATAATAATCATGTTTTCCAGATTAGGTCATTTATATCAAACCTCTCGACCTTTGCAAGCCTTTGCATATCTCTAATGGATTTCTATTTTCTTTAGCAATTATCATGAATACAAAATATCAGAATCTTCTATTGCCATTCTCGTAATACTCCAGAGAGCGCTTTGGTAGAGAAATCACCTATAGGTTAGTTCTCTTTCACCTTGGGATTATAGCATAAAAGTCATGCCAATCTAGACTGTGTAGAGACCATAGCTCAAAGTTGTGGGCTAAGTTCTTACCACTGTATCCCATTATCGTTAAACTAATTTTCCCCTAGATGATAACCGTAGTAGTCTATTTTAAGTATATTGAAACTCTATAGTGGAATCTTCCTAAGCAGCAATATAAACTTCTATTGAGTATTCGATAACAAAGATAAAATATTATGTATATAACACTTAAATGAGTCCATCATTGGCCACTATAAGCTATGATTAGATATACTCATGCTAAATTTAGTGGCCCTAGTGAATGAACAATAAGTGGATATTTAGATATAAAATTTAATTAATGGAGCCTTACTTGAGTTACCATTCAAAACTCTACCAACACTAACATATAAATCCACTAGAGAATCAATTTGATTATCCAATTTAATTAATAAACCCATATTGTATTTTATTAGATACAATGATGAGGCATTTCAATTTAATTGAATAAATGCTCGATCCAATATCCTATATTCAAGTTTCTTGTTATAAAATATGCAAATGTACCATATAGCTACTATATGAAGCTTTTTGGGTGCATTATATATCTCCTTGCACTGCTAGTAGTTATAGGTTGGTGATTTATAGAAATATCCTAGTTGTCTTATTTCTACTTAAGGTATACTTAGAATTATTTTGTGAGTTCTAGTTTGAGAAAGTATGTATAAATATTTATGTTTTTGAAAGAGGAAAAAATGGGTTTTACAAGGACCTGAAACCACAAAGTTTACAAAAAAATGAAAAGATCGTCAAAGACCCCATAAACAAAGAGGCGGTAAAGAAGACAAGAAAATGACAAAGCCATGACCACCAAAAAAGCCAACAAGGGGCACAGAAAAGACCCAAAAAGACTAGAAAAAATTGCCAACAACGACTAAACTTGGGACTTTAACATCTCCACAGTCTCAGTTTCCATGTTGTTCATTTCCTAAACCACCCTCTTTAAGATTTGGATCATCTGGGCAGTAGGAGGCACTTTCCTCTTAAGTTTGGCACGGGTCTCTTTATTCCTTGGTCCTTTTTCTTGCTTTTATCCTTGTCCTCTTCCAGATCAACAACCAACGAGCCCTGTTGTGACTTTTCCAACTTTTCAGACATTGCAATGATGATAATGGCATTGTGCCTTGCCATTCTATGGTTTTGTTCCACAACAGTTTTCATGTTATTTTTTATTTTAACAATTTCAACTTCCAAAGTATGATACTTGTCCTCAATGTCATTGTCTCCCATACCAGTATTTTTCTTTTTCTATTTTCCTTCTTCATTGCTAAGATTGGACAGCTTCATTTCTAGTTCCTCCAACTTGCTATTTAGAACCCTATTTCTGATATTAAGATCATTAATTTCTTGATAGGCCCATTTCATAACCCTGAAAATATCACCAACGCCACTTCTAGCAAAGGTAAGGATATCTCCAGACTGAACCCGGTCTAAAATGGGGTTAAAATCATCTGGGTTAGGGAAGCTGGGAAATCTGGTACCATCATCTCTGAAAGAGGCTGGAGGGGTAGAGACAAAATTTATGCTAGCTTCAGGGTTCTCAGTTTTGTCCTCTAGAGAGTTTGCAAAGTAGGAAACCAACTTATTGGCAGGGGAACCCTTGAGAGCGAGATTCTTTAAGGGAACCGGGAAGTCAGGGTAAATCTCAGGGCTAGCTTTTGCTTTCGCGATCTGGGGTTTACAAAGCTGGGTTTTCTTACCAGATAGAATAGGGGACGAGTGAGCTTCAAAAATTCTCTCTGGGATAGGATTAGAATGATTCTATGAACCACCATTGTCTGTATCATAGTCCTCAAATGTCGTGGAGGCAACTGGTTTGGATAAAGCCGACAGGATTTGACAATGTTCATATATTAACCTAATAAGGCCAAGATGAAGAATAGGGTATCTCCTGGAATTTTTCTTGTGGTCCTCAAGGCTAATTCTCAATGAACAGAAAAAAAAATAAGGAAAAAAAAATTGTACCTTATGGCAGAAGTGGTTAAGCATAGCAAAGTGATGACCATAAACTCTAGCGAACCTCCCATCCAAGGTAATATACTCCATTATGGCACGAAGCACCTTTCTCCAAAGCGCCTTGATGGTGTCAATTTCAAAATAGTTGTTGGAAACCTTGACCAGTTTTAATTTCTCCTTTTCTTTCTTAGGGAATTTGATTACCGCCTCATCTGAAAACCTTTTGTCATGATAAAACTTCATGCCCTCAGTGGACATTCCAGTCACCTCTCCTATGATTCGCTCATCCAATTTCACCTTTCTCCCAAAGAGGATTATTTCTCCATTGTTCTAATTCTTCTCAAAATAGTCAATAGCCATAGAATTAGGCCCATGAATTTTTTCTAGGAAAGGAGCCAAACCACCTCTCACAACCTCTTTCCAAACCTTAGCATTCCTCATGTGCACTTCGTAGCTTTTTGGCTCGATTATTTTCCTGTCCCCCCCCCATTTTCATATGCACCTCACTACAAACTCTACCAGCACCGAAAACCTATTGCAAATTTACACAGTCATTCCAATGAACCACAAAGCGTGATGCTTTTTCTTACTAACTAAGCTATTTGACGAGGGAGCAAACCTGAGACACAGAACAATACTCACAAAATAGAGAATAATATTTTATTCAAAAATATGGAACTCTTACATGCAGAGGATCCCAAATCCTCGAGCTCTGTGATACATGCCAACTATAGAAGTTTCAGAAAAAATTACAGAAATTATAGAAAATCCCTTTTTCGCAACATGCAAACTCTTTCACCAAAAAGCTACCCAAAAATCAAAAACTCGCCCATAAATAGCCCATTTTTGGTTTGGAGCCAAAAAAAACATTCGAGATAAGAGTTTTCGCGGTTTGGTGCCAAAAATTACAATATGAAATTCAAACATTGAGTCTTATTCAAAAATTGGCAATTTTCCAAAAATTGGCCAACTTCTAGAAGCCATAACTTTTGATTTGGGACTCCGTTTTTCAAACCATTTACACCGTCGAAAAGGTATCGAAGTGAAGAATGCGCTAGTTGCCCGCTGTGCTAGTTCCAATGATTTCTAGGCCCATACAGGATTGTTTAGTGCCTCAAACTAGACTCAAAAGTTTTTTCAGGGCAAAAAGCAGAAATTGGAACTTGAATAACTTTCAAACAGTGAATGATCTTGACCTGATTCTTTCACCAAAGTGCTTATTTTTCCATCATGAACCTTCCCATAAATTTTTTTCTTCCCACACCTTCAAATTCACACCTGCTAAAAATAGAAATTGAGCAGAAAAAATAGAAAAGCAGTTCTGAAAGTTGGAAACTCTTATTCGACGAAAAGGTATCCAAAAATGCAAAAACATCTACAAAAAGCAAACAACAAAAACATAAATGGAAAGCATTTTTTTAGGTGATGTAAGATTGCCCTCACACCACTGGATGCTCCTACATCAGACACCCAGGGTAATTTGAGAAGTGAGCCCGTCACATCTCAGATGGTTGAGGAAAACCCAAATGGTCAACCTCTGCCTTAGACAACCAGGATGAATCTTCCACAGGCCTTCCTCTCTACTTCACCAGATATTCTTCATACTGCCTGTTTCTGGTACTCCTTCCCACACGACTATCCAGGATTTCTTCAATCTCCTCCTTTTTTGAAGTAGGTGCTAGAATGCCACACTGTTCCATTGTTGGTATCTCCTTTGCGCCACCTTCATGATACTCTGTCAAATTTGAAATATTGAACACAGGGGAAATATTGACTCCATCTGAAAACTTGAACTCATATGCATTCCCTGAATCATGCTTCTTCAAAATTTTATAGGGACCAAACTTCTTCATCTTCAATTTGTTATAGGTCCCCACTAGAAACCTTTCTTTCCTCAAGTGGGCCATCACTTCGTCACCAATCTGAAAATCCTTATACCTCCTCTTCTGATCTACCTTAGCCTTATACTGCATATTCATCTTGTTAATATGTTCTCTTACCTTCTCATGTATATTCTTGATGTGCTCTACAAAGTCTTCATCTTCAGCACTTGTCTTCTTCTCTTGGTCCATCTTCCTCAATTTTGGAGCGGTCCTAGGACTACCTCCATACACAATCTGGAATGGTGATCTACCAGTGCTTTTGTCGACAAAATTGTTGTAAGACAATTCTACCTAGAGTAAGACCAAGTCCCATCCCTTGGGTTTATCTCCTACCAAGCATCTTAGTAGGTTACCCAGACTTCTAGTCACAACCTCAGTCTGCCCATCATTTTATGGATGGTGTGTAGAACTGAAATTCAACTCTGTTTTCAACTTCTTCCACAAGGTCCTCCAAAAGTATCCAACAAATTTTGTGTCATGATCTGATACTATACTCTTTGGCAGACCATGTAGCCTCACCACCTCTCTAAAGAACAAGTCAACAATGTGGATTGTATCATGGGTCTTCTAGCATGGGATGAAATGTGCCATCTTTGAAAACCTGTCAACTACCACAATTACTGAATCATTCCCTCTTTGTGTCCTTGGAAAACCAAGAACAAAGTCCATAATTATATCTTCCCACAGCCTCTCTGGTACAGGTAAGGGCTGATACAACCCAGTATTCTAGCTCACTCCTTTAGCCATCTAACATACCCTACAACTCTGCACAAAATTCTTCACATCTTGTGATAATTGAGGCTAATAATAATGCTCACTGATAATGGAAATAGTCTTATCCCGACCAAAATGTTCTGCCATTCCTCCATTGTGCTTCTCCTTTATCAGGTTATCCCTCATGGAACTCCTCGGAATACACAATTGACTTCCCTTAAACAACATGCCATCCTGGATTATGAAATCCAGCCACTTCGTCCTGTCAACTGTAACAGGCTCCTTGCAAGCTTTCCAAGCCTTTGCGAAATCAAGATCTTTAGGATACAATGTCTTGAGTTCATTGAACCCAACCACTTAAATCAGCATCTCTGTCAACAATGTTTTCCTCCTACTTAAGGCATCTGCAACCCTATTCGACTTGCCACTCCTATGCTTTAAAACAAAGGTATAAATCTGCAAAAATTCTACCCATTTCATATGCCTCTGATTTAATTTTCCCTGACTACTTAGGTATTATAATGCTTGATGATCAATAAACAAAAAAAATTCCTTCGACAATAGATAATGTCTCTATTTCTTCAATGCTTGAACTATTGCATAAAATTCTTGATCATATACAGAGTAGTTTCTCTTTGCGTCATTTAACTTTTCACTGAAATAGGAAATGGGCTTACCTTCTTGGCTCATCACTACTCCAACGGCACAACCACTGGCATCACAATCCACCTAAAACACCTTATTGAAATCTGGGAGGGCTAAAATTGGTTGCTCTATCACCTTCTGCTTCAACAGATCAAAACTCTTCGCTACTCCAGTGCTCCACTTGAACTCTTTTTTATCCCCTCTCATTGTTTCAGTCAGGGGTGCACAAATACTAATGAAGTTTCTAATGAACTTTTTGTAAAAACTGGCCAAACCATGGAAAGACCTCACCTCAATAGCAATTCCTGGGGTGGGCCATTCTAGAATAGCCTTCACCTTCTCTGGGTCCATCTTGAGACCTTTTGTTGAGACAACAAACCCCAAGTACACTAACTCCCTCTTCACAAAACTACACTTCTTCATATTAATCAATAATTTCTCTTCTCTCAACTTCCCAAAAGCTCTACAAATATGCATTAAATGCTCATCCAAAGTCTTACTAAAAATCAAAATATCATCTCGATATACAATAACAAAATTTCTCAGAAACTCTTTCAGTACCTCGTTCATGAGCCACATGAATGTGCTCGGTGCATTGGTTAGCCCAAAGGGCATGACTAACCACTCATACAGGCCCTCTTTGGTCTTGAAGGCAGTCTTCCATTCATCACCCTCTTGAATCCGGATCTGGTGATATCCACTTTTCAGATCTATCTTTGTGAAGTACTGAGCTCCACTCAAACAGTCTATCAATTCATCCATCCTTGGTAGGGGAAATATGTACTTGATTGTTATCTTATCTATGGCTTGGGAGTCTGTACACATCCTCCACTCCCCATCCTTCTTTGGTGCTAGTACTGTAGGTACTACACATGGGCTCAGACTCTCTCGAATCAAACCCTTTCTTAACAAATCCTGAACTTATCTGTTCAACTCCTCATTTTTTGCAGGAGTCATTCTATGAGCTGCCTTATTTGGCAAATTGGCTCTAGGGATCAAGTCAATCTGATGACTGATCTTCCTCACTGGTGGTAAACCCTCAGGTACGTTATCAGAAATAATCTCCTGAAACTCATCCAATAGTCCAAAAAATTCTACTGGCACCTTCTCACTATCTTCCTTATCCATTATAGGAATCAATGCATAACACATATGCTCATGCTTCATGCCTTCTAAAAATTTCCTTCCATTAACAAAACAAATTTTAGCACTACTGCATACCTTTTCTTCATCCTTCTTCAGGGGTTTCAACTTATGGCGGACTCCATCCTTCATCAAGGAATAAGTGTTTGCATGGCCATCATGTACAACATGCCTATCGAACTGCCATGACCTCCCCAACAACATGTGACATGCATCCATGGGGATGATATCACAGAGTACCTCATCACAATAGCTTCTGATCTTGAACTTCACCGGGCATTGCTCATTGACCAGAACTTTATGGTCTTTCTGCAACTAGGAAATCCGATATGAATGTGGATGCCTTTCCCTTTTTAGCTTCAACTTCGCAACCATCTCTTCTAACACTAGATTATCAGTGCTCCCACGGTCAATAATGACATTACAACATTTTTCTTCACACTTGCACCTTGTGCGGAACAGATTCTTCTGTTGTTCTGGCTCCTTCTCTTCAGTCACCAGGGCTCTTCTAACCACTAGGGCTTCTCCCCTTTCAGCATCATTTGAATGATCAGATTGAGCCTCCTCATCTACATGTGCAAACCTTCCATGACCTTCTGGCCTTTTGTCTGTCCTTCCTTGGTGTTGTGGACATTCATAGGCTCGATGCCCTTCTTCACCACAATGGAAACAAGTTCCTTTGAAACCAACACTTCTAGGTCCTAGCCTAGATCTTCCTTGTCCTCTACCTCTTTGATCACCACTATTTTGATCAAGAGGGCGGTAGAAGTTATCATTCTTCTGACCTCGACTGGTACCCACATCTTCATTTTTCCTTTCATCCTCATTTTGGCTCCTAGAAGATCTTCCACTACCCCTTCCACTTTGACCTCCTCATCCTTTTTGCTTGCTGTCAAATCTTTTGTTCAACTTCTCCTCGACTTTCAAAAAAAAATGGTATGCATCCTCAATGGTGGTCATTCTGACTAGGCTTAGCTCCTCTTGAATGCTCGGTCGTAACCCATTAAGATAACGGGCTACCTTCTCCTTGTTGGCCTCTGCATGGCCCATTCTGATCATCATTTTGTGAAAATATTCTGTGTATTCTTTCACATATCTACTTCCTTACTTCAACCTTTGCAATTTATTCCGCAAATCTAACTCGTAGTCTACTGGTATGAACTGCTTCTTCAATTTCTCCACCATGTGATCCCAACTGTTGATATTTCTTTTTCCTCTTCAATTCCTCTCCAACTGGACCTCTTTCCACCAAATATTGGCATGGCCCTTTAGCTTCATTTTTGAAAACTTAACCCGATCTGGGTCCTCTACTTCTTCATACTCAAAATATTCTTCTAGCTCATTGATCTAGTCGATCAACTCATATGGGATCATACTTTTGGAATAACTGGGGACTTCTATTCTAGGTCTTTTTCTGATCTTTGAAATGGCCCTAATCAGCCGCATTTGATCTTGATCAATAGCTTCTTCTTCCTCTTCTACATCTGTATCTTCCACCTCTTCTTCATCCTCGCTTTCTCCTCTCCTTCTCGGGTTTAACCCTCTTCTCATATATTCCTGTAATGCACCAATTTGTCTCTGGAGGGCTCTGAAACCCTCAGATACCAATGGATCTCTTCCACCAGCATTTATGCCACCTCTGGCACCACCATTCCTACCAGGAATCACTCTTGTAGGAATCTTGAAGATCTTGAACCCACAACCACAGTTCTAGTGCAAACTGCCTCACGATCAGCGATCTGTTCACACGCTCAAGAAAACCCGCTCTGATACCACCTAACGAGGGAGCAAACCCGAGACACAGAACAATACTCACAAAATAGAGAATAATATTTTATTCAAAAATATGGAACTCTTACAAGCAGAGGATCCCAAATCCTTGAGCTCTATGATACATGCTAGCTATAGAAGTTTTAGAAAAAAATTACAGAAATTACAGAAAATCCCCTTTTAGCAGCATGCGAACTCTTTCACCAAAAAGCTATCCCAAAAATCAGAAACTAGCCCATAAATAGCCTATTTTTGGTTTGGAGCCAAAAAAATATTCGATTTATGAGTTTTGGCGGTTTGGCACCAAAAATTACAAATTGAAATTCAAAAATTGAGTCCTAATTCGAAAATTGGCAAGTTTCCAAAAATTGGCCAACTTCCGGAAGCCATAACTTTTGATCCGGGACTCCGATTTTTGAACCGTTTGCACCGTTAGAAAGGTCTTGGAGTGAAGAACATGCTAAGAACCTGATCTTCTAGTTCTAACAATTTATGGGCCTATACGGGACTGTTTAGTGCCTCAAACTGGACTGAGAACATTTTTCAGGGCAAAAAGCAGAAACTGGAACTTGAATAACTTTCAAACCGTGAATGATCTTGACCTGATTATTTTTCCAAAGTTCTTATTTTTCCATCATGAACCTTCCCATAAATTTTTTTCTTCCCACGCCTTCAAATTCACACCTACTAAAAAATAGCAGTTGAGTAGAAAAAGTAGAAAAGCAGTTCTGAAAGTTGGAAACTCTTATTCAACGAAAACGGTATCCAAAAATGCAAAAACATCTACAAAAAGCAAACAACGGGAATATAAATGGAAAGCATCTTTTTGGGTGATGCAAGATTTCCCTCACACCATTGGATGCTCCTGCATCACTATTTGACACGGCCCCATCAAATCTCTTGATTTTGATGTACTTAGCCCTTTTCCCTATCATCATTAAAGATATTTGCCTCTTTCCCATGTGTAACATCATAATCTAATAAGGCCCTGACTTCAGCTCCCAAGTCTTGAAATTCTGCCACATGTTCAAACCTTGCCTCTTAACCCCCTCATTCGCAAAGTAATTTGTCACGTTGTTAGCTTCCCTATAGACGTGTGAAACTTTGACTTTATCAAACTTGTCTAACATATAATTTTAAGTTAGTTTAAGGATAGTTTACTAATTTAATTTAATTTAGTTTACTAATTAAAATTAACATATAACTTTAATTTATGTTGATATTAAGTTAGTTTACTAATTTAACATAGCGAGTTGATTAATGATCAAGTGCTAAGATAATTCATATAAAGAGTTAAGAATATAGTTATTAATTGAAATTTCTCATACATATATTGATACCTATAGTTGTATGTTATTGTTTCAACAATTAGAAGTTATTAATGTAATTAGACTTATGTTGAAATTGGAAAATGTTATTGGTCATAATAGTTAAATTGGTTCATTATTAGAAAGAGATATTTTTAGATAAATAGACTTATTCTTGCACATTAATGAGTAGCAATAGTCTCTAGTGTATTTGATCATGAATGATTACATTGGATAATTAAATTCTTGGTCGTTTACCTCACTTAACAAGTATGATAAACATAATTAATGTTCATAGTGGTTAATTTAGAAATGAGTATTGGGACAAGTATTGGAGGGTATTGAACATATTAGACTACCTAATCTGATAGGTGAGGGTCATAGGGTGTTTGTCTTGATTTTCATTGTTGATATTTATTTCCAAACCATGACTAAAGTTCTAAATTAAGTGTGGGAAGTTTAACTTGAACCATCATATAAGTTTCTTTTCTAACTACATTAGTTATCTTGTTTCATATTAATGAGTGGAATTAATGTCTATTTCTTGGTTGATAGATTGTGTTATAAAAAAAAGAAATAGAGCTATGACACTTGATTGGTTTTGGCTATGATAAGAAATTTGGATACTAGAAGAGACTTTCTTGGATCTAGAAATTTAATTGACAACTATGAAAAAAACATTTTGTAAAATCCACAAGTGTCTCCATGTTCTTTTATGGTATTAAATTGTTGGTTGTTTTTTGGCATGGTGATGATTTTGGTTCTTGTTTCATGGAGGGAGCCTTTTGTGCCTAAGGTTTAATGGGAGGATTTTGAATTTTTTTGGATGATTTGGTATTGAGTGGATTGTGTAGTTTAAATGAGTTTGGAGATGTCATTGTGATGTTGTCACTCGCTATTTTAACTCTCGTTGACTTTTTAATGGTGGATTGAGAATAGTTCTTTGAGATATTGTTATTGTTGTCATTTCTTAATGGGGAAACCCTTGTGTTAGTATTTTGTGAGTCTTCCAGAGGTTAGAGGGGATATGGTTTCTTCTTGCAAGATTTGGTGTGGGGGTCAATGACCTGGGAGGTTCCGCCTTGGACAACCCATACCAAGCTTGATGTATTTATTTGAGTTTTATGTTGTTACACTGGTAAGGGGGTGATCTCTTAATTTTTTATTTGATGATGGTTGACCTTTACACTTGGTTTTTGGTTATGTGGCTTGATCCTTGCACTTGACTGTGGTTTTCATTACTCTGAAGTTCTAACGTGAGATGGTGCATGCCTCACTTGATGTTGTTATTTTGTTGGATTTGGTTCCTTGTACAAGTTGGCTTGCCATTTGTGATATTGAGATATTGTTGATAGTTGGGGGAGTGGCTTCCAATGGGGGCCAACGCACAAACAGGTGCCTAGATAACCCATGTGGAAGTTGTGTAAACAAGTGATAACTTAATTAATTAAATTAGGGGGGTTGGGTAGTATCCACACATTAATTCATATAATGTTGCCTCACTCATGGGCCCAAGTGCTCGTTTAGGCTTGGGAAGAGTGAGAAGGCCTAGAATGGAAAAATCAATCGCCTCGTCTCCATGAGAGGTATGTTGATTCCGCATAAGTTGGCATGAAGGGCCGAAGATCGATAGAGGCTACTAGGATAACCCAGGATGGGGGCCAAGGCCTAGGAAGATCTACCTGGATAACCTATGACCAATTATCCAATGACACTCCACCCTTTAACAACCTTGTATGTTTTTTTTCCCCTCTTGTGGTTCATGTGCCTCTAGAAGTGATTGTTTCCATGTAATTCTTTCATCATGTTGTCTTGTTGCCTTTGTTTCTCTGGATGTGGATGTTTAATGTGTTAGATTGTATCTTGTGTTTTCTTGTGTTGGATGTTCTCTTATGTTATTGTTGCTCATGTCGTGGAGTCTTGTAAACCTTTTCTTTCCTGATGGTATTCGTTGAGGTTCTTCTTTTCTTCTCCTAACATGGGGGGTGGGCCTTTAGGTCCACGTGGTCGGGTGGAATGTGCTATGCACCCCATTGGGTCCCTAGTCGTTGATCGAGTTGTATAGAGATGTACCAGCTGTAGTGACACCTGAGTTGTACCAGTGTTGGATCTTGATATGGAACTTTGTATTCATACGTTCCAGATGTTTTCATCCTTGTTGTACCCTTCCCAGTTCATGTTGGGAGGCAGCATTGTAATATTGTAACCTTTGAATAATGTATCTTCATGTTATAAAGTATTATCCATGTTCATGTTATTGTATGGTTACTAGTGTATACTTATCCTTCATGTGATGTAATTGATGTTTAATTAAAAGTAATGCAGTCATGTAACCCCAAGGGACTATGTTATATGTTGTACATGTAAAGTTCAATTTCATGTAATGTATGTTATTAATTTGTTGTATGTTAGTTATTTAAAAAAAAAAATTGTGCAATTAACGTTATATGTATTAGTTTCTTTTGGAGTTGTGTGGTGGGGCATTACACCAATGTTCTTGACAAAAATATTTTCTCTTGTGAAATTTCCCTTAATGCTAGATGTTTTGAATTGATAAAATAACTATGTATTTATAGGTATTTCCTTAATTACCCAATAATTAAACATCACAAGCTGACCTTTGCAAATTGAATTTAGATCATTAAAATGTTTCCAAAAACATATTAAAAAGTGGATCCCAAGACTTAAGGAGGACCCATTTGCCTCTGGGCGAATGGGTCCTAGGCCCTAACCTAGGACACACATTTTCCAAGATGTGTAATTAAGTGTAGGCATTTATTAAATGTGGGTTTCCCTTTCAAAAAATAAAATTAATTAGGCTTGTAAATGCATAATTGGGCCAATTAAGGCTTAATTAAGTCCAATTAATTGAGGGGATGCAAACATAGTTGAAAAATGTAAAGGTATAGATTTTTCAACACTACACTTATGTGACATAATTAGTCCTTTGGGGGCCATCATGAGTCCTATATTCTTCACTTGTAATTTTTATTTCATTGCATCAATTTTCTTTTGGAGAGGGGTTTTTATTCCCCATTAGGGTTTTCTCCTTTACTCCACTTTATGAGATATTTGTACATGAGTACCTAACATGGCCTTCTAGATAAGACTCATCATTATTGCATATATTACTCTCTAATTTGCACTTAAGGGGGGGTGTTAGTGTAAATAGAGCCATTATTTACCTAGTTAGCTAATTACCTTTCTAGGATTGACCTTTTCACGCTCATAGATTAGGTTTACTTAGGTTTATTTTTCCTTTTTCTCACTTTATAGCATTGAGACATTTTTACTCATCACTTGAGACACCTATTGACACTTTCTCACACACTTGTCAAGTGAGCTCACAAGTTCCCCATCTTTGGAGGGTTAGTTAGTTGTTTAGTCCTACCTTCCTACCTCATCGACATTGCCTATATATGCAAGGATTCCTCATTGTACATTTACACTCATTTTGTATATTGATAGAAATACTATTATTTTTCTTTTCTTCACTTGTGGAGTTTTTTTTCATGCTCTTGATCTTGGCGTTCTCCAACACATAATTCAATTTTAAATTGTAAATCAAAATACCTTAATGATTTAATGCGGCCAAAATATTTCTCATGATATCTTTACCACTCCTTTACTCTAGCATTAGTAAGTTTAGCAATAGTCTCATTACATATATATTACAAAATTTGCACCTTAAATAACTCCATATTGATGGTTTCCATGAGGAATAGTTATAGAGAATTATAATTTTAAATTGGTTTTTAACCATCACAATAGTAAATAGAAAAAGGAATTGAAATAAATAAGATCACACCTCCCATAATTACTCAATCAAGAGATCCTTAACTGAAACATAATGATGTGACTTTATACTTGGTGTTTTTTACAATTGCAATATACCAAATTAGTTGATTATTCTTTATCATAATGTATTAAAGAAGATAAGTTATGCAATGATATTGAAAATATAATTTTTTTATATTGAGATAAGCTAGACTACACCCATAATACATATACAAAAAAGTATGAATTTTCAAAAAATACACCCAAAAAATATTATTATATGATCTCAAATAAAACCTTTAAAGTTTCCATTGAAATAAGAATTCCTCAACATCACCTATGAAAATATTAAATTTTAAGAAAATTAGATACCCAAATATAAAACCATTTGCACCACTATGAATCTCTCAAAAAACTATTCCAAAGTTGTTAGAAGAAAGGAGCCAATATGACCTAGAATGAAGCCTCTAAATTTTTGTGTCAAAACCCAAACCATCCAATTATTAAGGGAGTGAGGTTAGAGGAAGGAAAGGTTGATGCCACATTAATTTCCTCTAATTCCAATAAATGTAATATACCCTAGATTAACTAAACATTCTTCCTATTCACAAAACCATCACTAGTTTGTTGTCAAACTAATTGGGAACTATAAAATTGCTCATTGTATAAACAAAAAACTAAAAATTGTCGGAAACCCATTTAGAGGGTAATGAATTTATTATCAATAGGTGAAGGGTTATTTCATAGGTTGGAGAGAAATATACATGGAGATTCATTAGCTTACAATAATATAATCTTATAAGGTTTGTTCGATAGTGAGGTTGTTATCAATTGATGGTTTGGAGAGTTGTGAGAAATATTGTAGGGACCCATACCACATTGTGCCTCATTAGTTTCTTAACGAGCACCCTATAGTAGGTATAGACTTGAGAAGCCTACAATATTAGTATTATTAAGTATCCTATTAAAAACTATAGAAAATATTACTAATAGTTAAAATTCCCTCATTGATGTAGATAATGTAGATTTTTTGGCACCAGGATAAAATAATAAGAATATTCTACAAATATCCTTCAAAATATTTTATTTTTTTTATCATATAATGGGACAATGAAAAAATTATTAAGGGTTCCAAGACAAGTTGTTCAATTTGGATGATTTGAAAATTGATAATAGATTTTTTGGGCCTTCTAAACACAATGGCAAGGCCAAATACTCCAAATGATGAGTGACATGTACATATCTTTCCCCATATATCAAATTAGATGTAACAAAAGGAAAAAAAATATTTAGATGCTTTGGACTTAATGTTGTGCTCATATTTTTTTCATAAAGCTTAAAAAATCCACCTATTATATAAAACCGCAAATAAAAACCCCATAGAATCTAATATTTCTATTACATTTTTTTTAATTTGTCAGATCACCATTATATACAAGAGAAGAGAACACTCAATTTTAAAAAAATATAAGATCTCCAACCTAGATCTTGAAGAAAGCTAATAAGAAGCAATCCCACATACTCTAGCACCATGGAAGATTTAGTTATGAGATTAGACACCTAAGATCAAGGAGCTTCAATGAAAGCACAAGAAAAGCCCAAAATGAGAGAATTATTCTACTCTATCAAACGATGCAAATATATAATAATAATTTTAGATTCTTCAAACAAGAGGTACAAGTGGGTAGATATGATACACTATCAAGAGATGTAAATTTACACTATGGGATAAAGGAGATATAGTCACATGTGTGCATAATATCTCAACCAAACTAGGACAACAAGTTACATGATGCAAATGCATGCTACCTAACGAAGCTTACCCTATCTTAGATGCCTATAATGCTATAACTAATTAACTAAATGTAAGAAAATAAAATAATGTGCCAATAGTCTTATTGAATTTTGATTTTTTTGTCAACAATCTAATTTTCTAAATATATGTTGTTATGAATATATAAATACATGATAATACAAGGTCAACAAGAATTAAATAATGATATAACTACACAACTAAATGTGAAATAAACAATATGAAATTTTAGAATATCTTCATATATATCTTTAAATAAGACACATGTGTAGAAAACATAATTTTTATACATTTGAAATTTTTTATAACTAGAAAAAGGAAGAAATGACAAAAAAATACAACAATAAAAATGTTTAAGCTACTAAAAATAGTTGTAATCAATTTTGACATGTTTTTTTTATATATTGAGCTTTCTCAATTATTTTCACTATCTATGATCCAAATAATATTGTTTTACTTCTTTGTTTAATGTTTAATGCTTTTGCATAACTTAAGAGTATTTATGTTTTTGTTAATACATTTTTTTAATGTAAAAGTGAATATTATGCAAATTCTTTATATTTAATAACTTCGTTAAAAGTGAACTTTATAAAAGTTACAAATGATATTTTAAAGTATCAAAATATTTCATGAGAACATGTATCTCATTCTACAATGTATCTATTTTACCAAATTTATAAATTACAATAAAAATGTCAATATAACAATAACTTAAATAGATAACATCACAGTTTATGTTCAAAGACTTCATATTTTCTATTTAAAATTTATTTCATCATTTATATTTTTTATACATATTAATTCAACGAACCAAATAATTAAATTTATTGATAAACAATTCGATAAAAAAATAACACAAAATATATCTTGTATGAATTTGTAAAAACATTAATATTTTGCCTGAGACACTTATTAGCAACCACATTTATTATTAACTCGCTAGAGCAATCGTCATTAGCTAGTGTCAAGTGAAATATAATTGTAATATATTCGTCAAGAAGTATGAAAAGCATATGAAAATGCCAAAAACTAACCCTGAATTTGTAATAAAGACAATGAATATCTAGAAGATTGTGAATACATTTTATTTGACTTTGAGATTTAGTAAAACTAAATGGTTGTGAGAAGGAGAAGTCTGAATGAAAGACTATTGCTTTTGAAACCGACCCATTTTCCTCTTTGAATAAAGAAAAATAAAGCAAGTAATGATAGAATTTCACTTTCACACTTAAATAACATTATCCAAGGACTATATGAATTTAAGAAAATATTATTATTTAACAAAGTCTATGGCTAACAATAAAAAAAATTAATTGCACGGATGGACTGGTGAAATCATCAAGTGTCATGGTGAAAAGAGATAACTAAGGATTGAGATAGATAATTATTTTTTTAGGGGCACTGTATTTATTAGATATGTTCTTTAGAATTACAAAATGTTTTCTAATTAAAAAATGGAGTCTTTTTTAACTTTTTCAAGATTGATCTAATTTTTTCATATTTTTATTGTTTATGAAGATAAAAGATATTTTGTTTTCTTTTAATAGGATATAATTGATTTTCAATAAAGATTTTTTAGATTTGATTATTTAGTATTTTTAACATGTTCGCTTTATTAAGAAATGTCTCTTGGTCAACATCTTAGTTCATATAGTAGATCCCAAGTCATCACAAATATAATGAATTCAGTGATGTCATACCTAGCAAAACAAAGTTTTAAGACTTTAAGTGTGAGGATCTAAGACTTTTATATATCATCGAAAGAACCCACTTTTCCTTCTTACATTCTTTATTTTGTTTTGTTTTAGCTTTTTTTTGGGTTGTGCCTCTAAATTCCCCTTGTCCTATATACATTTGTAATGGTGAAATTTACATACATACGTCGATTCCCATTGCCCATTTTGAGAGAATGTCTTAATGTAAATAGACGTCAACAAATAATGTGATCTTGTGTGAAGTTATGCTTATTTCTCTATCCCTCACTTATCCCTATTTAGATACATTCCCACATATTCAACTACCCTTTATCCATGTTTGTACATCTTCCCATGCAACTAAAATGTATTGAACCCTCCATATCTAAACATTCATTTGCTACATAATTATTATTGCTCCTTATACTCATTTAAATTCTTGGGTGTTGGATCAATTATGCATCCATGGATTTAACCCTTAAAAAATTTAAAATCAAATTTAAATTTGGCCAACTCCCACCCATTTCACTAGTCATTATGAGCCAACTGAACACATATTTTCATACTCTTTTGGTATGTCCTTATATTTAAAGTCAATGAATTACATTCACTTTATTATTTTTTATGAACCCCATTTTGTTATATGGTAGTTAGTATTAGTGGGGCACATATGCTTTGTTAGTCACCCATAGATAATATTAAATAAAGGTGGATGTATAGGCTTTGTAAGTCATCCCACTAGTTAAAATAAAGTAATTATCAAATGTGTAGGATGGTAGGATTTGTCCTTGGTAAGATTTTTTATTGTAAGGATTTTCTAAATGGAAGGTATCTTAGATATTTATAAATGGAGGGTATGCTTTATTGGGAGGTTTCCTCCTCAAAGTGGTACTAAAAGATAATAAAAGCATTTTATTTCTCTCATTTCTATATATTTTTTTGTTTAATTTATTTTGTTTTACAAGATCAATACAACTGATATCAAAGCTCTTTCTAGAGTTGTTATATTACTAGTTTAGATTTGTATATAACTATCCATCATATTTTCTCACCTCACTCTAGAGGGATCTTTCTGATCAAAATGTGGTGATAGTTATTGTCACACTAAATCTATAACCCATGTTTTCCCAAAAAAATCCCTTGCAAGTACATCAAATTCCCCATGATAAAAATCTTATTTTGGTAAAACTCAACTAATAAATTATCCGTGCTTATGATAATGTTTTTGAGCTGATCAATTTTCCATATAAATTTGGATAACCCTTTCTTGGCTAAGATCATATTTTCCTCATTTAGGTAGCTACCAAGTTGCACTCATTTCTACCACCTAGTCATTTTTGCATATATTTTTGGTCACACATTTTTGCTACCTCTAGTTTTTCACTATGGTAAAAGGTTATTATTTTCAAGACCCACTATCTAGCTTTTTGTTTATTCTCTCAATAACCTTATTGATCAAATGAAAATTGACAATAACAAGAAGCTCTCAATGCTAATAGAGTAGGTGACATAATTGATAGTGGATATATTTGAATCAAACAAGGGCCAAACCTCTACTATTATCATGGAATCCTCCTCCCCAATTAAGGTAAAATTTCATGCCTTGTTAAACTAGACTTCTCATGCTTGGTTGTACATATCCTACTAGTTAGTTGTATATGGTTGACCAATATTTTGTACTTTCAAATTCCCTAAGATCAAATTATCTCTAGTACATATATTTTGACTTGGAAAAATAATTCATTCAATGGTTTCAATGGTTGAATAGTACTCACCAATTTCTCACATAGATAGTGTTAGATGCAAAGGCCAATTGAGAGGTGGGTGAATTAGTTGTACATTAAAACATTCAATCCATAATTAACTTTCAAACCCTTATCAAACTTTAAACCCGAGCATTAAGCATTAGTACAATGTAAACATGTGAAACATCAATGCAAACACAATCATACACAAGAGAACATCATATTTACATGGAAAACCCTAAGTAAGTAGGGAAAAACCATGGTGATTATTAGCTCACATATATATGAATAACAACTCTGAATATAATTAGGCTCACTAGCAAGGGCTCATTGCCTAGAAAAAAGAAGAAAGGATCACTTTCAACTGGCTCACTGCCAAGAAGAAAGAAGAATAGAAGAAACTGTTATAGAGAGATCCACTATCTCAAAGCAACAATAAATTCCACCACTGCAATTCTATGATATCCACAACCTTTGGCTCACTTCCCCCAACAACTTAAAGCACATTAAAAATGTAGACACTTTCTACTCACTGCATCTAGAGTCATAAGTATTAAATTTCACACTCAGATCACCACACTTGACCATATTCACATCAATCACACACCTAACATCATCTCCAACAACTCACCTTGCATTTATACTATTTGTAACATAAAAAATCTCAATTAGGTCGGCCTTAATGAAATGCAAGCATCTCAAACGTGCAACACCAAATAGGTTGGCACCAAACACTTAACTTGGAAAGCAAATCAACACCAAAAAATCCAAGGGAAGATAAATATATAGACAATGTTCCCAAATATGTAATACATGAAACCTCACTACAGAGAAATGTGGAGCAATCTCATTTCTCCCGTACAACATTCTTCACAAGAAAACACACCATCAAACACATCTTCCACTGCCAAAAGATCTAGAATCACTATGTTATTGACAACTTATTTTATTTTGTGTGTTAATCCATGTTGCCTATAGTCTAGTGTTCCATCCATCACACTATCATGGAAACCCTTATCCTTTATATGATGGAATGCCTTGACAAAGTGTCTATTAGATCACTATGCTATTTGTGAATCATTTGTTTATGTGTTAATCCATACACACATGGTGCATTTCCATGATGATCCATTATATCATGGTGCATAATACTAGTGAGCTACAAAAATAATAGGTTTCTCTTTGCACACAAAGTTAATTTGAAAAAATTCATCCTTCATCCATTTTTACCATCTTACTTATATTTATCCATCCTCTTTCCATAAATTTTTTAGATGCACAAGACAACTAAGAGGGGGGGTGAATCAGTTGTATACTTTTAAAATATCAAAAACTTCAAATTTGCATTCGTTCTTAAACCCTTATCCACCATTAAACCCTTAGCATGCATTAATAGAATGTAAACATGTAAAGCAACAATGCAAATACATTTAACACATAAGAACACAAAATTTACATGGAAAACCCAACAAGGGAAAAATCATAGTGAGGATTAGCTCACTAATATATGAATTGCAACATCAAATACAATAAAGGTCACTACCAAGGGCTCACTACCTAGAAAGATAAAGAAAGGCTCATTATATCGATGGCTCACTGCCAAAGGAATCACAGTCTAGAAGAAAGAAAGAAAGAATGGGTGGCTCAATATCGATTTGAATTACTAATAATACATATCTCATATTTTGAAGGTACAATTCCATTGAAGCACAAACAACTCATCAAATAGGTTGAAATGTAAACACCTTTTTCTCACTACATTAGGAAGTAATAGGCATTAAGACTCACACTCAAATCAACACACTTGATCACTTTCACATTTTTTGCAGTACACACACTTCACACTCAATCCACACAACAATTATCCTTGCATTTATACCATCCATGGCCTAAAACAATATTAATTAGGTCATCCTCAATGAAACATATACACCTCTACCATGCAACATTAAATAAGTCAACACCAAACACTTCCACAATATAAATAAGTGAATCCAAACTATGCCAATACTTAATTGGGATCCAAATCTATAGAAGCACACTTCTTAACACTTCCTTAATCAATAATTATCCTCTGCAATTAGTGCTAGCATGCCAGGTCATCCAAACTTGCACTAACACTAACAAGTGACTCCAAACATACTTCTAAAGGTATCAAAACATCTCACAAACCACAAAAAAATACTCCAAACTATTACAACATCTCATAATACTCCAACAGCACTAGAATACACTACAAAACCACTACAACCCCTTGAAACTCAAGAACACCTTCATTATGTGCAACCAGACATACTAGCATAGACATCCAACTCACCAAACAACCTTGTGAAATAACTCAACACTTGAAACTTCAAGGGAAGGTATCTATATAAACATTATAAGCACATTCCAAGATCCACAACACTAGAAACTTCCCTCCAGAGAAATACAAAGCAATCTCATTTCTCCCAAACAACCCTTCTTCACAGTTCACACATTGGTGAGCACAAATTCTTATGCCACATGATACAAAACCTAAAACTCTAGATATAATTCCTTAGAAAACCTTTTATCATCAAGTCCAAACTACATGAGCATAGCTACAATATAGAAGAAATGTAGAGCAAAACACTTAATACCACTATGTCACACTGAACTTTCTTTTAGTCATTTTTTCTCAAAAGCACTTGGAAACCAAGCATCACAAACACCAACTCAACATCTGCAACACCTTCTCAGCATCTCAACCATACAAGAGGTTGATAACCACAAAAAATTACTTATCATTACTACATTAGAGGTTGATAGGTCAGTGACAATACTAATGAAAACATAATGCAACCAACACACTTGAACACACTTGCTTCCTCAAGGGTTGACATCAATGCAACAACTCTTTTTTGACATCAATGACAACACAAGTTTCTAACAAAAACTATGTTTCATTATAGTTTCATTACATCCTTGTGTAATATCATCATCAATCATTTGCTACCATGTAATCTAGAATCTCATTACCCAAATCATCCAAGTGACATCCATCAATATGTTCAGTCCTCATGTCTCATTAGTTTCATTTTCCCTGTTATGTACCTTATTCCAATGTGATTTCTCACAAGTAATCTTTTATCCATCATGACACACTTTATTTTCATCCTTTATCTTTTCAAGATACCTCCTAAGCTCCATTTTCTCCAACAACTCTCTTGAGGTGGCATTACTTCCATCATCATCCTTAAACGATTGGGGCAATTTACCACCAAATCTCCACCCCATCCTACTTTTTCTTCTTCTTTAATGCAATGCCACTTAGTCACAACATTATATACTAAAGAGGAAGAAAAACGTAGATATTTTCCTAGTATAACCTTGCTCAATTTGACCAAATAATTACATATCCTAGTCACCTAATGTCTCCTATCTAATTAAATAATTCTATTGTTCAATTAGTCCCTTCCATTTCACCTAATTAAAATAAATTTATTATTATTTATAGTTATTTTCTACCTCACATATGTCTAAAATAATTAAATGATATTCTTATTTAATCATGGCCATATTCTCTCCACCAAAATCCAAGAAAAAGGGGTCCTAGGTACACTTGTCCCCCACATTTCTCATGGTTGTAATTGCTAACCATTTTCTATAATTGTATCTTAGCCCTTCACATTCCAACAACTCATAAGCCTTCATTCTCTCCTCAATCTTAGGGAAGTCCTCTCATTCATCCTCCATTGTTGATCTTTCCATCACACCTCCACCATCCATTGCCTCTCCCAAAAATCTATAAATTGAGGCACACTCTCATCTATACTTTTTTAATTAAAATAAAATATTATGTGGATTTTGGATAATATGACATTAGTTTAGTTAATTTTAAACGTGAATTTAATTCATTAACATATATCATTAGTTCAGTTAATTAACTAGAGTTAAGAAATTAGCTTAGTTAATTAAATTAAATAATTTATTTAATGAGATAACATTAGGATATACGAATTAATTAGCTAGTGATAACAAAAGACTAATTAACTAACCAACTTCTTTTATTAATTAGGGCTAGGGGATTGGTATTAGTTAAGATGTAAAGGTGAACTATAGGTTTCTATACTAATAAGAAGCAACTTCACATTTTCTAATACTATGTAAGATTTAGTTATAGAATTAGCCATCCAATATCAAGGAGCTTCCATTAAAGTACAAAAGAGATTCAAAATGAGATAATACTTATATTATATCAAAGGATGCAAATATATAATGATGATTTTGGATTTCTCAAATGAGAGTTACAAGTGGGTATATATGATACACTACCAAGAGACTTGAGTGTTCAATGAATGTAGTATAAAGAAGATGTAGTCACATGTGCACACAACATCTCAACCAAATTAGGAATATACAAGTCACATGATGCAAATACAATCCACCTAAACAGATACCTACATACGTAAACTTACCCTATCCTAAATGCCTATAATACAATAAGTAATTAGCGAAATACAATAAATAAAATAATGTATCAATAATCTTATTGAATATTTATCCATAATCTAATTTCATAAAATATATTTTTATAATTACAATGAATATAAAAATAATATATAAATAATAATACAACTACATAATTAAATGTGAAAATTTGAAAATATCTTTATATTTTTGTTTAAATAAGACATTTACATAGACAACATAATTTTAATATATAACTAACAAAATGATCTGAAGAGAAAAAATATTATGATAATGAAAGTATTTAAATTAATTTTGATCCTTTATTTTTCATGTATTGAAGAGCATTTTTGTTTCTACTTCTTTTTCTATGGACGAAAAGCATATGAAACGAATCATTCAATGCCAAAAACTGACCCTGAATTTGTAATAAAGAGAATGAATACACTTTATTTGACTTTGACATTAAATGTTTTGTTTATTTGACTTTGACATTAAATGATGAGAAGTCTTGTGAATGAATGAAAGCACAATCACTTTTGAAAATGACATTTTTTTTACTTTGAATAAAGACTAGTTCGGTGAACAAGGTTTAGGGATTATTCAAAGTTTGGTTACGCCATTACTTTTTAGGAGTATTATATTTTATTAGATATGCTTGTCTAGAATTAGAGATTAAGGAATAATATTCTATTCAGTGTTTTTTTAAGACCACTTTTGTTTTTTTTTTAAGGTTGATTAATTTTTTTATATTTAAATACTTTTTATATTATAATATGTTTGATTTTTATTGTAATTTTTTATAGGAATATTTATATAGGAATTAATACTAGATTTTGATTACTTTATGTTTTGAAAACTCTCACTCTATTAGGAAAAGATTTCTTGGTTTACATCAAAGTTTATATAGTAGGGTCCACAAGGCATCACAAATCTAGCGATCTTGATGATCTCAATGACTTTAATTTATGAAACATGTGTACTTGATTGTCAATATTTGAAACTTTTAAAGATCATTTAAGGAACTTGCTTTTTCTTTGTTGTATTATTTATTTTATGTTTTTGTATTTTCTTGGGACATGTGCCTATACTCCCCTTGTCGTATATGAATTTGTAATAGTGAAATTTGCATACAGGTCATACCCCCATTTTGAGAAGATGTCTTAATGTAATTACATGTGAACAAATGCCAAAATCTTTTATGAAGTTGGGTTTATTCACCTACCCTACTCCTACTTTTATTTAGACATATTTCCACACATCCAACTACCCCTTATTCATTTTTTCCACATCCTCCTATGTACCTAACATTTATTGCACCCTTTACATCTAGACATTCATTCCCTACATAAATTATATTGCTCACTTATCCTAGATTAATCCCTACATACAAGATATATTATGCATCCATAGATATAACCCCTAATATTCCAAAATTCATGTTCAAATTTGGCCAACTCCCACCCTTGTCACTAGTCATTATGAACCAATTAAAAACACATATTTACATTTTTTTTGTTATTTCCTTGTGTTGAAATCCATAGAATCACAAAAAAAAAATTCTATTATGAACCACATTCTACAATGTGGTAGTTAGTATCATTGGGTTGAATATGCTTTGTCAATTTCTCATAGGTAATATTAAATAAAGGTGAATGCCTATGCTTTGTAAGTCATACCACTAGTTAGAAAAAAGTAATCATCCCACATGCATGGCAGGGTAGGAGTTGTCTTTTGCAAAAGTCTATATATTGCAATGACTTCCCAAATGGAAGGTATCTTGTATAATTGCAATTGGAGTATTTTTCTATTTGGAGGTTGCCCCTCAAAGTGATATTGTGAAGATAATAAAATAATTATGTGTCTCTCATTTTGCATATTTATATATGTTTAGTATATTTTGTCTTATAGGTTCATTATAATTGTATTTAAAAAAATTAGGGCTATTTTATAAGCAACATTACTAGTTTAGAGTTGTCTTTAACTATACAACATATACTCTTACCTCACCCTAGAGGGATCTCGATGATCAAAAAATGGTTGCAACCATAGTTGTAGTAAATCTATTACCTAAATTTTACAAAAAAACTTCCTTTTAAGTACATCAAAGTCTCTAGGATTGAAAGCATTTTTTGTAAAACTTGGGTAATAGATAATCCCATTATAATCATCTTTTTGAGCTAATCAAATTTCCATATAACTTTAGATAACCCATTTTTTCCATGCTCATATTTTTTTCTCATGTGGGCAGGTCTGCCATGTTTTGTTAATCACTACCTCTTGGCCATTTTCTCACATATCTATAGCCACCTTTTTTATGCTATCTACAATTTTTCACTATGTCAAGAGGTTGTTCTCATGACCAACTAAAACCTACTATGCACTCTCTCAATGACATCATTGATCAAGTAAAACTAGGCACCAATGCAAAGATCATTGAAAGAAATGAGTCTCTCCAAAATAATAGAGTATGTGATATGATTGAAAACAACCATATGTTGTTCATATAAGGGCCAATCATTTACTAAAATTATGACATCCCCCTCCCACAATTAGGGTGGAATTTCATGCCCTCCTAAATTTGATTTCATAGATCCTACTAGTTGGTTGTATAGGGTTGGATAATATTTTATAGTGCATCAAATTCACTAGGATCAAAAGCTCACTCTTGAGTCTTCACTTAGAAAAATAGGACATTTAGTGGTTACAATGTTTAGATATAATTCACCCATTCCTCAATGAATATTTTTTTAAAGGAAACCCTAATTTTATTTGGTCCTAATGTACATGAAGAATTCATTGGTGCCATAACTAAACCATGGGATACCAAAGTAAGTTTGAGAAGCTGGCGACTCAAACCCATGGCCTTAATGAATCATTTTTTAAAGTGATTTCATAAATATTATGAAAGAGAATCTTTAACTAGATGTTTTTTATGTTTAGACCAAGATCCTATAATGATGCCCTAGCCTTGGATTAGCTTGCAAAGAATAAATGTGTAGCCTAATATGAAGTCACTATATTCTCCCTCTTTCAAAAATAATATGCATTAAATTAGGGCATTAAACCCACAACTGTTCATTGACTATCCCAAGAATATATAGTAGATGAAAAGGCTAATAGATACGCTTTAATGGTAATGAAACATTTGGGAAAAGGGTTGCAAATCTTAAGAGGAAAACTTGTATCCCATTTAATCTATACTATTGACCAACAAATTTGAGAAATTTTTAGATGTGGAAGAAGAGTTACATTCCCTAGAATGAGAAACCACTCTTGATTATCATATTTATACTCATTCTCTAGTAGGCTTCTCTTTCCCCCCAAAACATAAGGTCATTGGCTACATCAAAACACAAAAGATAGTGGTCTCAAGATAAATGGCTATACAACTAACTTTATTAGTAGAAAAATTATTGACCTTGACTACATTACTATGCCAATGCCTATTTAATAATTCTTAAATTATGGTGGAAAATATTAAAAATGTGTCATATGGTGGAAATTATTGTAATGTAATTCTTATTTATAGGGATTATCAATTGACTACAAATATAGTTCATCTTTCTTTAGGTGGAGTAGATATGGTGTTGGGAATCAAGAAATTGTGAACCTTGGGATTGGTCACTTGTGACTACTCAAACCTATGCCTCAAATTTTGTCATGATGGAAAATATTATACATTATAAGGATCGAAGGAAATTGAGGTTTACATGGTTAGTTCCAAACATATAAAAATGCTAAAAAAATGGGTGTTCTTGTACCATGGCGCAATTCTACCCTTTAGAAGTTAAACCTCTCTCCACTTCTTCTCCTTGATTATAATTGTAAGGCCTCCTCAATATGCATGAACTAGTAACTTAGAAGCTAAAAGGGTTTCCCCCTCCAAGATCCCATGACCATGGCATTCCCCTCACTTTTGATCACCATCCTTAAAATATTTAGCTCTATCACTACTCTTTTGAGAAAAAGAGTGAAATTAAAAAGATAGACCTTAAATATATATAGTATGTGAAAATTATTAGTAATAGTCCTTACTCATCTCCTATAGTTATGGTTCATAGTAAATACAAGGATAGTATATGTGCACTTATTTTTATGAAATCAATAAATTAACCATCAAATATGAATTTACTATGCTTAGTATTGATGATTTATTAGATGATATTTGAGGGGATAACTTTTTTTCTAAACTAGATCTTTGTTTCTAGGCTATCAACAAGTTTAGGTTAATTAATCTCATATTCCTAAAATCAACTTCACAACTCACAAATACCATTATAAAATTTTTGTTATTCCCTTTGGTTTGTTTAGTGCTCTTAATTTTTAGAGCATCATGAGTATTGTGTTCTATGGTTTCTTGCACAAACTTATCTTGTTCATGTTTTTGGCATTCTCATACACAATTATACCTAGCCCAATTATCTTTGATTGTGGAAAATTCCTTGAGTATTTTGAAAGAAGAATTATATGTGTACCTTTGGATTCCAATAGGTTGAGCATTTAGGTCATACTTTTCATTGGTTGGTGTTTAGGTTGACCCTAAGAAGATTGTAACAATGCAAGAGTGGCCATAACCTAATTATGTTAAAATAATATGAGTAAATTCTTAGGCTTAATAGGGTACTATCACAAGGTTTTTGTAACCATGTTAAAATTGATGGGCCCTTGATCACGTTTTGAAAAATAATGCCTTTAATTGGACCAAAGAAACTAAGGCGGTGATTACTATTCTCAAGATTCCTACATTTTTCACTCTATTTTTTTCTTGAGAATATTTTAAGAAACCATTCATTGTTGAATGTTATGACTTTGGCACTAGCATGGGTGTGGTGTTGGTGCAATAAAGTTGACCACTTTCCTTCATAAATAAGAAAATTATATGGAACAATATAGTTGAAATTATAAATGAAAAATGATAGTTATCCTCTTTGTTGTCTCACAGTGACATCCTTCCATATTTTATTGCAACTTACAAATCAAAGTAGATAATCATATCCTAAAATATTTTTTCTACAATGGGTCTCCCTCTAAAACAATCAAAATGTTGAAAACCCAAAATACTGAGGGGGTGGGGGGTGAATTAGTATTCTCTTAAACCATTCAATTATTAAACATCCAATCACTAATGCATATTCAACTGCAATAAGGAAATAAAGCATGAAAACATCCACAACATCACATAACACATGACATGATTTTTATGTGGAAAACCCAAAATGGGAAAAACCATGGTGAGGGTTAGCTTATAATATATTATAATCGGTTATAGTATATTACAAAAATTCTCACTACAAGTGGACTCACTGTCCAAGTGAACTCACTACCCACAAAGAAAAAGATAGAAGAGAGATGGTGGCTCACAACCTATTTTGAATTGTTACAATTGCATCAACAATATTTTGCAGGAATACAATTCTAATGAAGCACAATAACAATCTTCACACGGATTCTAATTTCAACACTCTGTAATGCTCTTCATTCGCACGACTTAGATCTTTAACTTCACACTGCTCTTCTCAAATTTGCATCATACATAATACATGTCACATCTATTATTTCTTCTATATCAAAATATCAAAAAAATTCTAGCATATATATCCACATCCAGTAGAACATCAATTAGGTCGATCTAATTAGATGTAATACCCAAAATATAACTTGTCAGCTCCAAAACTTATTATCCATAACTCTCGCCACAATTTAAATCTCAAAATACCTTAAGATAGGTTAGAATGGACCTAAAATAGTTCCCACATAAGATAAAAATACGTATTCATCCTTCGCACAACATCAAACATGTTAGGTCGACTCCAAATAAGACCTAAAAGAAAAAGCCTTCATCTGTGTATCCGCATCTTGATACATGGAACTCAAAACCCGATACCATCTAGAATTCAAGCTCAATTGACATCTGGAAACTTAATTTTAACACTACAAAGCCAAAAAATTATTCGTGGAGAAGTGTAGAATCTCCCACACAAACACACTATACAGAAAATGACTATAATATGTCAAGTTGAACTCTGTTACTCTTATCTCTCAAACTGTATGTCAAATCATGATGAAATCTTGGATTTATATGCTTCTAACACCCACCAAATTAATTTGATAATCGTAGAGTGATATCCTTCATTTGCGGAGTGGTGCAAACCCAAAAATCAATGTACTATAACATTGAATTGGTAGATTTGACACAGTCAAATTTCTATGCAACTAAACTTTCTAAACCAACTCAACTTGCAAAAATGTCTTCCACAACACCTCAAAAACATGTTAGTATTAATCAAAATGATACAAAAAAAATTGACATCAATGCCAACACTGTATCATCTTGTTATGCCAATGTTGCTAGACAACATCATCAATGACAATACCCTCAAACTTTCAACAAGCTCCCCCTTTGTCATTGATGGCAACATATGCCAAAAATCTCCAAAATACTCTCCAATATTATACCCCTTTGACATCAATGGAAAAGGGCACCTATATACACTATTTTGATCCTAATCAGAACTCCCCTTTAATGATGTAGTCATATATACAATTGGAAAAATAATGAATTAACTTCCCCTGAGTCAAGTACAAAAGAAAAAACTTAAAATTGTACTGAAATACTTCTATATTGTCTATATATTTACAAATAATCTAAACATAAATGCATAAAAAGATAAAGAAATGAGTCAACCAGAGGTGGTTGATGCCTACAACTTCTTTAATTGGTCTTCCCAGGATTGCCATCCTTGTTCCCATTCTTGCTTGGCCTTCGCAAGTAGCTTGTTCTGCATTTTAAATTCCAACATAAGTTCTTCTCCTTCCTCTGGAGTAGCAGGTACCAAATTCGCTTTCTTTTCCTTGCCAAAACTGAGAAGAGCTCTAGAAACAATTATAAGTTTGGGATTGACCAGATCCCTTACTTCTCCAAACTATAGAATAATATGTTCTTTTTGTCCCTATAGTTGTAAGAACTTCTTGTGAAGATCCTCTATGATATTCCTTGTCACACAAGTGAGGTCAACTGTTGGGTCATATGCATTGGAGGCTACACTAATTTGAGACTCAATGCAGTTCATTTCCTTTCTTATACTTTATGTAGCTCTAAACCACTTCATGACATACCGTAATAGTGCCTTAGCCTCATCTACACATGCTTCTACATCCTTCATCAATTTTGATCTTCAACATCCTTTTGTCACTTATCTTCTTCTTGGCCTCTTTCTTTTCCTCTACCTTTAGTTCAAATGCATATGTTTTGAAAGAATCAATTAATAATTTGAGATTATCCATACCGTAGAGAGATGTTTCTACATTTGATCTAGGTATGATCTCATGCAATGCATTAACTATCTCATCCATTAAATCTCCACTCTTTTGATGTGAATCAATTATCTATTTCCTCATGGATGCATGGAACATGTCTCCTAGTTGTAACTTGTGGATAGGAGAGATCTTGTTCAAATCCACATTTCCTTGACTCATTAGTAGTTGCAACAATTGTGAGGACACAACCGGTTGGAAACTAGGATGTACACTAAATAAATTTCTCAAAGAATATTTGGAAGAGTTGGAAGAGTCACCAAGAGTCTTTATAACTTCCTCAACCTTTCCCTTATTATCTACAATACCAAAGTCAACTGATCTGTCTTTCTTTGCATATATGGATGCACCCTTTTTCATGTCTTCATCTTACTTGTTTCAATCCTAAATTCTTACTTCTTTCAAAAGTTATTTTAAGTGTGGAAAAATCCAAGAAGATGAATCTAGTACTTGGCACTTTAGAAGAAGGAGAAGAGCTACTTATGGAGTTTGAAACATAGAATAGATTGCTTGCAGAAGCCAAGAGAGAATGGGAAGATGGAAGGAAAGTATGGAAAGCACATTTGTAGAAATTGTAGGCATAAACCACCTCTGATTGACTCATCTCTTATCTTTTTATGCATTTTCATATTTCAATTCAGATTCTTTGTACATATGCAGACTTTATAGTATTGTTTCCAATATAGTTTTGGGTTTTTTCATTGCTACATGACTTAGGGGGAGTCAATCTATTCTTTTCAATCTGTATATATGCACACATTTCTCAAGGGGAGCTTCAGTGAAAGTCATAACTGTTGTACAAACACCCTTTTCCCTTGATGCCAAAGGGAGAGAATATTTTGGAAGGTGTTTTAGATATTTTGGCATGTTGCCATCAATGACAAAGGGGGAGATTGTTGGAAGTTTGGAGAGATCGTCATTGATGATTATGTTTGGCAACATGAGCATGGGAGGTACATAACGATGTGTTGCAGTGTTTTCATTGATGTCAAAATTGTAACTTATTTGAAGATTTAAGTTGCAAATCATTTTGATCAGTTCTAAAAGGTTTTGGAGTTGTTGAGGAAGATATTTTTGCATAGTGGTTTGGTCTGGTAAAGATAATTGTAATGGGAAATTGACTAAGTGTCAATTCTATGTATATAGTGTTATAGTGCACCAGTTTTTGGGTTTTCACTGGTCCACAAATAAATTTTTCAATCTATGATTCTAACATAATTTTGGTGGATGTTAGATGTATATGATTCCAAGATTTTATCATATTTTGACAAGTGGTTTGAGAGTTATGAGTAACAAACTTTGGTTGAGAAAATTACTGTTGTTTTTTGTATAGAGTAGTTGTGTGGGAGATTTTGCACATCTCCACAGATGAGTTTTTTATTGCACTTTTGAGGATAATTTTCTAGATGCTAGTAGAGTATGAATACAAGTTGGCATTGATTTTTGAGTTTCGTGTGTTGAGATATGGATACACGGTTGAAGGATTTTGCTATTAGGTCTTATGCAGTGCCGACCTAATATGTTTAAATGTATGCGAAGGCTAAATTAGTATTGTGGTCTTATGTGGGATTAATTATAGGTCTATGACAACCTATTGCAAGTTGTTTTGAGTTTTGTATCTTGGTGAAAAATATGTATAAATTTTTTAGAGCCGACAAGTTATATTTTGGGTGTTATATCTAATTAGGCCGATATAATTGATGTTAGTGGTGATGTAGATATATGCTAGATCTCTTCACTATTTTGAGGCATGTGGATGAATATATGACATGTGTTGTGAATGTTCTACATGTTAATATCATCGTAGCAAAGCGAACTTAAGTTGGAATGTTGAGTTGAAGATCAGAGTTGTATAAATGAAGAGAAAGGAAGAGTGTTGAATTAGAAACAGATAAAGATTGTTTATTATGCTTCAATGGGACTCTATTCATGCATATTTCAGATGTAATTATAACAGTTCAAAATAGGATATGAGCCACCATCTCTCTTCTTATTTTTTCTCTATGGACAGTGATTCCACCTGCAATGAGCACTTTTGTAAATATACTATAATCAGTTATAATATAATGTGAGCTAACCCTCACCACATTTTTTCCCATTTTGGGTTTTCCATATAAAAATCTCGGTGTTCATGTGCTATGTGATTTTTTGAATGTTTCATGCTTTATTTCTTTATTACAATTGAATATACTTTGGTAATTGTATTTTTAATGTTTGAATGGTTTAAGAGAATACTGATGAACCCCCCCTCTCAATATTTGGGCGTTCAAAAATTGGTATCAGAGCTTGGTTCCTTGGAAGGAGCTTAATCGCTTTGGGAAGATCTTGGAGGTTGAACACATAGCTGATAGAAAGTTTCCTATTCCTCTAGATTAGATTACAACAATTGGATTCATAGAAGAAAATTGTATGCTTGACAAAGATGGAGAACTCAAATTTTCCCTTGAATATCTTGAAAAGACTAAAGATGAAAACAAAGATCTGAAAGAAAATATCAAAGAAGAAAATGAATACATCAGAAAATTGAGAGAGAAAATCAAGGAGTCCAAAGAAAGGCATATGGAATTCAGTGAGCAATTGAAGCAAGAAAATGAATCCATCATAGGTATAAAAGTGCAAGTTGAAGAAAATAAAAGAATTGAAGAATACTTAAATGTAATGGTGAAGAGAAAATCAAAGGAATGTACAAGGCTTAAACAAGAAGTGGTAAATCTAAGGTTAGATTTGGAGAAAGCAAGAAGTCATGAAGACAAATTCAAAATGAGTGCTACAAAGCTTGATGAGATGATTGTAGGACAAAAAGTTTCTAAAGATAAAGGTGGTTTAGGGTTTGAGATAGGAGAAAGTTCAAATACAAAAAAGAAGAACAATTAACCAAAGAAGATTGAAGAAAAGAAGAACAATGGCAAAAAAATCCAGAATCAAAGGAATGATGCTAGAAGACCACCAGTCAGACAACCAAATGCTCAAAGGTACCCATCTTTCAATGGTTTTTGTTACTCTTACAATAAATTTGGACTTAAAGCAATGGAATATAGAAGTAGAATGAATCAAAATGCTCCATCATTTTTTGGTCAATGTTTTACATGCAAAAGATTTGGTCATAGAGTAAGTGAATGTAGAAGTCAAATGATGAATGCATATAACAATGGTAGAATGATTCAATCCTTCAATGGTTATTGTTATACATGCTATGGATTTGGAAACAAAGCAAATCAATTCATATCTAGGATGAATGGAAGGAGTATTGTTTAGAAGAATGTTGTATGCTATAATCCAAATTTTGCAAAAGCAGAAATACAAGGAAAGATAATCTGGTAAAAAGGAATGAACCAGTTAAAAAGATTGATCCTAAGGAAACAAAGAAGGAAATGGAAAATATTTGGAGAAAGAAGGAATATAAAAAATTCAAGGAAGAATCTTTACCCTCATCCAGTACAAATGTTTCCTTCAAAAACTAAGTTAAGAGCTATGTCTTAGGGGGTTTTATTGGATATCTTTTGTACCTCGCTAGAAAAGAGGTGTCGATGCATCAACACAAAGATACATGTTGTAGATCAACATGCTTGATCTACTGGTGAATATTTTGAAAGAAAATATGATGATGCAAAGGTTTGCAAAGCCTCAGAAGTTGCTTGTGCATACAAATAAAGGGTTGCCAACTTTATGGTTTAAAAGCATTCAATGTAGAATTTGGGTAGATTGAAGGATTATAAGTAAATTCACTAAGGAAAATTCATTTCACAAAGGCATTCAAGAAGGAGAAGAGTAGTGAAGAAAGAGTTCCAAGTGTTCAAGGAAATTTGAGTTTTAGTGCATCGAAACCCTAGTTCGGCAAGTGAAGGAAAAAGGTATTTACAATCTCCATTTTTCCCTAGTTTCATATAGAAAATTATTTTAAGGTAATTTCAATACATTTGAAATGGTCACACCGAGGGTTATAGAATAGAGAAACCTTGACTGAAATTTAAGAAATTTATCTCACGAAATGTATAGGAGATGACCTGTTAGGAACATTTTCACACATTCCTTATGGGGTTTTATCAATTGAGGATACTAGGATATATATTCATGGAAAGATAGATGAATTTTATCATTCTAAGTTAAGGGATTTGTGGGTTAACGAGCTTACTAGAGAAGACTTCACTCTAAAACTAGAATTTCAAAACCTAGTCGCAAAGAAACTGGATGTACGGAAATGGTTCCCTAATTTCTATTTTTATGACAAATGGGTTAAGATGGATTTAAGCAAAATCCATGATAAGTTTGTTTGGACTGATATCCCTCACATGATAACTAAGGAAGTGATAAGAGAGGTTACTAGTCTTTACTCCACCAGACTATTTCCTATGCTAAAATCTATAAAGAATGAAGTGGTTATGGAGAAGATAGGTGCTACATATGATAAAAGAGCTCTAGTAGTGAATCCTATTAGAAACTCAGCTGTGAGACACATAGAAATGATGATTGGCTATACAATTTATTTCACAAATAGGGACAATTTAGTATCTGCCACCGTAATCAATGTGGCATATGATGATGGTCAAGAATGGTGCAGACTATGATATTTGTGAGTTTCTTAGGCAACAATTGATGGAGAACTTAAAGTAAACTAAGGAAAATAAATATGTATTCAAGTATGGGACATTGGTTGTATGCTTACTCTTCTATTTTCTAAAGCAACTACCCAAAATTCAAAATGTGACATGGATAAAAGGTAGACCTATTGCTCATTAGATCAGAGACCATATGGGTGAACTTAGAGATGGGAAGACACAAGATGATGCTCTTGTTGCTTTATTTGTAGTATTTCAAAGAATAATGCATGAAAGAGAAAGAATCCCAAGGAAAATGGTTGAAAAATATCATAATGGCATCACTTTCCTACTGTCAACAAATGAATGTATGATGGAAGTGGTAGAACCAAGGACAATATAGATTATTACACTGGGATATGAAATCAATGAACAAGAAATAACAGGTTATGTTGACATTTTGCTAAAGATCCCAAAGGATGAAACTAAAGCAAGGTACAAAACATATGAAGAAAATTCTATGGAAGTTCACATGAAACAAATAAAACCTATAATCAAGAAGAATGTAGATAAGATGGTTGATGTGTATGCTAAGGAAATGGGAATTTCTAAGGAATGAGTGTAGTATGCAAGAGAAAGAGCTAAGATAGATTTAAGTGTTGCAGAATCATCCATATGCACAAGAAGATCTGGTAGGATAGCTACCACTCCACCTACTATTCAAAAGTCCTCTAAGACTATGCCAAATACTGGAGAAAAGAGAAAGACTACTGTTAGTCCTCTGGTAAGGGAGAGATCCCATCTAATAGTGCAAACTACAAAAGTTGAGAAGAAGAAAACTGCCACTATTGCACCACCTGTTGCACTTGCTATGAGAAGAATAAAACGAAAAGCTATGAGAGAGAAGGGTATAGGCATTAATGTTGTAGAAGAAGAAGAAGAATGTAGAAGAAAAGAAGACTCTAATTGAAGGTAAAGAACAAAAAAAAAAGGAACCAATAAGGCCTCATTCCCTCATGAAATTAGAGGCATTGTTTAATAGTATTTTACAAAATGATATGTTAGGGGAGACCATAGCCCTATATAAAGATGCAGATGAGGTGGATAGGGCCACCATCATTGAAGCTATTATCAAGTACATTATTTTCCTTGAGGTGGACATGAGAAATATCAAGAAATAAAGTCCTAAAGACCTATGGAATATCTTGCTGGAAAGAAGGAAAAAAGTTGTGGAAAAGGAAGCAAGGCTCAAGGAAGAAGTTTTGGAAAGAGTGAGCACTCCTTTATCTGAGGATAAAAGAGCCACATTGGCCATTGTATTTAGCAAGGAGCTAAGTACCAAGCAAAGGGTAACAAACCTTATGGGAAAAGATAAAGATGATCTTGAAATAATCTGGAAGGGAAGGGAAGTAAAGACAAAGAAAAGGAGATTTCACAAAAGCTAGGAATGATACCAACTACTAAAGAAGAAATGAATGTGGAAAGTAATGCACTGGAACTAAATGAAAAAGAAGAGATGTAAAAAAATTATGCTCAACATGAGCATGATGTAAACGAAGAAGTTGCATTGGACAAAACTCCTTCAAAAGTGAAGGATATGACAGAAAAGGTTGTTGAAGAAGTAATGATCGGAGAATACATTGCAAAGGAAAGAACCATCACCCCTCCTTTGATACAATCTAAGTTACAAGGTCTTTGATTATCATAGAATACCTTGCTGAGGAAGATGATGAAAATAAAGATGATAATGAAGAGAAGGTTGATAAAGAAGAGAATCATGAGAAGTAAAGTGAAGACAAGTCTAAGGATGCATCCATAGATGCACAAGGAAAAAAAGAAAAACCAACAGACTCTAAAAGTGTTGAAGAAAAAGGAAAGCCTATGAAACAACTAAGCTTTTAGGTGAATCTTTTGGCTCCTTCGAAGATTCCTTAAAAAATATTTTGATTATGTAGCCCAAGTTTCAACCTGTTGTGTCTTCACAACTGTTGCAATTGTCGATGCAACAAGGTAACATTGATCTGGATAATATCTCTCCCATCCACAAGCTACAACTGGGAGATATGTTTCATGCATCTGTGAGGAAATAAATCATTGAAACACACCAGAGAAATGAAGAACTAATGGAGGAAGTAGTGAAAGCACTATAAGAGACCATACTCGGTGCAACTATAGACACATCTCCCTTTGATATGGAAAATTTCAAACTGTTGATTGATTCCTTTAAGGTTTATGCATTCGAACTAAAGGAAGAAGTAGATAAGGAAGTGGAGAATAAAATAAATGATAAAAAAATGTTAGAAATTACAGAAAAATGTGCCATTGCACATAAAAAAAAATTAGAGTTGTTAAAGGATGTTGAAGGATTTGTTGATGAGGCAAAGGCTCTATTCCAGTATGGCATGAAGTGGATCAAAGCCACACAAAGCATAAGGAAGGAGATGGACTCTATTGATTTACAAATTGACACTGCCTCAAGTGCCTATCATCAAGCACTTGACCTAACCAGTGTGACAAGGAATGCTATAGAAGATCTGCATAAGAAATTCTTTCAACTACAAGCACAAAAAGAGCACATTATTCTACAGTTTGGAGAGGTAAGGGATTTGGTCAATCCTAAATTCTTGTTTCAAAATCTCTTTTAAGTGTAGATAAAGCCAAGAGGATGAATCTAATACCTGACACTCCATAAGAAGGAGAAGAGCTACTTATGGGGTTTGAAAAATAGAATAGATTACTTGTGAAATTTGGAGAGAATGGGAAGATGGAAGGCAAGCATGGCAATCACATTTGCAAAAATTGCAGGTATCAACCACATCTGGTTGACTCGTTTCTTATCTTTTTATGCATTTTAGTATTTCAATTCAAATTCTTTGTACATATGCAGACTTTATAATACTTTTTCCAATAAATTTTTTGGTTTTTACTCTAGTACATGACTCAGGAGGAATCAATCTATTCTTTTCAATCTGTATATATGCACACATTTCTTAGGGGGAGCTCAGGTGAAAGTCATAACTGTTGTACAGGCACCCTTTGCCCTTGATGTCAAATGGGGAGAATATTTTGGAAGGTGTTTTGGATATTTTTTCATGTTGCCATCAATGAAAAAGGGGGATTTTGTTGGAAGTTTGGAGAGATCGTCATTGATGATGTTGTCTGGCAACATGAGCATGGAAGGTACATAACGTTGTGTTGCAACATTGTCATTGATGTCAACATTGTAACTTATGTGAAGATTTTAGTTGCAGATCATTTTGATTAGTTCTAACAGGTTTTGGAGTTGTTGTGGAAGATATTTTTCACAATGACTTGGTTTGGTAAAGATAGTTTTAATGGTTAATTGACTAAGTGTCAATTCTGCATTTATAGTGTTATAGTGTGCCAATTTTTGGGTCCACATTGGTCCATAAATAAAGTTTTCATTCTACAATTCTAACATAATTTTGGTGGATGTTAGATGTATTTTATTTGAAGACTTCATCATGTTTTGGCAAGTGGTTTGAGAGTTATGAGTAATAGAGTTCGACGTAGCAAATTACAGTTGTTTTATGTACAGTACAATTGTGTGGGAGATTTTGAACGTCTCTGTAGATGAGTTTTTTACTTTCCACTTTTGAGGATAAGTTGCTAGATGGAAGGGAAGTAGAGTATGAATTCAATTTGGCATCGAGTTTTGAGGTTCACGAATGTTGAGATTTGGATACATAGTTGAAGGATTTTTCTATTAGGTCTTATGCGGTGTCGACCTAATATGTTTGATGTTATGCGAAGGATAAATAAGTTTTGTGGTCTTATGTGGGATCAATTATAGGTCCATGCCGACATATTGAAAGTTGTTTTGAGTCTTGAATCTTGGCATGAAATATGTTTGAAAGTTTTAGAGATGACAAGTTATATTTTTGGGTGTTACATCTAATTAGGCTGACTAATTGATGTTAGTGGTGATGTGGATATATATATGCTAGATATCTTCAATTTTTTGAGGTGTGTGGATGAATATATGATGTGTGTTACAAATTTTCTACATGCATATATGATCAGAGCGGAGAAAACTTAAGTTGTGAATGTTGAGTTGAAGATCATAGTTGTACAAATGAAGAGCAATACAGAGTGTTGAAGCAGAAACAAATAAAGATTGTTTATTGTGCTTCAATGGGACTCTATTCATGCATATGCCAAATGTAATTGTAATAGTTCAAAATAGTTTGTGAGCCACCATCTCTCTTCTATATTTTTTTTCTATGGATAGTGAGTCCACCTACTATGAGCACTTCTATAAATATACTATAACCAGTTTTAATATATTGTGAGCTAACCCTCACCATGGTTTTTCTCATTTTGGGTTTTCCACGTAAAAATCTTGGTGTTCATGTGTTGTGTGATCTTTTGAATGTTTCATGCTTTCTTTCTTTATTACAGTTGAATATGCTTTGGAAAAATTGGATGTTTAATGTTTGAATGGTTTAAGAGAATATTGATTCACCCCCCCCTCAATATTTTGGATGTTCAACAAAAGTGGTCCCATAAAAGACGTAACACAAGCATGTTATAACATAACACAAGAACACTATAATGTGCTTGAATTTCCAAGAAGCAAAAATAATTCTCTCTCTCTCTCTCTGTCTCTTCCCATCTCTCTATCTCATACTATATACATGAAATGAATATTTAAGTATAAGTGACATTTATATATGGATATTTATTTTCTTATACTTAAAGTTATATTTCATGTACATATAGCTTCAGGATGTTTTAAAATGCTTTCAAATATCTAAGAGTTATAATGTAGATTCTAAGTTTTGGAAGATTGGGTATAATTTTTTGAACTTAGTCAAACTATAATAATCAACGACCTCCTATCATATTTCTCTCTCTTTATCTCACTCTCTCTATCACGCCTAAGCTATAGACCTATATATCTTTCTATTTTTTCCATCTCCACCCCTTTCTCTACCTATCTCTATCTCACTCTCTCTTTCTCCCTTGAGCTCAAGACCTCTCTCTACCTCTCCATCCCTTTGTCATCCTCTCTCTACTCTCTATATACCATCTCCCATTTTGTACCTCCCTACCTCTCCATCCCTCTATCCCTCCCTGTCTCTCTAATTTTCTCTATCTCTCTACCTACCTCTCCCTCCCTCTACATACCCCCCTCTCTCTCTCCTTTACTATCTACTCTTTATCTCCCTGCTATCTACTCTTTATCTCCCCTATCCCTCTCTACCTACCTCTCCCACCTACCCTACCAACCTCTCCCTCTCTACCTACCTCTTATCTCTCTCTCAACCTGTCCTACTTCCCCCTTAAGGAAGGTGGGAGGGGGAGAGAGAGAGAAGGGTGGGAGAGAGAGGTAGATATAGAGGGAGGTAGAGAGTAGAGGGAGATCTAGAGAGGTGTGAGAGAGAGTGAAGGAATGAGGGGGAGAGAAAGAGAGGTAGAGAGAGTGAGGTAGGGACATATATGTAGCGAGGGGAGAGAAAAAATAAGATAGGGAGAGAGAAAGAGAGATGAAATAGAGAGAAATATAGAGGGAAGGAGGGAGGGAGGGAGAGGTAGAGAGATAGTTCTAGAGAGAGGTGATCTAAAGAGGGACAAAGATATATAGAGGGAGATGTAGAAAGAGAGGTCTAGAGCTTGGGGGATGGAGAGAGAGAGGGTAGAGAGTGGGAGAGAGAGAGAAGATGAGGGAGAGAGACAATGATCATTTTTCCTTCACAAGAACATGAATGCATTGTAACATGCTTTCTTTATAGAAACCTAAGAAAAATAATAACACAAGTGCATTATAGAATACTTGTTTTATTGTTTTCCTTCAAAATTTCTAACAGTTAGGGTTGGATTTTCCTTGGGATTCCAACCCAAAGGGTTGGACTAACATTTCAACACCCAAAGACATGTTTTTAAACTGTAAAAAAAATTGACACAATCTTGAATGCTCTCCATCAAGTTTGCACATGTTCCAAGGTCAAGTAAAAAAATGGCATAGTAGCATTGAGCTCTCATATCTTTCTAACCATATAATTTCTTTTTGTTTTGAATATGTTACTTGGTTTTGATCTTTAATTTCTTTTGCTAGTGTCTTTTTTTTGTCAAAAACCTATGCATGGTATTTTTGGCTTCATTTTTTAGTCATTCGTCAAATTTTCAAATAAATTACATTTTTAGAAACTAGACTCTATTCTATACATAGTAAAAAAAATGATTTTTTATTTTTTGTAAAATTTGGAGGGAGCACACTCAATTTTTAATTTTCAAGATGTGTCAACTTTGAAAATTAATAAAAAATTACATATTCATTAAAAAATTAGAAAAAAAACCAAGCATAAACTATATGGTGTTAGCCCTCTTCAAAAGGGTTCTTGTTGTTTTTCCTCTCACCCCCCAGGTCATTGTTGTTGAGGATTGTGTTCTTCTCGTGAGTTGAGCTGCTTCATGTTTATATTCTGATGGCTCATTTTTTTGGTCTATTGTGAAGACTCTGAAGTGGTGTTTAATGTTGGATGCTACGGATGCAAGCTAGGCTACCATCCTGGCTTTCTTCTCTGGTCCTATGGAGGTAGACCTCCCTCAACTGTTCTTATTGAGGTGGGCAGTTCTCCTATGAAGGTGGAGGTGGAGGGTGCTGGTGACTTCCGACTGTGGTGGATTTGTTGTTTGTTTTATCATTTCTAAAAGTGGGGAGCTCATTGCAGAGTTTGCTTCCTAGTTCGAGCAATGGCTTTGTGCCTAGTGGTGTGTTGTGCTCTTTTTGGAAAAAATTTTGATTAGAGGTTTGATGGTGTCTTACACCATTATGCAGATTATCTTTCTTGAATCAATGGTGTCTTCCATGAGCGGTTGGTTTGTTGATGCCTAGTAGATGTAGGCAAGTTCTGTGTGTATCTAATATGGTTTTTGGTCCCAGTTAAAACCAGGTTGTTTAGGGGTCATAGGCCCTTGCTTGTTTGTAAGATGCAACATGTGTAGTCTTGTTTATCTTTATAGGTTGTTGTGGGGCTGTTGTTGGTTTATGATGTATTTTAATTGCAACTTTCTTTTCTTTGTATTGGGTTCTGGGCCCCATTAAAACTTGTTTTTTACCTCTAATCAGAAACTATATGGTGTTAGCTAATTTCTCACCAAAGTGATTTTTTAAATGTTATTTTTTTTTATCATTTTAGGGGTTGCACACTAGATGCTATGTTATATTTTTTTGACAAAAACAAGATCATTTTGTGTGCTCCCCCCTTTTGAACCCCTTAATCTCCACTATTTTTTTTTAAATAAAGTATTTTGAAAAGTAGATTCAAAGAACTACAACTCTTGTTCTTGTTGCATCTCCAAATTTTGAGTGTAATTATCTTTAATTTCTCATCCAAGATCAATACTTTTTTATTTTAGAGAAAAGTGACCACTTAAGACCCCTTTTTGGTCCCCCATTTCCATGTACTTACCCTCCTTATGTTGTCCAAATTTCTATTGAATCTATTCTTATCATACCCTTATGCTACTACATTTTCTATCTATTCCATCCTCATCATAGCCTCATGCTATCCATTTGATCTGAATAGTCCCAATCATTACATCATGTTGCTCATTTTACAAGCAAACACATTCCTCCATCCACACATCAAAGAGAAAATCAAGTGGAGATAGGGTGTACTCTACTTCAACTCTATCTATGGAAAAAGAATGGTATCTTCTATGTTATTTACATTTAATTTTTTCTTGTCTTCACATGTAATATGTCAAGATCAAAGTCTTATAGTAATTCCAATCATCTTTGTTGGCGAGAATTTAGTTTCTTTTACCTTAGTTGAATATATAAAGCAAACTATAATAGTTGATTTTCAATTGAAATTTCTTTCCCAAAAGACAATGCTTCCATAATTTTAGAGTGTGCATGATGACAACCAACTCTAAATCATCAATGGCATAATTCCTTTCATGGTCCTTCAATTTTGTGACTAGTAAGCCACAAATTGATCATCACGTGTCAAGATTGCCTTAAGTTCCCCTCATATACTTAACTTCTAATGAGATGTGTTAATTTGTTTTGGGCTACATGTATTCCAATTTTATTGAAATGGGTTTCATTTTTCATGCATTTAAAAACCTATGTAGATGTAGTGTAAGTGACAATTGCCATCTATTAGGAGATAAATCCATATGAATTGACTTCATAAGTATTATTTTTCATTAGTGTAGCATAAGAAACACACTAAATAGTAAAAAAATGCTCTATCCAATCAATCATGTACACTATAGTAACATCACTTAGAATAGAACAAAAGAAAGTCAACCAACAATAGCAAATGAGAAAAAATAGACCTAATGTAGTTGACCATTATGTGTTTACATTGCAAAATCCATGAGAATTAAGTTATATAAACCATTAATCATATCAAACAATGAAATCATTAACAACTAATAACTAGATACACTATAACTAACATTGTTCTTGTCTCTTTACCTTACCATGCAATGAATTGAATATTTCAAATCAAACCCAAGAAATAAAAGAGAAAGATATTAAATTAAAAATGCTATGAAAGAAATAAAAAACAAATAAATGATAACAAAAAGCAAAACAATAAAATAGACACATAAATTTATTTCAAATAATAGCGAGACAATTTTAATTCCATAAAATCAGCATAAATTAAAAATAAAGACAATTTTTAATTTTCTACTTTAAACATATATCATTACAAATAATGAACTCTCGTGAAATCTCTACTATAAATAAGACCTTAAAAAAATCACTTCTTTCCATTTCAAGTAATTGCAGAAAATCTAAGATCCAAAACAAAAGGGAGATCAAATAATTGATGGGTAATGGTTTTTGTCTGAGACTATTGTAATGTTTTGTTCTGATATTGATCCTGGATCCCATAAACTGTTTCACCTTTTACTAAAAGTTTTCATGACCTTTGAGGTGCCTCTAATGGGAATTTGTGTGGCGGAGTGGAGGATTTTCAAAATCTCAAAATCTTTAAGAGTCGTCCGCTTCGTTGTCCCTCTGAAAAAGTGGCGTGGTAACGGAGAAATTGGCAGCCGCCCTCCGACTTCCCCACTGCTGAGGAAAAAGTATTCTATTCCTTTCCTCTTCGTTTGGATTGCACATCATCAACATCTCCACCACTTTCCTCATGGAAGGTCGCCTTTTGGGGTCCCTGTTTGTGCATACCAGACCCACCCGCAACACCATCAGCATTTGCTCCACGCACTTCTCTTCCAATATTCGCCAATCCAACACTCCCATCTCTCCCCTGCCTATTATTGTATTGCGGATCCACTCCACTATGTCTACTCCTTCGCTGTACTGCGCCTCATTCGTAGCTTTCATCCCGCTCACCAGCTCTAACACCACCACTCCGAAGCTGTAAACGTCACTTTTCTCGCTCACTTTCAGTCTTCGGCCGTACTCTGCACAAACTTTCTATTGTTAATGGCGCTAAATCATTGACAAGAAATTGAAAATTAAACAAATTAGCATTTCGCGAGTAGAGATAAAATCGGACCTGGAGCTATATATCCGTGAGACCCCACATAGCCTGAAACAGAGTACTCTTCGCCCAGGTTATTAAGAACTCTGGCCAGGCCAAAATCTGCAATTTTAGCCTCAAAATCTTTATCCAGCAAGATGTTGCTGGACTTCACATCCCTGTGCAGTATTGGAGGTGTGCAATCGTGATGCATATAGCTCAGCCCACGGGCTGCACCAAGTGCGATCTTATAGCGTACTGGCCACGGCAAACCCATTTGTGGTCCTTGTGAATTCTGCAGGCGCTCCAACAAGCTCCCGTTGGGCATGTACTCGTACACCAATAGCTTGAAATCGGCCTCTTCGCTTGAAATGCAACACAGAAGCTTTAAAATGTTTGTGTGCCGGATTAGCCCCAATGTATCCACCTCCACTTCCCCCAATTCATGGTTTCGCTGCGCACCTTTTCTCTTAAGCTTTCCTCGTGATCTGCTTGTGTTCCGGATCTTCTTCACTGCCACCACTTCCCCGCTCTCCAGAATGACCCTGTAAACTTTTCCAGCACCTCCGGATCCAATAACATTTGCCTCCGACAAGTTGCGGACGATGTGCGATTCGTTAAGCTCCGGCAAATGGAAAGATGTCAATTTCCACGATGGCTCGCCCCTTGCTCTCCTGAGATAGAGCCAACACACACAAATGGAGCCCAGTGCTATGGCTCCTAAAATCACAGATGGTACTAAAATTGCAGCCAATCGCTGAGATGATATCTTGTCTGAAGAACACGATCTGAGCATCAAATTTCGACCTCCGCATAATCCTTGGTTGCTGAGAAAAGCGCCTCTGTAAGCCGAACTGTCGAGAGCGGCAGGAACAGGGCCAGACAAGCGATTGCCGGATACATTAAAAACAGTTAATGATAGGCGTCCTAATTCAGCAGGAATTTCGCCAGAAAGCAAATTGTTTGAGAGATCAAGACTGTTCAGATCGGACAGGTCTCCCAAGGATGCGGGGATTTCACCTGTAAGACGATTGGTACCCAGATTGAGAACAGAAAGCTTTTTCAATGATATTAAACCCTTGGGAATTTCTCCAGACAGAAGATTGTGATCAAGCTGCAGAGTACCGATCACTGTCAAGCCCGCAAGCTCATTTGGGATGGACCCTGACAACTGATTATTGCTCGCGTCTAAGGTCTGGAGATTTGTCAGCTGTCCAATCTCTGAGGGAATGCTTCCGCTGAACTGGTTGTTGTTTATTTGCAACCAAGCCAGGCTCTTTGCTTGTCCAATCGCAGTAGAAATCTGGCCTTCAAATTTATTATTGTGAAGCATCAACTGTACACAGCTTGAAGCGCTCCAAAGCCCTGCAGGAATCTCACCACTGAGCTGGTTGTTGTTTAGCTGCACATACTGTAAACTTTTGCAATCTCCCAAGGATGAAGGTAGACTTCCATTGAAATTATTTGAAGCTAAAGACAACCCGTAAAGCATTTTGTTTTTACACAGATTTTTCGGCAGGGGGCCTTCCAAACCGGTCCCCGCCACATCGACCATATAGAGATTAGAATATGTACCCAAATCCTGGGGCAACCACCCAGTAAGATTGTTACCATACATATACAGCTTCGTCAAATACCGCAGCATACCGAGCTGTGCAGGGATTTCTCCGGTGAGCTGATTTTCGCTCAGTCTTAGTTGCGCCAGAGATGTTATATTGCCGATTCCATATGGGATTTTTCCGCTTAGCTGGTTTTCAGAAAGATCTAAGCTGGATAAGTTCCCCATCTCGTCAATGTTAGACGGAATCAGCCCAGACAAATTGTTGCCCCAAAGGAACAATTTTTTCAATTTGGACAGAGCAGTTATACTAGTCGGGATTGTGCCATTCAAATTATTTTGGTTCAACGAGAGTTCTTCGATGTTTGGCAACAGCCCAATGGCTGAAGGAATAGAGCCACTGAAATTATTTTGTCCCAAATCCAAGACTCTCAGTTGCCTAAATTCGCTAATACGACTGGGCAGGCTTCCAGAGAAGAGGTTCCTGGACAAGTCGAGCACTTGCAAAATCTTGCATTGGAGCAGTCCGTCGGGGAAAGGCCCCTGCAAAGCATTCCCGCTGAGAGCCAACTTCTCCAGACTTGGAAGAAGGCAAATGGTAGAAGTCAGATTGCCTGAAATTGAGGCGTCCGTCAGATTAAGTGCAGTGACAACCTTGGATGCATTGCAAGAGATCCCATTCCAACCGCAGGGGTTTTCGTCAGAGGCATTCCAGTCCCTCAAATTATTACCTCCTCCATTCCAATCGCTCCTCTTTATCTGGAGAAGAATTTTACCCTCTTCCGAGATGCAGCTGCACTGGAGAAAGAGAATACTGAGCGTGCAATAGAAGAGAAATATCCCTGTTTTATCAGCAATTAGGACCATGATTGCCTTGCAAACAAAAGTTCAAAGACTAACTCGACGGCTATGTTGCAGACGGCAAATTTTATAGTAATAAGATTCCTCTACCCATTCTCTTTTCCTCTTGCGGTTCAAAGTAGTTGTGTTGAACGCAGAAAACTTTGAATAGTCGGGAGAGATGATTTAAAAACCAGTGGAGAAATTTGCAGATGAATTTTGAGAATTTTGTGTCCTAGGAAATTTTTCATATTGATAAGGTCAAAGTTAGTTTGATGGGATAGTCATTTTTGTTCTTCTCTAATTCAGTTAGCTAGATAATTAACTTTTTCATTCTTTCAACCATTTGTTTGTTGAATATATCTTATTGTTAAATTATTGTTTGCTTGTCATAAATGTCATAGTAAGTTTTACATTTTAAAAAAAGGTATTGTTAAATTACTTATTTACTTTATTTCTAGATCAAGAATTATTTAAATAAAAGTCGCAATTGTTTTCTTCTCAAATTTATTTTTGCCTTTTAGCAAGAGATCTCAACTGAATCAAACCTCTTCAATAAAAGTGATAAACAATTCAATACAAAATAAAACATCTAAACCAAAAAAACTACCTCATATCTATATTGCTTAACATCATGTAATTCTAGAACATCAAATAAAATTATCATTTTATGCAATTTTACCTTCAAATACAATCAAAATTTTAATAAAATTGTATCACACAAAAGAAAAAAAATGTTTGATGACTATTTATACAATTAAGAATATATTTTTATTGAAAAATGTATTGAATTACTTTTTAAATAGTTTTTTTAATAAAAGAAACATTTCTTTCTTAATCCCTAAAGTTGTTACTCAATAAGATGCAAGAAAATAAATTAATATTATGATTATAAATTTATTTTTTATTATGAATTTAAGATTAATATGTTAGTTAAATGTTTTGATGGAATGTGGGTTATAAAAATACTAAAACTAATTGTTTAAGAAAAACTATTCATCATGATTATATATAATATTATTATTATTTTTTTAAAATGTGTTGTTGTCTTAAATCGATATTGTAATGACATCTACAAATATTTTATTTATACAAAGTTTAGTTATATATATTATTTTATTTCCATGTAAAAATAGTAAAATCTAACCTAATAAATTACATATCTAATTAAGTATGTTGATTAATAATGGATATATAATACAATAATGCCACGACCTCATTATTAGGTCACAAGTTACTCAAATAAAAAGTATAAACATTACTAAATTTGACATTAAGTTTAATTGAAAAATGAAATGCTAGTAAATCTTATCAACTAGGCTTTAACCAAGTTAATTTCAAACAAAAATGAAACATTAAGCCATTTTTAAGTACATCATACAAAATTAAATTCTTGAATTTAAAGTAATGAATAAGTTGGTTAAATAATAATTTCTATGAGAACCATTAAAGCAACAATTTAGGGATATAGACTCTTCATTTATAATGAATAAAATAACTAAAAAACTAAATTTTATTTCTAAAATTGAGTATAAATTTTTATACATGTAATTGTTATCACCTAGATTTGTACCCTTTGTTGAACCCATTGTTCAACAATCTAGTGATACAATGAGAATGATCTCAAGGTTTCAGGCCATGCTAATGAGATTAGACCTCTAGAAAGAAGGTTGGTTCCTTTACTAAACCTAGATGTACAAGTGTTGATCCAACTCAACACTAAGTAAACTAAATTCTAATTCTAATCTAAAAATTAACAAGGAAAAATGGGAAGAAAGGTTATAGAAAGGAAAAGAGTGGTGATTACAACCAAAGTTCATTTGAGTTATTTCCTCATAATAACAACACAATACAATCACTCAACACTGAAAAAGGATTACAAAACTCCTACCAATTACTATTAAGAGGTAAGGATACAGAGAATACAACTACAAGAGGGGTGAATTGTTTACAATTAATCTGAAACATACTACAAGAGGCCATACTCATAGTATGTAGATCAAAATCGAATAATACATTATATAAAAGTTGTAAGAGGAGGTAAAAAAAATTAGACCTTATTGATTGCAAGGAATGTAAATTATACAATTTAGACTTATACGAATAAGAATATATTATAAAATGTCTATTATGTTTGTATATTCTAATTAAATGTGAGAACTCCCAAATATAAAATGTAAATTAGTATGTATTTATCATTCTACAAGTAGCCCCAAAAAAAGGAATTGTGTAGACTTGCACGAGTGCCCTAGAAATTAGTGATCTTCTACAACTGCAAGTAGTGGCCATGTCCTCTTTTCAGATCCTTAATCATTTCATTGCTTTAAACATACCCTGATCATGTCCTTACTATACTAGTAGAGTATGGGAGTTCATTTCCCATCTGCAAATGTTACCTCTAGATTGATTCTACTTGGAAAAGGAGAGGTGGGTTGGTGGGAAAATGGATGCAAGTAGGCGGGTGAATTAATGCACTTAGCACCACTAAAATGTTTGCTCAAACCCTTTTAAAATTGTCCTTAAAATGGTATGTGAGTGCCAATCTTATTGTGATCTCCTACTCTTGCATCTATTTTCCATGGCATTAAAATCCATGAACCTCCAAAAAAGATATAAAGTAGATTTGTCAAACTATCAAGCCATTTCTTACTCATTTTATCTTCAAACTTAGGAAAGGAATATAAAATCCTCTAATTTCCTAACATAAACCTTTAAAACTCACACTTTGTCAAACTATCGGGTCATCAAGCCTTTGTTGAATAACCTACCATGGAATGTGGGGAAAGCTCAATATTCCAACAATCTAGAAGAATTATCATGTCATCAAAGGAAATTTAGACTCTCAATCTATTAGGATTGGAAAGGAAGGGATGAATAGACGATAAAACTATGAAAGTATGAAAGACTTAGAGGAGTTTTGAAGTGGACTAAGAGTAATGTTGGGGAATCAAAATTTCAAGGAAAGCATGATTGAGATGACACATCTAATGGGGATGAAGGGATGAAGAACTCCAAAATTTTGATAGACACAAAAGTACTTAGGCTTTTAGAATAATTTTGGGCTTAGGGATTGAGAATGCCAAATGAATGGTATCAAGGAAGTGAAAGTTTGAAACTTCAACAAAAAACCACTTAGGAAAAAATTAAACTTTAGAATTCAAGGATTAGGGCTGCTTAAGGAGGTTTGAATGTAAGGGAAACCCTGATACTCTAAAAGGTAGAAAATATTAACACTTAGCCACTTTCACAAGGTTTCTATGTAGGGTTTCAAGATCGAAAGGAAGGGCATGTAAGGATGGATACACCCTAAAACTCCAACAAGGAAAAAAACAACACTTAGCCATTTTTTGCAAGGATTAGAGTGGGGAATCAAAATTAGTAGGAACATTAACTAGGAATGAACATATTTGGTACTTTGAAATCTTGGAAAAATCAACACTTAAACAATTTTTGGTTTTTCAACTTCGGTATTTGACTAAAATATAAAAAGGTGAGCTTAAAACAACCAAAGATATATAATTTCAAGAAAGATGACCCATTTAGAATCTACCAGATTGGTTATAATTGATGGGAAGTGAAGGGGTGCATGAAATGACAATATTTTGGTGACATCTCGAGAGTTTTTTTCCACTAAATACTAGGATCTAGTAGACTTATCATCCCATTGGTAATGGATTCACAAAAACCTTACAAACAACTAAAAAGTGTCTCAAAACACAACAAAATAGGAAGAACAATGTGCATATTACACTTGGAGGAAATAAATAATTAAAATTATATGTTCTTCTAATGAGGATGTGGAGTGTGCAATAACAATTCTTTAAAAGAGTAACTTTAATCTAATATGTATATGACTTAAAACAACCTCAAAAGCAAGGCTTGAGGTGTATCTTGTTGACTAGGATAAGAAGAGATTCTCCATCTAGCTTGGAAAGATGAAATGCATTGGCTTCCTTGTAGTTGGTAATGATATAAGTACCACTCCAAATGGCATAAAACCTCATGCGTCCTCTTGGTTTGGATCTAGTAGCACCCCACTTCAAGATAAGATCCCCCTCTCTAAAAAAATGATATTTATCCTTCTTATCAAAGTGTTGTTTGGTTTGATTTTGTTTCTCTTCTAATGTGGTCATATTTGATTTCTTCAACTCTCCTAACCCAATTAACTCAACCATCCTAATAGTTTTTGTATTTTCTTCTCCCTCTAGCTCCAATTGTTGAGCTAGATCTAATGAAGTTATCTCCAAGGACAAGGGTAGTCTAGCTTCTCTTCCATAGGCCATAACAAAAGGATAATTACCTATTCCTCTTTTGGGTGCGATTATATCAACTCAAAGAGAAATTTTAATTTTTGTATGACATTTCCTTTGATTTGTCTCCATAGTCCTCATTATTTTGATCAAATTCTTATTGGTAGATTCTACTAAACCATTACCTTGTGGGTAATATTTAGAGAAAGTTTTGAATCTATACACATTATATTTGAGGGCCCAATCAACAATTTTAAAACAATTAAAATTTCTTGCATTATCAAAAATAATAGTTTGAGGAACCCCAAACATAGTTAAAATCTCCTCCAAGAAGTCTATGATGGATAATTAATATCCTCCTTAAGTGAAACTACTTTGGTCCACTTGGTGAAATAATCAATTGTATTCAACACCCATCTATGACCAACATCAAATATAAGATTAACCATGTCAACAAAGTCTAGGCCACATTGTGAGAAAGGATAATATGCTAGTATGGGCTAAATTGGAAGGGAAAAAAATCTCCTTTTACCATTGAAAAGAGCACATTCATTGCACTTTCAAACCCATATATGAGCATCACTAAAAATTTTTGGAAAAAAGTAATTGTATAAGAACGAATTTGCATCTCCTATGTAAATCCCCTTTTTTCCTTTATCCACCTTAGAAAGAAAGTTCAAAGACTTAATTCCACCTAAGCTCGATGTGTGCATCCCACTTGGTGCCTACTTTTAGCATTGGTCGAGGTGTTTCTGTCAGGGACACTTGCACGACACATAGACGTCTGTGCGACACGCTTACGTCCCTGGTAGATTCTTGTGGTTGAACCTATAGAGGCATTACTCTTCTCATTCGCAGTGAAATTGTAACGCCCCTCTCGGCTGACCAACCTGAATATGGTCGTTTTCTTCATTCCTTCTTCAAATTCATCTCTTGAACAAGATTTTCATCTTCTACACAACCTTCTAAGCATTCTGTTGAACTTCTACACCACTTCAAGCTTCCATTCTATCACTCCACAAGCTCACTTTCTCACTCACTTCAAGCATCCAAGCATTCCATTGCAGAAAATCCTCACTCCATCACTTCGGTAGAGCACATTTGGGACCACGCCATTGCAGCAGAGGCTCGAGTACTCTTATTTCTCCTCCAAGCAACCTTGAGTGCTCTTGGTGGAGGTGGTAAGCATCTCTCTCCTCTCCTCTGTCACTTGGTTGAGTAGCATAATACTGATTTCTAGTGTTTGTAATCTCTTCACTATATTATTTCATTTATCTTGTTTCCTTGGCTGTCTATGGAGGTGGAAACACCTAAACGGGGGTCTAACTTAGGCAGGCCCCTATATAGCCACCCAACATTTTCCCGCTTTTTGTGTATAGGTTTGTGTGCTTCTCGAAGAACCAACTAGCGAACGAGTTTCTTGGTGAGATCATTCTTGCCCTTTTCACTCTTGCATTTCTGCCTTATAATATTAGAAAATACTTTATTTACTTGCTTGTGTCATTCTAGCCCTTTAGTTACTCAACTGGGTTCTTAGCCTATTTTGATAGGTTTGACCTTGTCTCTATTGTTGTCTGGTCATACGGATGCTAGCGCACTTCAAAGACACTAGTGCGTCGCACTGTCATCCAAGGTTTGTACTTACGTCCTCGGGTAGAGAGCTTCCTGAGGTGCAATGTTGAACTTGAAAACTGGCTCGCTAGCCCTACTTTGAAACTCAAGATTATAGAGTGGTTGTAGGACTTTATAGTCCTCGTCATTCTTATCCTCATACCCTAAACATTGCACTTAGGTGAGGTAAGTTAGGGTAGCCTCTCGCATCTTGACCCTTCAAGACCTAGGGTCTTGCACGTAGTGGTCCCCCTCTCTTACATTTTTGGTGAACCCGACGTGAACCATTTTGGTTATATTCTTGCAATATTGACAATCCTTTCCTCATACTCTAGGAGTGTTGTAGGTGTGAGTGTTGTAAAGTTGTCGCCTTGCAACCCAACCTGCGACCCCTAGTTGGTGTAGTTGGAAGGTTCCAAAGGTATTGCATGATGAAACCTTAATTGGGTCATCATCTTATCTGACAACCTTTAGGGACTCTGTGAAAGTGTTGTCTAGTGTGTGTAATGGCCTCCTTCCTGCATCAATCCATCCCCTCTGGGCAACCTGTAGATAGTGGTATTGGTATAACTTTCACTTCACTAGACCTATTGATGGGTTTTAACAAGGAACCATCTCCTCTTTACATTCCTACATGGATCAATGGAAATATCGTAGCTAGTGTTCTCATTGATCCAACATCACAATTGAACATAATAACAGAGGAGATTATGCTAATAAATTTTTTACACAAGGATGGATATGATTCTCTTGTGAGTTTCATCTGCACACATGACAGGATTTCTATACCCCCTTTGGGTAGTATTGTCCTATTGGTCTTAGTTGGACCTAAGTCTGTGAAACTCATGTTTGATATCATTCCTGGATCTAAACTCTTTAGGGTGAAATTGGGTATCCCTTGGTTGGTGGAGATGAACGCAGTACCCTCCGTCGTGCATAAATGTTTAAAATTTATCCACAGAGGCTTTGTGCATATAATCCATGACACTGATTATAGACCATTGGTTGCATGTGGTAGCTACTCCTTGGATCACTGGTGCCTTCATCTATGGGTCCTGTCCTGCCTAAGATGAAGCTTTTGCACAAGACATATCAGAATTATAAGAAAGGGTGTATGAGGTTGAAAGTGAGATACCCTCCCTTTCCTTATACCATCTCACATAAGGCTTGCTTGAAGGCTGACAGTGATGCTGCTAAGGCTCGAAAGAAGAAAGAAGAGAAGCAGTCATGTGATCCTCCTTGTTCCTCTTTTGTTGCCCAGTCTGATGCTTCTTCCCACTCAGTTGTGGTACCATCAGGTTTTGCTCCTCATTTACAGGATAACCCTTTGGTGCCCGCTTGGCGAAAGCCTAAGCATCCCACATTCAAAATTCCTAAAAAATATTATCTTACCAAGGAAATATTGTAATGCCTTTTTATAAGATAGTAAAGAAAGAGAAATAATTGTTAAGGTACTTTTAAGATATATAGAGATATCTTCCTTTGACACCAAATAATCTAGAATCTTACCTTGAGGGACAGTGAAGATACATTTATTTGGATTGAGTGACACACCAAACTCTACATATTTGAAACATCTCCTCAATATTATCCATGTGATTTTCAATTTCTTTTAAAAATATTGTTATATCATCCAAGTTTATGAAGACAAAATTATTTATGAAGCTTTTAAAAGAAATATCCACTTCCCTTTGAAAGATAGCACTAGCATTAGAGAGACCAAAAGGCAGTCCCCGATTTAGTGGAAAAAAAATTCTTACACATGTCCTCTCCTTCCACCATAATTTGGTTATAACCTAAATAACCATCTATAAGTGGCAACCTTTCAACACCTTCTACAACTTGTAAAACCTAGTCCACTGAAGGTAGAGGGTAGTGAAATTTCAAGGAGGATCTATTTAAGTCTCTAAAGTTAACATAAAACCTTATCTCACAATTTGTATTCATTATAGGTACTAATCTAGATACCCAATAGGAGTGTTCAAAAGAAAATATGATCTAGGGTTCAATCTTGGGATTAACCATTGTTTTATTTTTCCTAATTAATAGGTTTATCATTAGGATCTAGGTCTATGGCATGTTGGAAAATGTTTGGATCAAACCCTTGAGGTATTCATAATTCCATAAGAAAATATTACTATATATTTTAGCCAAAGAAATAATTTTTCTTTTTTAGATTACTGCATACCTTTCCCAATATCAAATCCTTATATTGAGCAACTGTGACCTTCTAGTGTTCTTTTTCCTTCAATTTTATGTGTTTTATTTTTCATTTAAACTCGTCATGACTAAAAACTCTTTCAAGAGTGATTAACCCTTTTGGTAGTTTGTTAGTTTTCAATTGTATAATTTGATCACCATAAGTATCTTGCAACCTTTGACTACAAATCTTACAAAATTTTAGCCTCCTTTTGGATAAAGTTGGTTATTTGTTCATCACTATCAAATATTTTCAAACTTACATTGTTGTCCAAAATATAAGGTTTTACTACCATCTTAACACGTTCATCATGAATTTGAAAGAGGTATGTGGGAGAAGAAAAAATAGATCCAATTGCTAATAACTAATCAAATTCAACATTTAATTTTATTGGGACCACTTGTAGATTTAGAGCATCAATGTTTTCAATAATTCCCTAGACTCTATGTATATAATAGTTGAGGAGTGCATTCTTGGTAGTACATCTCTCTCTTACTTGGTTAATCACTAATTCAATATCTCCAAACACTTGCAACTATTTATTTTTCTTCCCAACCAATAACACAACATGGATTAATGCCTCATACTTTGTAACATTATTTGTACAAGAAAACTAAAACCTATGATAAAAATAAAATGTATTACCACTTGGAGAGATCATGAACGCATATTCTCCAACCCCATTGATGCTATTTGCATCATAAAAAAAGATCTGCATAATCCATTTGAATCATCTTCTTGCTTGAGTGAAGAAGCCATAAAAATAGTTTTATTCTTGAGTCATATAAGTACCTAATCCAATCATTTGAGAAGCCTCATAAGGATCAAAACCATAATTTTATTTAGATAATTTATCTAGAAAAAGATAAGGGATTGAAAGTAGTGATGTGGTTGTCTCTATTGATTACAAACCATTTTCTTCTTCCTCTTGAAGATCATGCAATTTGGATTAACAAGGCTAGGATTATAGCTCTCCACATGATAATTTGAAATAAGCTCAACATTAATGGTAAACCTCATTCCATACCTTGTCAATAAAATAATGTAAGACCAATTAGAAGATAATTAACCACCAACCTTAGCTATGAAATCCCTTGACAAACAAATGGCAAAGAATGGAGGTAAGTCCTATAACTGATATATCATGATTATTAGTCAAGTTTGGAAAAGTATGAAGTGTTAAATAAAATCCCTTAATCACTCCCACTATATTTATTTAAGTACCATCCAAGTGTAATACACCTTTAGAAACTAAAGTGTATTTAATGCCTAGTGTTTTTGCTATCTTTTTGGGTATAACTGAATAACTGAAACACTAGCTTCTAAACCTATCATATATCTATATTCTAATATATTTATAATAATTAGAGACATTTAGAATGGAGAAAATTTCTTCAATTTATCTTCTTGTTCTTAATTTGGTTAAATAGTAGTGATTAGAGCCTTTTCCTTTTGGTTTGTTGGTTCAACTAATGGATATTGTTTCAAAACATCTTACAACAATTTCATCTAAGATGCAATAGATAATACATCCCGCATGAACACATTTAGATTCATTGTATTCATTTGATCTACAATGTTCAGAGGGCTAATTGGTTTGTACATTGAAGGAAACGAAGGTCCTCTCTTTGGCTATTCTATATTTTGGTGAGGATCTCTTGGAAAAGGTGGAACATATTTTATAGCAATAGACCTACTAGTCTAATTTTTGTCTAAGGATTTACCATATAGGTTTTTTTCCTTTGGAATGAGTCTCTTTATTTATTATAGTAGGTGTTGGGATGCTTTCAAAATTTCTTTTCTTTGACCTTGTGTTGTTTGGAAAATTATTTGAAGGAAATATAAAATTATCCACAAGATGACTAATTGCACAATGGTCTTTTTGGATCCAAAACCTGATGTTTGATTTATTACCAACGTCCTTAGGCATCTCAATATTGGTATTTTCAAACTCTAGTAAGGGTTCTTGTTGATTAAGGAAGTTTTGCATCATTAAGAATTTTCCTTGCACTCTGACCATGCAAGTGGATTATTTATGAGGTTAATTGCAAGGGTTAAACCATTCAACTCTTGAGCTATAGTTTTTGGACTAGCACAAGGGATTTATTAGTGCTAACAACAAATATTTATTGCATAGGTTCATTCACTTGTAAAAGAAGATTTGGATTGACACCTTGATATCTATTATGCTAATAGTTTTGAAACTAATTTTGACTCCTATTTGGTTGTCATCCTTGTCCTCAAGTTTGATTTGTAGGTTACAGTTGATTATATTTTTGGTAGGTTCTCGTAGCTTAGTTTCATACTAAAGTGGTTATCTTATTTGACATTATTTTTATTAAGTTTCTAATATCCTCATCATCACTTGAAATACTAGAGGTTGAAGTGGATGTATGGGTCTTAGACTCAATAAGGACAAGGATAGGCTAATTATATTTGCATAAATTTGGAAATTTAGGTATATGGGATTTAGGAGATATTTTTCTAGCTTGTATCAAATGATTTTCTTCCCTTATGAGGATATCATAGGAATCACGTAACATTGTCCTTCCCCAAAATTGGATCATGATAGTTATGTCATTGTTCAAGGATATTAGGTAGTACAAGAAAGAAACTTGTTAGGAGGTTTCACAAGAGGTAGGATTCTACTCTAGGTCTTTTTAAATTTGAAGTTAAAATACACCATTAACTCATGAGGGGTCTTTTGATTCTAGTTAGCTACTTAATAAAGGATACTTGGTCACTCCTATCCTCAAAGTTCTAGCAAATATTATCTCCTAATTCATCCCAATTATGTATGGAGTTAGGTTGTAATCCCTTGTACCATTGCAGGGCCTTCTCTTTCAAGGAAGAAGAAAGGAGACTAACAACTATGTTATCCCTTGTAATATTATAAACAAAGAATATATTTACAACATCTTATATGTGATCTATGGGTGTGGTAGGGTTTTCTCCTATAAAAAATAAAATACTTTTTAGGGATAAATATGGGATGCCATCATACTACTAGATTTTAAGAGGGCTTCATTAATTAGAGGTCACAAATAATCAATTTCTCAAGACACCCATTAGAGGAGTGTTAAATAATATTCTATTTAACTCGATAGTGTTAGGACTCAATTTGTTAATGTCATTTTTGCTTGAGTCCCTTTTGTTTGTGTACCTATGAAGTTTGATTCCTCATCAATAATTGATCTAATAAATTCCATAAGGTTCATCATGCTAAAATCATGCTCTTGGTTGTGTTCCCCTCCCATGTCTTCAACCTATTCCTCGAAATCAAAATAAAAAATTGGATAAGTATAAGGTGGTTGGGGGTTCCATAGGAACTAGGAACCATTGGTTCCAATTTTGAAAAAGCCCTTGAAAAAGGGATTCCTAATTCTACTTCAAGATCTAATGAAAGAGCCATGATGGATGAGGAGAAATAAGTGTTTACAAGAATCTTGGGTGATTGGATATATCTCGATCTCAACCAGTTTCTCATAGATCTAGATAGAGAAATTTTCTCTGCACTATCCCAATGGGTGCTATTTTCTTGCAAGTCTTATTTTTGTGCAAATTTATAGGGCATATGGATGATGCAATTTTTTTGAGGGTATTAGTATAGATCTTTATGTCAATGGTTTCCCCACCAAGTTTGGATGCAAAGTGACTTTTTGAGATTTTTGTGGATACCTAGACATATCCATGTCATGGCTAAAGTCCCACACATTCACATGAAGGCCAACTTCATGAGAGGCTAAGAGAAGGTAGAAGGAAGGAAAGGGATAAAATAAGGTAGAAAAAGGGAATTTCGCATGCATGGTGGAGGTTATTGATGGGTGAACAAGTTCCGATAGGTTCCTATCGATGGTAAAAAGTGTCATAATAGAAGAATAGGCCCACAAAGGTTTTTTTGTGACATGTGAAAGTGTTAATGAAGGATAAGTGATACATGTGTATTTTCCACTTACCCCACCTACTCACAACTATGGTTTATTTTTTTCCAATGACTAAAATTAATTATATCTATTTCCTCCTATTTGTAGTGCCCATTTTGGGTGATATTGGTCCTCAATTGTGGGTTTCAACATGTGAACAATGTAGAAAATCAGGGTTACACCTTAGGAATAAATTTTTCATTTTAAAAAGAGGTTGATCATGGTGTGGTCTTCAAATACCAAGGAATTTTTAGGGTAACCATTGAATTCAATTCAAATTTATTTTGGTGATGTACAAACCCATGGAATTAAAGAAGACCGACATTGCACGTGAATTTTGTGGAAGAATATCTATATGGTATTGAGTGTGTATTTAGGATTATTATTGTTCATAGATATGGATTTTCCCTTGCCACATTTTTTGGCATGAATGCAATATTGAGTTAGAAAAGTGTAATAGTGCTTTGAAAATATTACAAACCTTGTAATGATATTTCTCTCTTTTTTTTAATTATATGAATACATGTTATTTTATAATGGATAAATAAGTTTTTTTTGTTGTGATGTTTATTATCACTATTGTATATAATTAAAGAGATATGTGTTCTTTTCTTCCTAATTTTTTATTATCTTGTGTGTTACAACTATGTTGCCCAATAGAAAGATGCCAATCTAGAACCATTCATGAATCTCTCACCATCAAAACATTAAATCAATATTATAGGAATAGGATTAGTTTCTTAAATCCATAACCTCGTATAATAACCAAGAATCTATCTTAATTGAGCCTCAAATGAATCTCTCTCATATGGGTTATGCTTGCATAGTTAGATCAACTATATAGGGGTTTTGAGGTAGCCATTTGTTCTCCATATTTTTTATATTATTCATTTTATGTGATTTCAATGCTTGTTAAGGTATAGCCTTGGGAATACCATCTTGATTCTAAAATAAATTTGAAGCATAGGAGATATAACCCACTCTCGCTAAATTGGCCTTCAACCCTCCATGATCTATTGATGAGTTGATTTTACTTGTGTGATTAAAACCCTAGCCTCCTAAGTGAGATTTATTTCTAGGAAGTGAGGAAGTGTTTTGGGACCCAAAATATAGTAGGAATCCTTGGATGATAGAATTGACCAAATGGAGGTGTAGATTGGGCTCTAGGAAATGGTGATATACAAATTATAGCTCTTCTAATTAGTGATACAAAAAGTATTTTTCTTCTTCTTGAAGTAAAATTTGGTAACTCAAAAAATGAAAAATTACCTCAAGAAGAAGATCTTGTTTGAATCCTTGGAATGCATTATTAACATGGTTTGAAACCAAGAGAGTGGAGTCACCAAATGATTTAAATTCAGTCCAATGATAAAAATTACTAGGATCATACCAGTATTCCCAGTAGGCTATTTTGATGAGTGTTTTTGCACATTCACAACACAGATAAAGTAACAAAGTACCATGTCTCTTGAAAGGAAATCTAACTTCAAAAACTTTAGAAAGATAACCCCAATAATTTGATTGTCAAGTCTTGATTTTTTATAAAACAAATCAGTGGTTAGTGTTTTGTTGTTTTTACAAGGGGGCTAACACATTTAAGTTAGAACTATGAGAACAAGGACTTGTAAAATCTAAAAAATAGAATGAAACCCTAGCTGTATTTTTAGATCTAAAGTCTAAAAATTACTTCGAACACATAATATGATAGTTTAGAGTGATTCTTTTCTTCCTAAACTAACCTAGATTTTGAATAAAATGCAAAAGGTAAGGGTTTAGAGAACCTAAATTTAAAACCTAAGGTTAGTGATAATAATGGTTGATGTTGCAAATAAATAAATCCCCATAAAAGATTTTTTTGTTTGATCAGGGTTAAACCCATAACGCTACAGAAATAGTGCAATCTTTAAAGGAAAGCTTAGAGATTTTTAGACTATGGATATTTAGACATATATCCAATTATTTCACCAATATAAATGAATAACCACAGTTGAACTACTAATGTAAAAGGATCAAACTAACCATGTCAAGTAACTTACAATCAAAAAATTATAAATGGTATGAGCAATAGATTTATCAAATAACTTTAACACTTTTCCATTATCATAACTAAATAGACTATTTAACTAGAAGAAAGAACCGTGCATGCATTCAAAAATAACAAGGAAAAAAACTAGAACTTCAATGCCTTTTCTTGCATTAATCTCAAAATGTTGTTACAACAACTCCTATTCAACCCTTTACAAATGAGAGAAGGATGCCTTTTATAGAGAAGGCTTACAAAATCAATGGTGGAGATCAACTCAACACCAATGACCCAAATTACACTTGCATTAAATATTGGAGGTGTATTAAATTCTTACAAAATATTCCCTCGTATCCCCTCCATTTAAATTTTCATCATACATGAACCTAGGAGAATGTAAAATATTATTAATATAACTTTTATATTAAATACATCTTATAAAATCCCATAAAATCTAGGTGCACTCACTTTGAGGTAGATATTACAATTGGCTAGAAATTACAAAAACTTATCATCAATTACACTTATTCCAACTTCTTTTTCCTTTATAGCATATTTAACAAAAATAGTTAATGCAACTATAAATTTATTGTCAGGAGGGCCTAGAGCAACATATACTTTATAGCCTAGAGCTTCATACTCATCCATTAGTCTATTTTGAAGCTCAATACAAGAGATCCTCTACCTTATCACCTCCTCTGATCTCACCAAAAATTGTGCAGAAAATTTCAAAAATTCTTTGTTTAAAATATCAGTGGGATTTTTATGTATAATCTTCTACCATTGTTGTTTCAACTACACATCACTTAGTTTTTCTGAAATGTTGGCTAGCATTTTCACCATATCCCAAAAAAAATGAATCATAGTCAAACAAAAATTCATTGACCTACCCAATTATATTACTCATCTCAGGCATTACCTAAGTTATCACTTCCCTCTGGAAACCTAGTGCATACATCCAAAAATATAGTTCTCTAATTTCCTCAGGAAAAAATATGTCTTTCTCAATTATCTTTGTAGGTATCCTCTTTATTGCCTCTAATTTAGGATATACCAACTCATACTAATTGGAGAAGGTTTTACAATCCTCGCTCATCTTATCAATTTCCTCCTTCAAAATTAGGAAATTATTATGCATCTCCATAACCATTCCAATTGCTTTGTTACTAGTACAGACAATGTTGTTGATCCACTCATGAGTGGACTAATCCCACATATTCATTTGTTCCATTTTATTAACATCTTCTTTAGAGAGAAAAATTGGAGTTGTAGCCTTTCTGAGAACACTTTGAATAGGCATCACAAACTACTGAATAAAGGTTGTCAGTTTCACAACCTTCTCTTTCAAATTTTCCTTTATTGCTTGATCTTTGTCCATTTGCTTCAGAATGTTCAACATTGACCCCTAGAATTCATCAATTTCTTGTGCTCTATTTGTGGGTCCAATGTTTATTGAAGAAGCACTATAATCCTCAAGAAAAATTGTGGTGGCATCCTTATCCACCATGAGAGTAGCAACATGAAGGATTCTTGATCCCAAGGAGTCCTTGGTCACATGTGACCTTATTTTGGCCTTCTTTTTCTCTTTGTACTTCCCAATGCAGGCTAAAACCACCTCAAGGCTTACTTGCAAAGTCTCCATTACAGGCTCCTTATTTTTTATTTTCTCTTTGAGCCAAACAAGAGATGTCACATTCCCTAATGAAGTGGGAATCTCTAAGGAATTATTTTCTATCACAACCTCCTCTATTTGATGCTTGTCCTGTTCTTCTTTATCTTCCTCTTCTACATTATCTCTATGGGATTTTGTTACTTTAATTTATACCATCTCCCTAGAAGATTTCTCCTCATGTAACAAAGCAATAAATATCTCCTCCATTGTAGACAATCCCTCCATATCCTCCATTTCTTTCTTATGCATTTCCTCCAAAATCTTATCCACACTCTTAATGGAAGGTGGTTCCAGTACATCCTGGGAAGAAGGGGAAAGAGTGTCTTGGGAAACCTAGTTAAATATTTTCTTATTGGCGGGAGAGAGGAGGACATCTGCGAATTTCTTAGGTAGATTAGCGAGATGAGACATGAATGACTCAAGTAGGCTAAGAGAGGAAAGAGAGGAAGTTGAATGGATGGTGGGTGGAAAGGTAGAAATAGTGAATTGAGGAGTAGAAAGGGAAGAAGATGAGGGAGATGAAGCAACAGATACAGAAGGAGTGGATTCTACCAAAATGGAAAAAGTGGAAGGAGTGGGAACATTAGAAGTGAGATGGATGGAGAAATGGGAGCAGAAGAAATGGTAGCGGATGAGGATGGAGGAGAAAGAGAGGGTGGAGGAGATGGAGGAGCTGAGACCAAAGGTGGCAAAGGAGGTTTTAAAGGAGGATAAGGAGGATTTGTAACTGAAGGAGGAGAAGGGGTAGAATATTCCTATAAGATGGACTTCATTGTTGTAGTCCCCACCTTCTTTTTCCTCTTGGGAGGAGGCTTACTAGCTTCTTCAACCTTCCTTTTATACACCCTAGGCTTCTCCATTGAGCATGTTTCTTCTCTACTTTTCCTCCCTTTCACCTTAGCCTTTAGACGAGTGAATGCTTTTTTACTCATTGAACTTATGTCTAAAGTTTACTCATCTTTAGTCTTCTCATCATCATTCCTTGTCAGGGATTCCTCTTCCTTCTCTTTATATGTCAACTCAATATTTTGTGCCATGAGGAGGGTCACTTGAGCAGCAATCCACCTCCTTCTCCTTCTAATAACTAGATGAGTAATGAAATCAATATTTGTTTCTTCCTCTTTTGTCTAGTCTAGTAGAGGGAGAGGCTAAGTGGCCACCTTGCTATATTCATCTTCATCAAGAAACTTCTTGTGCTTCTAAAATTGATCAAGAATCTTGAAGAGATGCAGGGTGCAAACATATTCTAGTGTCACCCTCATGTAGGCCATTTTTTGTACCTCATACTCATTTGAGAAATTTTCCCAAAAGTCCTTTATATGCAATTGGTAAGCATATTACCCTCCCACCTACATCTTCATTTTATCAAAAGGGTCAAAATTGCTCCTTCGACTATGAAATTTAAACCCAAATATTTGGATTTCCACATCTGAATGCTCAGATAAAGGTATTGAAGGACATGAGTATATTTATCTTGAGGGTATGGGACCCCTAATCTATGCTTCCCATAAATAAAATGATACGATGTGCATAATTTCCTAGTTAGCTCCAACATCATGATCCTATCAGTAGGATACTTAGGCAATCTATAGGGTTCCCTTGAGAAACTCTCAATTCTAAAATATGTGAATTTTGGGAGTTGGATAAATCTATACCCAAAATTCTTGACCATTTATATGGTGAAGAAGGACAATCAAGCCCCCAAGTCTCCTTGCAATGTCAGGTGATGATGAACATTGTGAACATATCGTTCTATTTTGTAGTGGTGCTTTGAATTCTAGTGTTGCAACTATGGGCGTCATTCATATATAATATACATTCATCTATGACCGTACCCACATTGCCCTTAAAATTCAAGCCTCTATATCTAAAGTTCGCTACTAGCCAATACACCACATAAGAAGTCATGTAATAGGTGGAAGATTTATTCACCTCAAAAAATTGTTCATGAAGACTTTCACTAATAATATTTTCCCAATCAAATTTAGTCTTTTCTCTCAAAACCTCCTCAATGAAGTAGAAAATCCAATCCTCAAATGTGGATGTAGATGGAAACCCTTTTATTTTGTTGAGGAGTGTGACTAGATCATTGAATTCATCATTAAATTCACTCCTATATAGAGTCTTTGGCATCTTACTAGCATTTTCTCTTGACTTCTTCATCCAATTATCATTGATTAGCTAGAGAGAACCATTAGGATTGGTAGTAAAGACTTTAGTTGTGCCCTTGTGGTTGGGAAAAGTCACCTAGGATGAATATGGGATCCCAAATGTTCTTGCAATATAGGTAGAGGAAAAATCAGCAAGGACTCTCCCTTCTACTGCAATTATCCTTCTAGAGTCTATATAATGATAGTATTCCTAAGATCCCATGATCAACTCAGAGAAAAACATGGAAGGCGGGAATCTTGTTGCTTGGGATATTTTTCTTTGTTGGATCTTCGATGCCAAATTAGTCCTTTGTGCTCTAAAGATCCTTTCCTTGAATTCTTATATATCAACATGTTTGAGGTTAGTGTCGCAAACCTTGTCCCATGTGGATGCCATATTCAAAGGAGTATAAATGCCCTTAAACTCATACTTCATCTTTGACGCTCTATCTATTTTTTCCATATAATCTACAAATATAATGTGTAATCAATGCTCTGGGAATAAGTCTAACTTTGAAAACTTGTGTCATTATCAATCCTTAAATTATGCATATACATTTCAAAAACATACAAATAATTATGATCAAAAGCATCTTATACATGCATAAAATCATCCACAATTGAAAGAAACCTCAAAATCAAGTATATTTTAACCACTTGAGTGTTTTGGAATTTTGTGGGTCTAGAGACTTTGCAAGTCTAGAGGATACACGAGTTTCAAATTTGGGTCAAATAATTGTTAAACCACTACGAGAAAACAAGCCTCAAAAACTCACAATACAAACCTCATGAGATATTTCCCACAAAAGGTTAGAGAGACCCTATCTTGCAAAGCCTTAACATCTTTATAGAAATTTAGGAAAGAAAATATTAGGATTATCTTAGACCTTTAGCCTAATGATTTTAGTGTGTGACAAATGAAAACTCACAATTGGATTTCCATGCAAAAATCAAGAAGTGCAAAGATCAAATGTTTACGGGTTTCACCAAGATGTGGGTTCAGATTGTTACAAGATCTGAAGTGTTGTAGGTCAACAATAGATGTTGGATTTTTGAATGTATATTTTTGAGAAATGAAATTCCTACAAGGGAATCACCGTAAGTTATTTTTTTGTAGGTTTTAAATAAATGTGAGGAAAAAGTTATCCAAAATTTTAACATTTTGAAAAGAGGATGAGTGAACTCATGAGGGAAACTCTTGCAAAGAAAAATCTGCAAATGCCTAGTTTTAAAAGCCTCACTAAAAACCCCTAGAGATAGAAAACACACCCCAAAATGCAAAAAATACAAAGGAAATGATAAAACTAACCTAGAGATTAGAAATATGTGCACACCTCGCAATGAATTAACCAAGCATAAATGAAAGCTAATAGGATCAAATGGTCACAAAATTTATGAAAAATGCTCTCAAAGCTTAAGGTGCACAGAATGAAATAAAACCTCCTCTTATACCCAATTGAAAACCTCAGGAAATAAATTTTCTCCTAGTAGTGTGGTGTGCACTCAAAGGTACAAAATTAGGGTTTTGGAAGGCATGCAGGGAAATGGGTAGTGTGGGTCTGGAGGGTTTGCGGGGATCAAAAGATCTCAAGATTTATGGGAAACCACACCATGAAGACCTGCAATGTGATCCTTGGAAGATGACCATTATGGAAAACCAAACCTTGCAAGGATTAACATAAGCTTGATTATTTTGTGAAGATGGACCTTATGCAAGCTTTAATGAACTATAGGTTTTTGATCAAGAGAAGTTAGAAAGGTCCTACTTAGTAGATTTCCCCCTCTTAAATCCCCACAAAACCAAGGGACTAAGCCAAAAATAAACCTGAACTCAAAATTAACACAAGTAAAGAGGAAAAAAGGTGAACCTGAAACCAACACCAAACTTAAAATATCCAAAAAGGAAAAATGGGGGATCCTTATTTTCAATGAGGTGCGTGTGTAAGGCACAATAGGATGATATAAGGCTCATTAAATTGGTCCCATCTAGCATATGAAAAAGATAATATCCCATAGATGTATATTGTTGCAAGTATGAGCAATTGGTGTTCTCATTGATACAACAAATCTATATTGACATTGATGTATATTGAGTTTTTTGCAAGAATGTGAGTAGTTGATGCTTCGATTAGTTGCATTATGTTCTAATTTGTAAAGAAACACTAGAGGGATTGCAATTGTGTTGAGATTGTTTTTTTGATAAGATTATTTCTATGGTTGTGGAAGTGTTGAAGATGATGGGGATGAGTCTTTGGTGCTTGGTTTCTAAGTTATTTTGAGAAAAAATGATAAAAAGAGGAAATAGTGTGTTGTAGTGGTATTTTGGGTAACAGAGTCGTGTTTTGGTTTTGCTCCACATTTCTTCTAGGTTCAAGATCTACTTATGAGATTAAGATATTTTGGTGAGATTTGTACAAAGGTGTTGTATTCAAGAGATGGTGTGTTAGATCATCATACAGAAGAATTTGCATTCACTAGTATGTGACTGTGCATTGTAGAGGTGTTTGGGAGAAATTTTTATGCTCCACGTTTCTCCACAGGTATGTCTCAAGTCTTGCAATTTTGAAGGTATGTTGATGGTGTTGGGATTTTACCTCAGTCAAGAGGGTTTTAGGTTTTGTGCTTTGGAAGATGGTTTTTCAAAAAAACATTGTATGTTAGAGTTATTTGAGTGTATTGGGTTTGTACATTCTTTAGGTGGAAGTTGTTGCGAAGGAGTTTTTTGGATTTAAGGATGTTTGAGGAATATTCTAGATTGTGTTCAAGTGTGGATTTTGGCTTCCAAGTCATCCTTTGGTTTGAGGAAGTGTGTACTTCAAATTTTAATGGTGTTTACACAGGTAATAACTAACTTGGTGTTTACACTACATGTGAAGGATAAATATTGTTTGTGGTAGTGTGTGGTTGAGTGGTGTTGTTTATTTGGGTCCCAATTAAGTTTTGATGTGGTCTGCATTCACTTTTTTCCACCAGAGAAGTGTTTTGGAACTGACCTAATTTGAATAAAAATTTGCATGTTTGAGGTGCATAGCCGACCTTGGAGAGGGCTTCAAGGTTGATGATGGTAGAACTATGAGTTAAGTTTTTGAAGGAGGATAAGATAGATGAAAATTAGATGTGTGAGATGCAAATTATGTGAAGTGTAGAGTTTTAGAGTGTGAAATTGAGTAATGTAGTGAGAAATTTGAGGTGTTAATTTACTATATGTAGTGAGAAGAAGGTGGATACAATTCTTCAATCATGTTGTGAAGGAGTTGAAATCATTGTGGTGGATTTTGATGCATTGAGATGTTTTTCTATGTGTAACATTTCTTCTCTATCTTATTTTCTATTCTAACAGTGAGCCTTTTTCTTTAGGAAATGAGCCCTATTGACAGTGAGCCCTATTGTATTAAGTGTTGATATTACTTATATTGTGAGCTAATCCTCATTATGGTTTTCCCCTCTTAGATTTTCCATATAAATCTAGTGTTCTCTTATGTATGGTGTTAAGTTGTTTTCAGTTTCTATTATTTTATTTTCATGCTAATTTATTATATAGATTTGAATGTTAATAAGGGTTTGGAAATTTTAAGTTAAAACTTATTCACCCCCCTTTCAGTTGCCTTATGCATTTCAACAATTGGTATCAGAGCAAGGTTCCTTGGATAAAATATTAACCACTTAAGGTAAATTTGGGATGGTGCACAAGAAGGAGATCCCTATATTTGATGGAACTAACTATGCATTCTGGAAGACAAGGATGGAAGGATTTCTAGAGAATCTAGGATATGATGTTCTGGAAATCAGTTCAAAATAGATACATTATGCCTACAAATGGTCTGAGCACTGAAGTTGAACTTAAGGAATATGAAAGCAATAGTAAAGCTAAGTATGCTCTCTTGAGTAGTCTTACAAATTTTGAATTAGTGGAAGTTATGTATCTAAAAACTGCTAAAGAAATTTGGGATAAGTTGGAAATTATTTATGAAGGAGATGATATAGTCAAACAAGCTAAGATGTAGAATTTGAAAATTTGTGGATGTCTAATGATGGAAACATTACAAGCTATATGTAGGGGGTAGATGAAGTGGTGAACTCCATCAGAGGTCTTAGAGGAAAATTCAAAGAACCAAAAGTGGTAAAGAAAATTCTTAGAACCCTTACTAAAGCTTACAGTTATAAAGTTGTTGCTATTGAGGAATCTCAAAATCTAGATCAGTATTCTAGAGATCAATTGTATGGCTCTTTAACTACATTTGAAATGAGAGAGTTTGGTACTAATAATTTGGTGTAAAAGTTGAGATTGCATTTAAGGCTATAAAAATAGAGAAGACTAAAGAACCAGATAAGGAAGATATTGATGATGTAGAGGCTAACTTTGTGAGAAGGATGAGGAGAGGTATTGGTAAGTACAAAGGTAAATTACCTTTTAAATTTTTCAATTGTGGAAAAATAGGTCACTATGCTTCAAGACCAAATAGAGTTGTGAATGACAAAAACAAGGAGAACAAAGGTAAGATGATTAAGAAAATCTATTATGTTAGAGAGGATGGAAGTATTTCTGATGATGAATCTGATTATGGAGATGATGATGATGAATGCTTGTTCATGGCTTTAAAAGATGACTATGTTTTTGCTAACTCTGAAAGATGTGTGAACGAATGCCCTTCAGGGAGAAAGGATAAGACTGAAGGTACTTTGGTATATACTTTTTATGTTATATAGGATAAGAACTATTGGATCATTGACATTGGTTGCTCTAAACATATGATTGGAGATGAGAATAATTTTGTTAAACTTGAAAATTATCATGGAGGACTTGTTAGATTTGGAGATGATTTAGGTGCTAAGATATGTGGAATAGGTTCAATTAGTTTTGATGGAAAGCATAATACTGAAGATGTTTACTATGTTAAAGTTTTAAGGCATAACCTCTTGAGTGTTGGAAAAATGAGTAGTAAAAGATACAATCTTATGTTTTAGGATGATGGATGTGAGATCAAAATGGGGTCTAAAACTATGATTGTTGTTGGAAGAAGGGTAGATGGAAATGTTTATCAACTTAAGGGTGTTGATGGTATTTTTTTTATGACATAGATTAATGAAAGTTGGTTGTTATGGAACATGAGGAGGTGTCACACTAATTTTGATAATTTGGTAAGAATTGTTGCAAGTATGAAGTATCATGATGGTGTTTTCATTGATGTCAACTGGTTAACTAGTTCTCAACTAGTTGTTGTTGTCATTGATGCCATGGATAATGGTTATTGGTTGTATATGTTGAGGATATTGAGAAAATGGTAATGAAGAAAGGTTGTAGGTGTTCAGTTGTTGCTTTAGTTTTTTCTCTCGGACTTTCTCCTATGTTTGTATAGTTTAGATATGTTGATAATGGTTGTTGGAAGTTTATATATCCAGGATTTGGGCTTCTGGATCACTATACAATGTGAGTTACATTCACTAGTTGTGAACTATGTTTTTCAAGGTTTTTGGCTAAGGTCCAGGAGAAATGTAGTTGCTCTTGGATTTCTTCTTGTTTGAGTCCTATGACTTGCAATTCTAGAGTTAAGGTGATATGATCATTTTGAAGATAATTTTTTTATCTGGAAGGATTGGATCATGCTAAGGCTGTGTGTTCTTAATTGATTAATGTGTTTAACACTGGTTTGGTTGACCTTGTGTTTAATACTACTTTTGAAGCTTATGGAAGTGTATTGAATCGTGTAATTGGTTCACCCTCATTCTAATTCCACCCTAGGATGTTTTGGTGTGACCTAATTTGAATCTGTAAATACAAATGGTGTATGGATGACTTTGGATATGTCTCAAGTTGAAGATGGTATATATACAAGATGAGATTGGTGAAAGAAGTGTGCAAAGAAATAGAGAAAGATAGATGTGAGATAGATATGAATTAGTGTGTAAGTAATGGCAGCTAGTGTAGATCAGTGTGAAGTCTACATGTTGAGTTTCTAGAAGCAATGAGTTGAATGTGTACTCTATCATTCAAGCATGTCTACAAGTGTTTGAGCAAATTATGGTGGAAATATTTGTTGCATTGAGATTTTCTTCTCTCTAAAACATATCTCTTCTATTTTCTTTGTGTCTATATGGCAGTGAGCCCTTCGGGTGGTTAACCCTTGTTTGGATAGTGAGTCCTATTTTGGAAATGAGACTTCTCTATCAGTGAGCCTTTGTAATTGTTTTTAATATTCTCTATATTATGAGCTAATCCTCACCGTTGTTTTTATCTTATTGGGTTTTCCACATAAATCTAGTGTTATTGTGTATGTGTGATGTTTTTTAGTTTCTATCTTTGCACTTAATGATTAATCAAATTAGTAGAATAAAGGATTTGTGATTGATTTAATTTCCAGCGAAATTTTTTAAAGGTTAAATTTTGTTACAACTAATTCACCCCCCCTCTCAATTGTCGTGTTCAACAATTGGTATCAAAGTTTGGTTCCTTGGAGAAGAGCTTAACCACTTCAGGAAGGTATGAGATGGTGAGCAAGATCACTTTTGAATGTCTTAGGTTTGATGGAACAAATTATGCTATCTAGAAAATATAAATGGAAGGATATCTGGAGTATTGTGGAAATGATGTTGAAACTACCTATAAAACTATTTATACTCCTCCAGCTATTAGTTTGAGTACAACCGATGAAATCAAGACGCATGAAGCAAAAAATAAGGAAAAGTTCATTTTGAAGAATAGTCTTTCACATTCCAAATTGATTAAAGTCCAAAATCTCAAGATTTCCAAAGAGGTTTGGGATGCTTTGAAGGATATGAAAAGGTCAAAGAAGCAAAGTTGTAGAATTTAGAGGCATAATTTTGGGTCCTACATATGTCTGAAGATGAGAACATTAAATCTTATGTATTGAGAATAGTTGAGTTGGTAGTTAAAGTTAGAGGACTTGGTGCTATAGTAGATGAACCCAGGATTGTGAAGAAGATTCTTACAACTCTTCCTGATGCATGTAGTGAAAAGGTATATGCTATTGAAGAATATGTGGACTACAAGACTTATACTAAAGATAAATTATTGGGTACTCTAACATCTTATGAGATGAGAAAACCAAATTTAAGAAATAGATCTAAATTGGAAACTATTTTCAAGGCTACAAGAGCTAAAGATTCAACTAGGAAAAATCTTGATGAAGTAGAAGCTAACTTTGTGAGAAGGATGAGGAAAGACTCTGACAAGTATGAAGGTAAGTTACCCTTTAAATGCTTTAGTTGTGGAGGAATAGGTCACTATGCTTTGAGATGTCTGAAAAGGGCTAAAAGGAACAAAAAAAGATTTGAGAAAGAAAACAAATGCAAAAAGATCAACATAGCATATTATGTGTCTGATAATACTAGTATTTTTTATGATGAGTCTAATTATGGAGATTTTGATGACAATGAATGCTTGTTCTTGGCTATAAAAGACAAACCTACTTCTAAATTTGAAAGAAAAGTGAAGGAATATCCTTTAGAGAAAGAGGAAGAAGAATATACTATAATATTTTCCCTACATGCTAAACAAGAAAAGAACTTTTGGGTTGTTGACAATGGTTGTTCACATCACATGACCGATCATAAGAGTAAGTTTTTTAAAATAGAGAAATATGATAGAGGCTTAGTTATGTTTAGAGATGATACTGGTGCTAAAATTTGTGGAATAGGTTCAGTAAATTTTGATGGCAAGCATAATACTAATGATGTCTACTATGTTAAGGGTTTAAGGCATAATCTCTTGAGTGTTGGAAAAATGTGTAGTAAAGGATATAATATTGTATTTGAGGATGAGAGATGTGAAATCAAGAAAGGATTTGGAGTATTGATTGTTGTAGGAAAGAATTCAGAAGGAAATATATACCAACTTAAGGGTGTTGATGGGAATTGCTTTATGACTTATATTGATGACAGTTGGTTATGGCATTAGAGAATGTGTTACATGAATTTTGATAACTTGGCAAGGATCAGTGCAGTGCAAGCCGTAAGATATTTACCAAGGATTACAAAACATGTTAATGCTATTTGTAGGAATTATCAGTTTGGAAATCAAGCATGAGACAACATCAAGTCAAAGGAACAATCTACTACCGAACTACTAGATTTGATTCATATAGATCTTTGTGGTACTACAAGAGTGAGAAGTCAACAAGGTGAAAGGTACTTTATGCTTTTGATTGATGATTACTCTAGGTATACATGCGTTACTTTTCTTAGAGAGAAATTTAATGCATTAGATAGATTCAAGACATTCAAAGCTATGGTAGAGAATGAAGTGAATTTAAGAATAAAATGCTTGAGGTCTAACAAAGGTGGTGAATTCACCTCCCATGCGTTTAATATGTTTTGTGAAGTTAATGGAATAAAAATATAGCTATCTTCTTTGTTTTCAATTAGGATTAGACCCTATATAAGTGTTGGTTAATAGATTTTACACCTTTGAGAACTAACAATTCAATGCCAACAAGGTGCAAGAAATTACCCAACAACTCTGAATATTTATCTTACAACAAGATTAATATTCTCTAAATTTTTCTAAGGTACAAATCCCTCATAAGATTTGAAGTTAATTGAAAGAACAAAGAAAATAGAACATCATATATGCTTTTAACTAGAAAGAAGAAAAGGTAAACCTGATATCAGAAAATTCCAAGTACCAGGTGCTTGAGTAGCTAACAGGAAATATTAGCACAAAGACTAATTAATTATTAGAGATAAATATTCACTCAATACCATATGAGAAATGAAACCAATGTAAGAACTGCACTTCTCATACCAAGATAAGACATGCAAGATATATTCTTAAATGCAAAGATCTAAGAGAACAAATAAACTCGACCAAATTACACACAAAAAAAATGGTAATTTCATTCATTAATAGTACTGAGCAAAACTTGTAGAATAATGTCTAGAGAGAACATATGAAAATAGATACAATTTTAAATAGGCGAATAAGTTTTTCCTCTTCATTTCCATAACCCATTAATCAAAAGACATTTCAAAGAAATAAGGAAGAGTCGTGCCACTATGAAGGCGTCGCTTCATTTCCAGTTTCCTGGATCACCAAAGGTCTCTTCCACTATTCCTGGAAATTATTTAGGATATGCATAAGGTCTTTGTGTTGAGGAATAGCTACATTTCTCATCCTCACCTTCTATGTTATATGGAGATGTTTAGTTGTTTCCATGCATTTCTCACAAACTTTCAAATGATCCATTTCCTGAGATGATACCAAGTGTAATTCACTTAGCTTTTGTAAGTGTTTAGCATTAGGATTGGGTATGTCAAGAGCTTCTTTAACAATTTTTTGGAAATCAACAGTTAAGCTTCTAGAGTCTATATTATCTTTAATCCCATTTTTATCCTATAGTAGACCAAGAGCTATCAAGGTGTTCAATGCTTCGTCTGAAATGGCGTCACATTCATTGATGACCTTTTTAAGCTTCTATAAGTTTTGTTTAGCAGCCTACAATTTCCATTCTACTCCTTTAGCCCATGACAGGTAGTGAGTATTTGAAGCATTAGGTATGATTTGATCTATGGCCAACTTTTCCATATCTAAGCTCATCAAAAGCTTCAATTCAGTCTGATAATTAACCCATAATTTCTCTTCTTTCTCAATGTCAATGATATCATCTCCTAAGGTAGCTTTAAAAGTATTTGCTTCTTGAAAATGTTTAAAAGATTTAGAAATAACAAGGTTTCCCTTCTTGTTAAGGGATTCATTATAGTCATCTATAGCCCGACTTAAACTTTGACTAATTTTGATTTTAGACAGGGCTTCCTTTCCAACCACAGTGAGAGATTCAACAGAAGCATCTATTTGAGAAATGGGTTGTGGGACGACCTCAAAAATGGATTTCAAACAAACAACCAAGTTCTGAGCTTGAGCTTTCAATTCATCTTTTCTTTCTTTATCTTTCTTCGATCTCTCAACCATTCTAGCTACTGATACCTAGAAAATCTAAACATCTTCATCTCTAGTAGGAGGACTGAGGTTGACCCTATTTACTTCCAAGTCACTCACTACTGCTTGTGAGGCCTCTTTCTGCACATATGGGTGTGCAATTTCTAGTTGGAGTGTCCCTAATTCAATGTCATCCATGAGCCTAGCGGTGGTCTTCAGCTTCTTAGTTTTAGGAGTCAAAGTTCTCTGTAACAGTTGACTTACAATTTCTTGCTTAGGAAAGATTGATTGTATGGCTTTCCTTTTCCAGGATAGTGAATCTTCTAGCCATGTTGGGGTTGTTGTGACCTTAGTTTTCTTGAATCCTGGGGATCCAAACAGTGTCTGAGTGACTGGAGGAGTATCTCCTACTAGCGTAGTTATTCTTGGCTCCTGAGAAGGGTTCATCTCTCTAATAGGTGAGTCATTCTGAGAGGGAGGAGAATCAACATTCAAACTTTCTAACCCTTCCTCTTCTTCTCCTTCATTCTCATTTTCCAAGATAGGAAAATTAAAAATTCCATCCCCACAGGTTTGTGAGTACACATTCCTTTCTGGTGGATCCCCATCACCGCTTCCTTGGGTACCTATTGATGAAGACTGAGGGAAATTACTAGTTGATTTCCTGCTGGTAGAGGCTTGGGAAGTACCTTCAACAACTAAACTAATATATATGTATGACTTAAAAACAACTAATCTAATATATATATGACTTAAAAACAACCTCAAAAGCAAGGCTTTAGGTGTATCTTTTTGACTAGGATAAGAAGACATTCTCCATCTAACTTGGAAATACGAAATGCATTGGCTTCCTTGTAGTTGGTAATGATATAAGGACCACTCCAAATGACACCAAACTTCATGTGTCCTCTTGGTTTGGATCTTGTAGCATCCCACTTCAAGACAAGATCTCCCTCTCTAAAAAATTAATCTTTAGCCTTCTTGTCAAAGTGTTGTTTGGTTTGATTTTGTTTCTCTTCCAATGTGGTTATATTTTATTGCTTTGACTCTCCTAACCCAATGAACTCAACCATCCTAATATTTATTATATTTTCTTCTCCCTCTAGGTCTAATTGTTGAGTTAGATATAATTAAGGTAACTCCAAGGACAAGAGTAGTCTAGCCTCTCTTCCATAGGCCATAACAAAAGGAAAATTACATATTTCTCTTTTGGGTGTGATTATATTGAACCAAAGAGAAATTTTAATTTTTGTATGTTATTTCCTTTGATTTATCTCCATATTCCTCATTATTTTGATCAAATTATTATTGGTAGATTCTACTAAACCATTACCTTGTGGGTAATGTCTAGAGGAATTTTTGAGTCTATACACATTATATTTCAAGGCCCAGGCAACAATATTAAAACAATTAAAATTGCTTGCATGATCATAAATAATAGTATGAGGAATCCCAAACATAGTTAAAATCTCCTCCAAGAAGTCTATGATGGCTAATTCAATAGACTCCTTACGTGAAATTGATTTAGTAACCTAGTGAAAATAATTAGTTGTAGTCAACACCCATCTATGAACAACATTATACATACGATTAACCATGCCAATGAAGTCTAGGCCACATTGTGAGAAAGGATGATATGCTTGTGTGGGATGAATTGGAAGGGAAATAATCTCTTTTTACCATTCAAAAGAGAATATTCTTTGCACTTTCTAACCCATATATGAACATCACTAAACAAGTTTGGCCAAAAGTAACTATCCCTCATTATCTTCATGTTTATAACTCTTGGAGAAAATTACCTCTAGATGATCCTTCATGAAACTCACTAAGAACCCTATCAATTTGATCTTCTTCTACACATCTTAGGAAAACCCCTTCTATGTTGTTTTTGAAAAGAATGCCATCTATCAAAATATATGGAATATTTTGTTGTCTAAAGTGCCTCTCTTAGTCTTGTCTAGTCCATAAGGATACTCACCAATTTAGATAGAAAACTTATCATATACATTGTATAGGAGTTCCTAACTATTTTACCTTCTTCTTATAAGGCATAAGACGAGTCTTCTTCATTTTTCAAAACATTAGCTAGTTGTTCACACAAACATCTACCCCTAATAAGCTTTGTATCTTTGATAGTAACATCATATTCCAGAATTTTAGTCAACCAGCAAGCCCTCTTATCACTTATCTCAACTCTCATTATGAAATCTCTTACAATAGGATGAGAAACCAACACCCTAATATGATTATGAATGTATTCTAAATACCTATTTCTCCATGGGATTGTACATCACTTCATAGTATTTCAATGCTTGATTGCAAAATGAAAAAGGTTGTTCTAAACCTTCACCATTTTGTTGAGTTAGGATAGTCGCAACATTGTTTCCTTCTCCATGAGCATAGAGAGTAAATTTTTTCTCAATATTTGGGTTCATAAGAATAGAATATTGGTCAACTGCTTCTTTGATTTCTAAAACTTTATTTTCCTTTATCCACTTAAACACATCTTTCTTAAGAATTAATATCAGAAGTTTGAGTAACTCTCTATAGTTAAGAATGAACTTCCTAAAAAAAATTATCTTGCCAAGGAAATATTGTAATGCCTTTTTATAAGCTGGTAAAGAAAGAGAAACAATAGTTAAGGTCCTTTTAGGATATATAGAGATATCTTCCTTTGACACTGGATAACCAAAAATTTTACTTTGAGGGACAAAAAAGATACATTTCTTTTGATTGACACCCCAAAATCTCTACATATTTGAAACAACTCCTCAAGATATTACCCATGTGATTTTCACTTTCTTTTGAAAATATTGTTATATCATCCAAGTATATCAAGACATAATTGTTTATGAAGCCTCTAAAAGAAACATTCACTTCCCTTTGAAAGGTAGCACTAGTACTAGAGAGACCAAAATTAAGTCCCCCATTTAGCGGAAAAATAATTCTTACACTTGTCCTCTCCTTCCACCATAATTTGGTTATAATCTGAATAACCATGTAGAAGTGACAACCTTTCAACACTTGCTACAACTTGTAAAATCTAGTCCATTGAAGGTAGAGGATTGTGGTATTTCAAGGAAGCTCTATTGAAGTCTCTAAACTCAACATAAAACCTTATCTCACCATTTTTATTCACTATAGGTACTAATTTGGATATCCAAGAGGAGTGTTCAAAAGAAAATTAGACTCTATGAGTTCTTAAAGTCCCTTCATCATGGGTTCAATCTTGGGGTTAACCATTATTTTATTTTTCCTAATAGGTTTAGCATTAGGATCTAGGTCTATGACATGTTGGACAATGTTTGGATCAAACCCTTTGATGTCTTCATAGCTTCATGAGAAAATATTACTATATTTTTAAGCCAAAGAAATAAATTTTGTTTTTTGAGATTACTACATACCTTTCCCAACATCAATTCCTTATCTTGAGCAATTATGACATTGGTAGTCTTTTTCCTTCATTTTTATGTGTTTTCTTTCTTGTTTAAACTCATCATGACTAAAAACTCTTTCAAGAGTGATTAACCCTTTCATTAGATTGTTAGTTTCCAGTTGTATAATTTGATCACCATAAGTATCTTTCAACCTTGACTGTAACACCCTACCACAAAACTCCAAAGGACAACACAACTAACTAACAATTATGACACATTTTGTTTTCTTTTTAAAGTGAATCAACATATAGATCATACTAGCAACTAACATAGAATGTAAACTACACATACATATGCTCTAACTATGTCCTTTAAGGTATTATGATTGCATTACATGCAAACATTCCTAACATGTTCTAATCCAACATCCAAGATTAACCAACCCACAAAAGTTAATTATAAATCCATTACATTAAGTAAATGAACATCATATGTCCATACATCATATTAAATAAGCAACCATCAATGATCAAATGATAAACTAAGGGGTACATACATCACTATTATTTCATAAAGGTGCATTGTTTCAAGGTTACATAATTACATCAATACCTCCCAACATACAACAGGAAGGATACATCAGATACATGATAAGATACAACTAAAATGATTACATTACATAACATCAACACTATCTCAAGTCTGGTACAAGATCTAGAATCTCTACATATGGTACAACATCCATGCTCACAAACATCAACTAGGAACCCAATGGAGTACATAGCACGTTCCACCCAACCATGTGGAACCCTAAGTTCCATCCCTCGTGCTAGGAGATGACAATAAGGACCCACTACACAAGCAATCAAGCAGACAAGGCTAACATGACTCCAACATACAAGGTGTAACAAGGAAAAACATAATAGTAACACCACTTCTAGAGGCACGCAAGCAACAAGGGGAACACAAGACTAGGGAATGCTAGGTTGCTATAGGGAGGAGTGTCATTAGATGGTCCTAGCATGGGTTACCCTAACAATCTAGGCATCAACCCCCATCCATGGGTTACCCTAATAGTCTAGACATGGGCCCCATAGGGTGACACATGCAAAACCAACCTTCCTTTCGTGAGGACAAGGAAGTCGGTCTTTCCAACCAAGCCTTCTCGACCCATCCTTAGCCTAAATGAGTACTACAGGCATGGGTGAGGCTTCCAGTTATCTTGATTAATGTGTAATCTACCCAACCCCCTAATTTATTTACTAGGTTATCACTAAGTTAAGAAACTCTCCAATGGGTTACCTTGATGCCACTTTGTTTGTCGACCCCCATTGAGAGCCACTACCCCTACTGTCAACTAGAAGACCCAAACTCATCCAACATGGTAAGCCATCTTGTAGACTGAAACAAAGCCACAAGAATCACATATCTAGAGTATGGCATGAAGCATCTCACTCACAATTCCCAACCATAATAACAAGTAAATAGTGCAAGGCTAAATACCCTCATGAACACAATCCAAGACATCATCAATCATTTCAAAAAGAATAATCATAAAATCCAACATGTAGAAATACTTCCCCTAGCCTCTGGAAGTCTAACTAACCATTTTGTACAAAAGATGCCACATTTAAACAATAACCTGAAAGCACCTTAATTTCATCAATCAAACACATATACAATGCAAACAATTAATTAAGCAATACGACCACTTAAGCAAGTCACAACCAATCAATTAATCATGACCAAAATCATCACAATCCCAATCATCAAACACATTAACAAATAAACATTTCAACCATGGAATCATCATGTATAACAATTCAACTATAAAATGTTTAATATCAACTTTTCTCGCTCTCAAATATCCAAAATATAAAAAAAACTAATCAACTCTTTTAGTTGAATATAACATCCTTAAGTCTAGAATCAATAAAATACTTATTTAACTATCTCCATATTTATAGATAATACTAGTATTAAAACTTATTGACAAATACACTTGTTCGTTTTCCATAATTTTGGTATTAAAGCCTTGAATAACAAAGAAGCCTATATTGATTTCACAAACCTTTGCTAGCATATCCTTGCATTAAAAGGAACATCACAACCCCTACTAAAATAATTATCTCACTATCAAATGCCATTATATTGATGTTTCTATTTTCATCGATGGAGATAAAGACTTAAACAATAAATAATTCTATTTTGACTACCTTAATACTGTTGATGAAGCTGTTAATAGAAATTAATCCATTGTCGAATACACGGGGTCTAAATTGAAAAATAAAGGTAGTAAGTAATGACAGATCTAATGCTATACACAAGTTACTTAGATGCAAAAGAAATGGACGTTATGTACTAATCTATTTGGACTATAAATAGCCTACACAAGTATTTCTTACATGCGCCCAACTTATTACCAAATGTAGGCACATAAGCAATCGTATGAGCTAAATGACAGAAAGACTCAAGGTTTTGGTAGCCAAGACGTCATTATATTTGCTAGCAAGGAATGCATTGTAAAAATGTAATGTACTAAAAGAATGGCGTTCTGTGGAGGGATGATGGATTCTCAAATATGGCCACTCCACCTATATCGATAAAATTTGAGCCATCGGTTATACTAGAGCGTGAGCATCGCGTGACTGTGAACTCAGAAAGAGACAGGTTTCCATTGCATTGTTCTACTACAACCTAGATGAGAATAAGATGCTCTTTCCTGCACCACACTCATAATTGATGACTCGCTGCCCCTTGTTTCAACCAATGACCTTCAAAGAGTACCAAATGTTCAACCAGACATGAGGACCCCATGAAGGGCCGAAGTGAACTCTATCACAAGGGCAGCCTCAGGCTTAGGCTCAACATGATTGACAAGCACAGCTAAATGGCAATCAATCAAATCAGGTGCGGTTGTAGCGTTGTGAAGGATGGGTGACTTACAACCATAATACCAAGAGACGCATTCAAAAAGGTTACAGAGAATGGATATATGGGCAAGTAAAGCCATAGAGTTCGAGAAGCACAATGGTCATAGCATTTTTAGAGATTAGATAATCCTACAAGCAATTTTTGAATTATATTGCTCCAAGGTTTCATTTTTGGATTGTATAATATTCAACATTCTCGTTATTAATTCACAGATTGACTATCTAAAATAGATAGAATAGTCATTAGAAGGAGACTTAATAGTTTGAAACATTCCCTGCTTCAAAGCTCGTACTTTCCCATCTGGCCCTGAACACTCATTGCCTATTTTGAATAGGATCACATGCTTGGAGCTTGCGTGGTCTGAAATCCAGGTCTCCATAAGAGTTTCTTTCCAAAAGCCTGAGGCTCTCCAAATAAAAAGGGGCTGGCACCTTCAATACCCAACCTCGGCACCCTAGGACAAAAAGAAGAAGGAAAAATAAAAGCGAAGAGAGGTGGTAGCCATGGCAGGAACAAGCTCCCGAGCTCCTTGAGTTGCTTTATTTTTAAGGAGTGTAACCACTATCCAAAATCTCCTTTTGCATGTAACCACTTCATTGCCTTTATTGTCGTGCAAAAATTGGGAATTGAATCGAGCAGAAAAACTGAAGATTCCTAAAAATAATCTCTGCTAAACTCAATTCAAACTTTACCCAAAACCAGATGAGAAGCCTCCAAGAACAAGAAACATTCACGGGAAAGAGAAAACAAGATTAGTTTCCAGGTATTGTGAAAAGCCTCCTTTCTTTCAGCAAAATAACCAATTTATTCACCACTCCCAATCCGTTACTGTATGCACTCCCTTCTTAATTTAATTATTTTATTTAATTTTACATCCATTGTTAACTGCCACTATTCAAATAATATCCTTGTCTATTATGCAATTAATTACTCAACTTTAAAATATTTAATTTATTAATTTTAACTTTACCTCTTAATTCTATTTGCGCCATATTTTAATTAATATATTTATTTTTATATTTCTTTATTAAATCATAATTTTTTTAATTTTTTAAAACCAAATAAAACATTAATAATATTTTATTTTATCAATATTACAATTATATAAAAGCTTTTATTTTAATTATTACAATGCCTTTTAATTTCAATTACTTTGTTTTAATTATCAAAATTACCCTTTTTACTCCAATAAACTTTATTCTAATGCAATAATTAATCAAAGCACTAATTGACCAACTTTAAATCAAATGAATAGAATACCAAGCAATACCTAACCTCACAGCGAAGATGGAAGGGAATACAACAACAATACTGACATACCAACCGACCAACAAGGTGAATCACAGAGGGGCATTACATTGACTACAAATCTTATGAAAATAAATTTAGCCTTATTTTGGATAAATTTGGCCTTTTTTATCACTATCAAATATTTTCTATCTTACATTGTTGTCCAAAATAGATGGTTTGACTACCATATTAACACATTGATCATGACTTTGAAAGAGGTATATGGGAGGAGAAAAAATAGATCCAATTGCTACTAACTAATCAAATTCAACATTTAATTTTCTTGGGACCACTTGTAGATTTAGAGAATCAAAGTTTTCAATAAGGTCTCAAACTCTATGCATATAATAGTTGAGGAGTGCATTCTTGGTAATACATCTCTCTCTTACTTGGGTAATCACTAATACAATATCTCCAAACACTTGGAACTAATTATTTTTCTCCCCAACCAATAACACAACATGGATTAATGCCTCATACTTTGCAACATTATTTGTATGAGAAAACTACAACCTATGATAAAAATGAAATGTATTACCACTTGGAGAGATCATCAATGCATCTTCTCCAACCCCATTTATGCTATTTGCATAATCAAAAAGCATTCTCCATAATCCATTTGAATTATCTTCTTGCTTGAGTGAAGAAGACACAAAAGAGTTTTTCTTGAGTCATATAAATACCCAATCCAATCATTTGTGAAGCCTCATAAGGATCAAAATCATAATCTTATTTATACCATTCATCTAGCAAAATATAAGGGATTGAAAGCAGTGATGTGATTGTCTCTATTGATTACAAATCATTTTCTTCTTCCTCTTGAATCATGTAATTTGGACTAACAAGGGTAGGATTATAGCTCTTTGCATGATTATTTGAAATAGGCTCATCATTAATGGTAAACCTCATTCCATACCTTATCCTTAAAATCATGTATGACCAATTAGAAGATAAGTATCCATCAATCTTAGCTAAAATCCCTTGACAAACAAATGACAAAGAATGGAGGTAAGTCAATTACTACTATATCTTGAATAATTATGTCAAGTTTGGACAAGAATGAAGTGTTAAATCCAATCCCTTAGTCATTTCAACTATATTTACTTAAGTACCATCCAACTGTAATACACATTTGGAAACTAGAGTGTATTTAATGTTGTGTTTTTACTATCTTTTTGGGTATAACTAAAACACTAGCTTATGATTTTATCATACAACTATATACTAATAAATTTATAATAATTAGAGACATGTAAAGTGAAGAAAATTGAACTTCACTTTACCTTCTTTTTCTTAATTTGGTTGAATAATATTGATTGGAGCCTTTTTCTTTTGGTTTGTTGGTCCAACTGATGGATATTGTTACAAAACATCTTACAAGTCCATCTAAGATGCAATAGATAATACATCCCACATGAACTCATTTAGGTTCATTTTCTTCATTTGGTCTGCAATGTTCAAAGGGATAATTGTTGGTTTGTACATTAAGGGCAACAGAGGTCCTCTCTTTAGCTATTATATATTTTGGCGAGCATCTCTCGTAAAAAGATGGAACATATTTTATAGCAATAGACCTACTAACTTGATTTGTGTCTATAGGATTTACCATAGGTTTTTTCCTTTGGAATGGGGCTCTTTCTTTATTAAAGTAAGTGTTGGGATGCTTTCCAAATTTCTTTTATTTTGACATTGTGTTGTTTGGAACATTATTTAAAGGAAATATCAAATTTTCCATAAGATGACTAATTACACAATGGTCTTTTGGGATACAAAACATGATGTTTTATTTATTACCAACCTCCTTAGGTATCTCAATATTGGGATTTTCAAACTCTAATAAGGGTTGTTATTGATTAAGGAAGCTTTACATGATTAAGTATTGTCCTTGCACTCTAACCATGCAAGTGGATTATTTATGAGGTTGATTGCAAGGGTAAAACCATTCAAATCTTGAGCCATATTTTGTGGACTTGCACAAGGGCTTTGTTGGTGCTAACAACAAATATTTGTTGCATAGGGTCGTTGACACCTTGATATCTATTATACTAATAGGTTTGTCCCTAATTTTGATACATATTTGGTTGGTAACCTTGTCCTCAAGTTTGATTTGTAGATTTTACTTGATTTTATTTTTGGTAGGGTCTAGCAGCTTGTTTTCTTGCTAAAGTGGTTATCTTATTGGAGATTTTTTTTTGTTAAGTTTATAAGATCCTCATCATCATTTGAAAGACTAGAGGTTAAAGCAAATGTATGGGTCTTAAAATCAATAAGGGAAAGGATAGGCTAATTATATTTGGATAGATCTAGAAAGTTAGGTACATGGGGTTTAGGAGATATTTTTCTAGATTGTATCAAACAATTATCTTCCCTTATGATGATATCATAGGCACCATGTAACATTGTCCCTCCCAAAATTTGGATCATGATAGTTATTTCATTGTTCAAGGATATTAGGTAGTACAAAAAACAACTTGTTAGGATAAGGTTTCACTAGAGGTAGGATTCTATCCTAGGTCTTTTGAAATTTGAAATTAAAATACACCATTAACTTGTGAGGGGTCTTTTTATTGTAGTTAGCTACTCAATCAAGGATAGTTGGTCACTCTTATCCTCAAAATTCTAGAAAATATTATCTCCTAATTCATCCCAACTATAGATGGAGATAGGTTATAATACCTTGTACCACTCTATAGCCCTTGCTTTCAAGGAGAAAGAAAGGAGACTAACAACTATGTTATCCTTTTGAATATTATAAATAGAGCATATATTTGCAACATCTTATATGTGATCTATGGGTATCGTAGGGGTATAAATATGGGATTTCATCATACTACTAGAGTTTAAGAGAGTCCCCTCCATTAAAGGTGACAAATACTTGATTTTTCGAGACACTAGTTACAAGAGTGTGTAATAATATTCTATTTAACTTGATAGTGTTAAGACTCAATTTCTCATTTTCATTTTTTCTTGAGTCCCTTTTGTTTTTGTGCCTATGAAATTTGATTCCTCGTCAATAATTGATCTAATCATTCCATAAGGTTCATCATGCTAAAATCATTCTCTTGGTTGTGTTCCCCTGCCATTTCTTCAGTTACATGCTCCCTGAAAGAAAAATAAAAAAAGGGTAATTATAAGGTGATTGGGGGTTCCATGGGAATCGAGAACCAATGGTTCTAGTTATGAAAAATCCCTTGAAAAGGGGTTCATAAGTCTCCATAAAGATCTAATGATGAGAAAAAAGTTCCATGATGCATGAGGAGAAATAAGTAAGTGTTTACAAGAATTTTGAGGGTTATTGGATATATCTTGACCTTGACCAGTTTCTCATATATCTAGATAGAGACATTTTTTTTGCACTATCCCAATGGGTATTATTTTCTTTTAAGTCTTATTTTTTTGGAGATTTTGAGGGCCTATGGATGATGCAGATGTTTTTGAGGGTATTAGTATAGATCTTTATGTCAATGGTTTCCCCACTGGTAAGTTTGGATGCAAGGTTACTTTATGAGAGTTTTGTGGATACCTAGACATATCCATGTCTTGGCAAAAGTCCCACACATTCACATGAAGGCCAACTTCATGCAAGGCTAAGAGAGGGTAGAAAGAAGGAAAAGGGATTTAAAATAAGGTAGAAAAAAGGGAAGTTTGCATGCATGGTGGAGGTTATTGATGAGTGAACAAGTCTCGATAGGTTCTCGTTGATGGTAAAAGTTTCACAATGCAAGAGTAGGCCCACAAAGGATTTTTTGCAATGTGTAAAAGTATCGATGAAGGATAAGTGATACATGTGTATTTTCCACTTACCCCACCTACTCACAACTATGGTGTCTTTTCTCCAAGGACCAAAATTAATTATAGATTTCCTCCTATTTGTAGTGCCCATTTTGGATGAGATTGATTCTCAATTGTGGGTTTCAACATGTGAAAATTGTAGAAAATTAGGGTTATTCCTTACTACTATTATAGGAATGTTTTTTTTTAATTTTAAAAAGAGGTTGATCATGGTGTGGTATTTATATACCAAGTAATTTTTAGGGTAACCATTGAATCCAAGTCCAATTTATTTTGGTGATGTACAAACCCATGGAATTAAAGAAGACTAGTATTGCACGTGAATTTTTTGGAAGAATATCTTCATGGTATTGAGTGTGTATTTAGGATTATTCTTGTTCATAGATAGGGATTTTATCTTACCACATTTGCTGGAATGAATGCGATATTGAGTTATAAAAGTGAAACAGTGCTTTGAAAATATTACAAACATTGTAATGATCTTTATCTCTTTATATATGAATACATGTTCTTTGATTCCTATTTTTTTATTATCTTGTGTTTTACAACTAAGTTTCCCAATAGAAAGAAACCAATTTGGAACCATTCATGAATCTCACACCATAAAAATATTAAATAAATATTATAGGAATAGGATTAGTTTATTACATCCATAACCTCATATTGTAACCAAGGATCTATCTTCATTGAGCCTCAAAAGAATTCATCTCATGTGGATTATGCTTGTATAGTTAGATAAACTATATAGGGATTTTGAGGTAGCCATTTGTTCTTGGTTCAATGAAAGTCTTTGGGACCAAGACAACAAGTTGGGTTTTGTTTCCCATATTTTATATTGTTCATTTTATGCGATTTTAATGCCTTTTAAGGTATAGCCTTGGGAATTCCCTCTTGATTCTATGTTGAACTTGAAGGCGTAGGAGATATAACTCACTCTTGTTAAATTGGCCTTTGTCCCTCCATGATATATTGATGAGTGGATTTCACTTGTGTGATGAAAACAGTAGCCTTCTGAGTGAGATTTAATTCTAGGAATTGGGGCAGTTGTTTTGGGACCCAAAATAAACAAGAATTCTTGGATAATAGAAATGACCAAAATGAGGTGTAGATTGGGCTCTAGAAAATGGTGATATAGAAATTATAGTTGTTCTAATTGGTGATACGAAAAATATTTTTTTTCTTCTTGAAGTAAAATTTGGTAACTCAAAAAATGAAAAATTACCTCAAGAAGAAGCTCTTGTTTGAATCCTTGGAATTTTTTACTAATATGGTTTGAAACCAAGAGAGTTGAGTCACCAAGTGATTTAAATTAAGTCCAATGATAAAAATTACTAAGACACACCAATCTTCTCAATAGGATGTGTTGATGAGTGTTTTTGCACATCCACAACACAGATAAAGTAACAAAGTACCCTGTCTCTTGAAAAGAAATATAACTTCAAAAACTTTAGAAAGATAACCCAAGGCTTTGATTGTCAGGTCTTGACTTTGCATAAAATAAACCAGTGGCTAGTGTTTTTTGGTTTTCACAAGGTGCCTTACACTTTTACATTAGAAAATTGAGAACAAGGGCTTGTTAAATTTGAAAATTGGAATGAAACCCTAGCTATATTTTTAGATATGAATTCTAAAAATGACTTCTAACACCTAATATGATAGTTTAGAGTGATGCTTTTCTTCCTAAACTAACCCAAATTTTGAATAAAATGAAAAATATAAGGGTTTAGAGAACCTAAATCTAAAACCTAAGGTCAGTGATAATAATGGCTAATGCTACAAATAAATAAATCCCCATAAAACCAATTTCTATTTGACCACGGTTAAATCCACAACACTACAAAAATAGTGCAATCTTTAAAGGAAAACTTAGAGATTTTCATACAATGAATATTTAGACATATATCCAATTATTGGAAAATAATAAATGAATACCCATAATTGAAATAATGATGTAAAAGGCTCTAACTAACCATGCAAAGTAACTTACAATTAGAAAATTATAAATGGCATGAGCAACAAATTTAGCAAATACCTTTAACACTTTGTCATTATCATAACTAAATTGAACTAAAACTAGAAGGAACCATGCATGCATTCAGAAACAAGTAAAAACACCAAAACTTCAATGTCTTTGCTTGTATTAATCTAAAACTGTTGTTATAATAACTCCTATTCAGCCCTTTACAAATGAGAGAAGGCTCCCTTTTATAGAGAAGGCTTACAAAATAAAAGGTGGAGATCAACTCAACACCAATGGCCCAAATTACTCTTGCATTAAATATTGGAGGTGCATTAAATGCTTACAAAATATTCCCTCTTATCCCCCCAATTTAAATTTTCATCATACATGAACCTAAGAGAATACATAAAATATATTAATATAACTTTTATATTAAATACATCTTACAAAATCCCAAAAAATCTTGGTGAATGCACTTTGAGGTAGATATTGCAGCTGGCTAGAAATTACAAAAAATTATCATCAATTACACTTTTTCTAGCTTCTTTTCCCTTTATAGCATATTTAACAAAAACAATTAGTGCGGTTGTAACTTTATTGTTAGGAGAACTTGGAGTAGCATGTACTTTATAGCTCAGAGATTCATAGTCAACCATTATTTTTTTGTGAAGATCAATATAGGAGGTCCTCCACCTTATCACCTCCTCTAATCTCACCAAAAGATGTGCAACAAAGTTCAAATTTTTTTTATCTAAAATATCAGTGGGCTCGTTATGTATAATCTTCTACCATTGTTGCTTTAGTTGGACACATCATTTAGTTTTTTTGAAGTGCTAGCTGGAACTTTCACCATATTCCACAAAAACTTATTATAGTCAGAAAAAAGTCATTAACCTTCCCAATTATATTACTCATATAAGGCATTACCTAAGTTATCACTTCCCTCCAGAAATATAGCTTGTACATCCAAAAAGCTAGTTCTCCAATTTCCTCAGGAAAAATTGCTTCTTTCTCAATTACCTATGTGGGTAGCCTCTTCATTGCCTCTAATTTAGGATATTTCCACTCATAGTACTTGGAGAAGGTTGTACAATCCTCGATCATCTTATCAATTTCCTCCAAAATTAGAAAATTATTGTGCATCTCCACAGCCATTCCAATTGCTTTATTACTAGTACCAACAATGTTGATGATCCACTCATGAGTGGACTAAACCAATGTCTTCATTTGTTCCATTTTATTGACATCTTCTTTAGAGAGAAAAAATAGAGTTCCAACTTTTCAGAGAACACTTTGAATAGGCACCACAAACTGTTAAATAAAGGTTGTCAAATTTGTAATCTACACTTTCAACTCCACCTTTGTCACTTGATCTCTATCCATTCACTTTAGAATATTCAACACTGACCCCTAGAATTCATTAATTTCCTATGCGTTGTTCATGGGGCCGATGTTTATTAAAGAAAAACTATAATCTTCAGGAAAAATTGTGGTGGCATCATTATCCATTGTAGGAGTAGAAACATGGATGATTCTTGATCCCTAGGCATCCTTGGTCACATGTGACCTTATTTTTTCCTTCTTTTTCTACTTGGGCTTCCCAATGTAGGCCAAAATTTCCTCAAGGCTTGCTTACGAAGTCTCTATTATAGGGTCCTTATTTTTCATTTGCTCTTCAAGCTAAATAGGACTTGTTGCCTTCCCTAATGAAGCAAGAATTTTTGAGGACTTATTTTCTACCACAACCTCCTTTGTATGTTGCTTGTCCTATTCTTCTTTCTCTTCCTCCAATACCTTCTCTCCATGGGATTTTATTCCTTTAATTTATACCATCTCCTTAGAATATTTCTCCTCATATAATGGAGCAACAAAGGTCTCCTCCATTTTAGACAATCCCTCCATATCCTCCCTTTCTTGCTTTTGCATTTCCTCTAAAATCTTATTCACACTCTCCACGGAAGGTGGTTCCAGTACATCTTAGGAAGAAGAGGAAAGAGTTTCCTATGAAACCTAGTTTATTATTGCTCTATTAGCGGGGGAGATGGGACATCTGCAAATTTATTAGGTAGATTAGCAATGTGAGACATGAATGACTTAGGTAGGCTAAGAGAGGCAAGAGAAGAAGTGGAAGGGATGGTGAGTGTTAAGGTAGAAATAGTGAATTAAGGAGTGGAAAGGGAATAAGCTAAGGGAGATGAAGCAAAAAAGGTGGAAGGAGAGGATTCTATTAGAATGGTAGAAATCGAGGCAGCGGGAATGGAAGAAGTGAGATGGATGAAAATATCAATGGTTGGGGGTGAAGAAAGGATGAGAAAAGGAATGGGTGTAGAAGAAATGACAAAGAATGAGGATGGAGGAGCTAGGACTAGAGGTGGTGAAGCAGGGTTTGGAGAAGGATGAGGAGGATTTGTAACTAGAGGAGGAGAAGGTGGAGAAGATTCCTCTAAGATGGAATCCATTATTGTAGTCCTCACCTTCTTTGTCCTCTTGGGAGGATGCTTACTATCGATTCACTAGCCTTTCTTTTATACATCCTAACCTTCTCTATCAAGTGTATTTATTCTATGATTTTCCTCCCTTTCCCCTTAGTCTTCAGTGGAGTGGATGCTTCTTTAATCATTGAACTTGTGCCTAAAGCCCCCTCATCTTCAGTCTTTTCATCATCGTCACCTTTTAGGGATTCCTCTTCCTTCTCTTTATATGTTAAATAAATGTTTTGTGCCATGAGGAGGGTCACTTGAGCATTAATCCACCTCTTTGTCCTTTTGAGAACTGGACAAGTAATGACATCAATATCTATTTCTTCCTCTTTTATCTAGTTTGGTAGAGGGAGAAGCTGAGTGGCCACCTTTCTATATTCATCTTCATCAAGGAACTTATTGTCCTCCTACAATTGATTAGTAACATTGAAGAGATGAAGGGCATGAATGTATTCTTGTTTCACCCTCATGTAGGCCCTTTTGTGGACCACATATTCATTTGAGCAATTTTCCCAAAAGTCATCTATATGCAACTGGTGAGCATATTGTCTTCCCACCTGCTTCTTCATTTTATCAAAAGGGTCAAAATTGCTCCTCTAGTTGTGAAAGTTAAACCAAAAGCTTTGGATTTCCACATCTGAATGGTCAGTTGAAGGTGTTGAAGGACACAAGTATATTCCTATTCCCATAGTTAGAGGGTATGGGACCCCTACTCTATGCTTCTCATGAAGAAAGTGATGTGATTTTTATAATTTGCTACTTAGCTCCAACATCACGATCCTATTAGTAAGATACTTAGGCAATCTATAGGGTGCCCCTAAGAAACCCTCAATTTTGAAATATGTGAATTTTTGGAATTGGATAAACCAATACTTGGATCGATTGACCATTTCTATTACGAGGAAAGATAATTGATCCCCCAAGTCTCCTTGTAATGTCCTAATGATGAACATTGAGAATGCATCGTTGAATCTTTTTTAGTGTTGCTTGGTGTTATAGTGTTACAACTATGGGTAGCATTTATATAAAATATGTTCATTTAGGCTCGTACCCACATTTCCCTTACAAGTCAGGGATCTATATTTGAAGTTCGCTACTAGAAAATACACCACATAAGAAGTCATGTAAAAGGTGGAAGACTTCTTCACCTCAAAAAAATGTTCATGAAGACTTTCACTAACAATCTTTTCCCAATAAAATTTGGTCTTTCCTCTCAAAATATCCTCAATGAAGTAGAATATCCAATTCTCAAATGTGGATGTGGATGGTAGCCTTTTTATTCTATTGAGGAGTGTGACCACATTTAATTGAATCCATCGTTGAAGTCACTCCTATATAGAGTATTTGGCAACTTATTGGAATTTACTCTCAACTTATTCATCCAATTATCATTGATCAACTAGAGACAACCACTATGATTGGTAGTAAAAACCTTGGTTACATACTTGTGGCTAGGAATAGTCACCTGGGAGAAAGATGGGATCCCAAATGTTTTTACAATAGAAGTGGGGAAAATCAACAAGGGCTCTCCCTTCTATTGCAATTATCCTTCTGGAGTCTTTATGATAATATTCCTAAGATCCCATGATTAACTCAGGGCAAAGAGTGGAAGGTGGGAATCATACTGCTTGGGTTATTTTGCTTTTTTGGGTCTCTATGATAGTATTCCTAAGATCCCATGATTAACTCGAGGAAAAGAGTGGAAGGTGGGAATCCTAATGCTTGGGTTATTCTACTTTTTTGGGTCTTTATGATAGTATTCCTAAGATCCCATGATTAACTCAGGGCAAAGAGTGGAAGGTGGGAATCTTGCTACTTGGGTTATTCTGCTTTTTTAGATCTTCAATTCCAAATCAATCCTTTGTGCTCCGAAGATCCTTTCCTTGAATTCTTCTATATCAACATGCCTAAGGTTAGTGTTGTAGACCTTGTACCATGTGGAAATGATCTTTAAAGGAGTATAAATGCCCTCGAAATCGTACTTCGTCTTTGATGCTCTATCTAATTTTTCCATATAATCTGCAAAGATAACATGTATTTAGTGCTCTAGGAATAAGTCTAACTTTGAGAACTAGTTCCATTATCAATCCCTAAATTATGCATATACATTTCAAAAATTAACAAATAATAATGATCGAAAGCATATTATACACACAAAATCATCTGCAATTGAAATAAACCTCAAAATCAAGCATATTTTAACCACTTAGGGGTTTTGGAATTTTGTGGATCTAGAGACATTCTAGGTCTAGAGGAGATACAGGTTTCAAAGTTGGGTCAAATAATTATTAAACCATTACAGGAAAATAATCCTCAAAAACCTACAATACAAACCTCGCGAGATATTTTCTGTAAAAGGTCAGAGCGATCCTATCTTGCAAAGCCTTAACATATTTGTGAAAATTTTGGCATCCAGCGATTGGGGGTATCTTAGACCTTTATCCTGATGATTCTAGTGTGCGGAAAATGAAAACTTGTAATCGATTTTTTGTAGGAAAAGCTTTGCAAAAATCGGGAAGTGCAAAGATCGAATGTTTGCGGGTTTCACCGAGATACGAGTTTTAGACTATCATGAGATTTGGAGCATTGCGGATCCGCAATAGATGCTGAAATTTTGAACGTGGATTTTTGAGAAATGGGATTCCTACAAGGGAATCACCGCAAGTTGTTTTTTTGCGGGCTTTAAATAAATGTGAGAAAACCCATCCAAAGTTTTAACGTTTTGAAAAGAGGATAAGGGAACCCACGAGAGAAATGCCCATGAAGAAAAATTTGCAAACGCTTAATTTCACAGGCCTAACTAAAAAGAACCCCGTGAGATAGGAAACATGCCTCAAAATATAAACATTACAGAGGAAATGACAAAACTTGCATGGAGATTAAAAATATTTGAGGATGTGCACCTCACAATGACTTAACCAAGCACAAATACAAGCTAATAGAATCAAATGGTCATGAAATTGCTAAAAGAATCCTCTCAAAGTACTCTGCAACTCAAGGTGCATAGAATGAAATGAAACCTCCTATTTATACCCAAACCTAGTGCAATAAATGTGCTTCTGACAACATGGTGCACACTCAAAGGTGTGAAATTAGGGTTCTAGAAGGAATGCAAGGAATTGGGTAGTTTGGGTCCTAAGGGTTTACGAGGATTATAGGATCCCAAAATTTATGAGAAACCACACTATGGAGACTCGTAGTGTGATCCACGCAAGATGAGCATTGTGGAAAACCAAACCTTGCAAGGATTAACATAATCCTAGTCATTTTGTAAAGATAGACCTTATGCAGGCTTTAATGAACTATGGGTTTTCAATCAAGGGAAGAGAAAAAGGCCCTAGTTAGCAGATTTTCCCCTACTTAAATCCCAACAAAAGCAAATCCTTGCAAAAACAAGGGACTAAGCAAAAAATCAACTCGAACTCAAAATTAACACAAGCAAAGGGGCAAAAAGGAAAACCTGAAACCAAAACCAAACTAAAACAAGTCAAAAAGGAAAAAAGGGGGTCCTCATTTTCAACAGGGCATGTGTGCAATGCACAACAGGATGATATAAAGCTCATTAAATTGGCCTCATTGAGCATATGAAAAATTATTATCCCCTGGATGTGTACCATATATTGAACCTATTATTCAAAAATCCAATGATACAATAGGAAAGATCTCAAGGTGTGAGACTCTTTTGATGAGATAAGACCTATAGAGAGGGATATTTCCTTTAATAAACATAGATGTGAGTGTTGATCCAACTCGACACTGAGTAAACTAAATTCTACTTAACATCGAGTAAAATAAATTCTAAGTGTTGTGCCTTTTCATAACATGCCCCATTTTACTTTTGGAAACATGAGGACCCCTTGTCACATTTTGGCATGTGTTTAGTTTAAGGAGCTTGCCTTCAAATTATTGTTTCACTCCTCATATTTAGCAAGTGCCTATTATTGCATAGGATCATATTAAAATTAATTTTGATTCAAGTTCACATTCCCAAAATTTGGTACATCAAGCATTAGCATTTGGAAAATAGTCCTATTAGTTTTATTCATCTAGTTTTCTAAATTATTTTGTAAAATAAGATAATTTTGGCTTAAATGTCTTATGGTCCCATTGTTTGTCACTAAGGATTTATTTAATGTTTGAAAGGGTTTGGTTAGATTCAATTTCAAGGTGAAATTTTTTTATTAAAATTTTCCACTCCTTTAAAAATTAGCTTCACATGTCTACAAGGGTTCCTCTAGACATGGAGACTTCACTAAAAAAGCTTAAGCCTGGGTTTAGGGATTTTAGAAAATTCTAATTACAACTACACCTTACAATGTCCACTTGAAAGGTTTAGTTAAAATGAAAAATCTTGAAAGTCCAATTAGAGACCAATTTTTTGCAAGACTAGTTGGAATCCAATTTTTCACAAGACTAGTTGGATCCCAAATTCCCACAAGTCCAATTGGAACCCAGTTTTCCATTGGACCCCAAAATATCACAAGGACCAATTGAAGCCAAAAATCCCACAAGATCTAGTTAGAGTCCAAAATCCCCTAAATTTTTCAATAAGGCATTTCCAACATGACATTTTGCAACAAGATACTTTCCAACTACACCTTTCAATTTCCCTATATATTATATTCTCATAAAAATGTAAAATGTCTCTTGTTACTACTTTCCTATGTAGTAAAATATAGAGTTTAAAATGGGATTAATCACTTTAAAATTAAAATGAAAGTGTAAAAATGGTCTTTAAAAAAAGGTAAAATAACATTTGCTAAATGATGAATATTGAAAAGGGACACAAATTACTCATTCGTAAGTGACCATAGAGAATGAGAATTGATTAATAACATGAAAACACACACCATGGAAATTTCAGAGGTATGAAATGTTGCATAAAATATTTATAAGAATTTTAATGACACCCAAATCAAACTTTATATGGAAAATATACATTTTACCTCCCTTTTAAATGCTAAATTTGTTAAAATACTCAAGCATAAAGTAAAAAATCATTCTTTTTTTGATAATTCAACCCTCAACTAGAATTTTTATTATTCAAAGTTCTAGTGATTGTTTAAAACATGGATAATCAATTTTTAATCATATAAAATATTGAAACATTTGTAAAATCTAAATATGAAACTACAAATTATATTTTTACTTTTCATATTTATTTTTCAAATCCTATAATATTTGATGAATTTAATTATTTTATTTTGTAGCTAAATTAAATTGCAATCTATTGGAGATCCAAATTGTTGGTCCAATTTAAAAGATTCTAATGAAATATCTACACAACCTATCAAAGAAGGGAATATGATGTTAAAAAGTAGAATATGTTGTAATTTTAAATTTGAGCCATTGATTGAGAAATAATTTTGGGTCATTGATTTGTAATTGATTTTTGAGTGCATATGTCTATAAAAGATCATGTGATTGATCTTTTTGAAGGATAAATTTGTTGATAACTAGGAGATTTGTAAATAAGAATTGTTATTATTATATTTACTTCATAGTTTTGTTCTCATTTGTGAATTTTTCTTGTAATTACTAGGAACTACCATGCACAAAGGTTTGCTCATGTTATCAAAAATTTAAAAATTGTAAGGTAACTAAACTTTTTATTTAGTTATGAAAGATATCATAAAATTATGTCATTCTCAAGATATTTTATATTGTAATTATTTTGTAATTTGAAAGTTCCATTAGAACTTGCACTACATGTGTGTAAACGTGACAAGGTCTAGTGAAACATAGGACAATTAATTGATCTCTTGTTGTTGATTTATCATTAATTCTAGTAAATTTTCAATTTAAGATTTTTTACCTTTCTATTTATCATCTTTTATTTATTTTTTATTATCATAAAATAAAAAATAAAAATATTGCAAATTAAATTATATAAAGTGTTCCAAAATACACAAATTTGATCAAATTGTAGATCACAAAGCACTTATTTAGGGCATAATATGTGAATTAATTTGTTATTTTCTAAATCTAACCCCCCTTTGTTGAATAATATCCACAATGAATTATTGAGTTACCTTGTAATTCAAGACCTAACATTTGAAGCCTTGGGACGATTAAATTTTATTATATAATTTAATTTTCTTTCAAGAAAGGTAAAGTTCACTGTGAATTTTATCTAAGTTGATCATGACTAAAAATTGTGTCAACAAATTAATGTTAAGAGGGTCTGTGCATGTTGAATTTGCAATGGAATTTGATGTTTCTACTCTAGTATATGTTTAAACTCTTAAATTTAAAAAAATCCAAAAAAAAATAAAAATTGAAAAATAATAATTCTAAAATTCAAATAGATAATTATTGGTGGGATGAATGCTAATGTGAATAAAATTTTCACGTTGACATCCCTCTTTTTCAATAAGTTTTAAATGAGCAATTATATCCTCGTGTTTTTTCATTTTTATTTATTATAAAAGTGTAGAGTGCATGATTGTAACGCCCCGTCGTGCGAACCCCACAGGACAATTAAACAACAATTACTACACAATTTTTTTTTAAAAGTATTGCAAACATACATGTGATGCACATTAAAACAAAAGTCATATAACTTAATTAAACAAATTCGCTTACACTTACGTCCCATAGGGTACATGAGGAGACATTACAAATCTTAATTCCATACAACAGCAATAAAGAATGAAAGCAAAAGATATAATCCACGACAAAGTAAACATTAACAAATGTAACATATACATGATAAATCATTGATAAGAAACCATTTGTGTACAAAAATATAACATAAACATGATTAACTCAACACATTGAATAACAACTTCCATGGGTCAATATCCACACAAGGTTTAACATTACATTACAGTACAATGTCCAAAATAACAATGATACAACAACGTTCCCCAGCATGAATGGGAAACCATAAAGAATGATGTAGCTAATCAGATAAATACAAAGTATCATAACTGGCTCAAAGATAGATACAACTCTGGAGTCACTGCAAATGACACCAATCTGCTTCTCTTGATCCTTGATTGGGGACTCAATGGGGTGCTTAGCACGTTCCACCCGACCACGTGGGTCTGAAGACCCACCCCCCGTGCTAAGGAGCTGACAAGAAAGAGACCTCAACCAAGAACATCCAAATAGAGAACCACAAAACTCAACATCATACAAGAGTAACATGAAACCCAAAGATAGTCACAACATAAATTAAACCATGACCAAAAAACATGACATCCAAATCATTTCACAATAGTGATAAACCACTTCAGAAACATAGTAACAATAAATCAAATATCATAACATCAATAAATCTCAAGCCATAAAATCAAAAGACCACTTCTAGAGGAATTTAATGAAGCAACTCCAAAAAGGGAAAGCTAGAGGAGAGTGTCATCACATGGCTTTACATGGATTATCCAGACATCCTGACTCAAGGTGCCGCCTCCATCTGTACATGGATTATCCAGACAACCTATCACCAGGTGCCGCCTCCATCTATGGTTATCCTAACAGCCTATCACAAGGCACCGCTCCATAGGGTGACTCATGCGGAGCCACTAACCTCTCCTGAGAATGAGGTAGCGACCTTGCCAACCACAGCCTTCTCATCCTTCCATTAGTCTGTGAAAGCCCTAATGAAGATGAGGTAACCACAATTTTTTTATCTTATTATGTGATTGCTACCTATCCCTCCTAAAATTCATTTATTATGTTTTCACTTGATTAACAAACTCATTCGTGGGTTATCCTGTGCTCTTCCTCTTAACCGAGGCGTCGGCCCCCACGAAGAGCCACTCTCCCTAGATACCCAACAAACATCAAAACCAAGGGTTGTACCATCACAATTTGAACATGGAATCACAACATAAAAGCATGTGAGGCATTACCATCTCAACCATAGCCATAAACATAGTTGCCCATAACACCAGGTACAACCCATATATAAATTTAAAATCACAATTGCAATCATAATCCGGAAAAGAACCAAATCAACAAAGAATCAATATGAAACAAGATTATTCCCGCCTCTGGAAGTCCAAGAAGACCAACTACCCAAGAACTCACAAACGAGGGTAAGACAAAACAAAATGAGTTTCCAAATAAATTTATAATCAAGTTTAAAGAATAAAAATCCCCCTAAAGACCGAGATTAACTTAAGAAAATTTACACCAAGAGAGACTCATCAAACCAACCACAAAATCAAAACAATCATGAACAATAATACAAGTTCCCAATTTGCACACATGATTCCATACAAGGAAACCATCAAACACATCAACCTTGAAGAACACTATCTTAAAACACTTACAATGAACAGGCCATCGAGACATCTCCATAAATATCCCATAAACCAAACACTTATAATAATTCATATAACCACAACAACAATGCTCTAAATTTATTATCCACAAATACTCTCATAATAAAATTCACAATTGATCTTGATATTGTTTAAGTGCAAGGAGGCTATGCCAATAGACTCGACAAGGTCCACAAACCAAACACCTTAGACAAAACAATACACTAGTAACCGATACACCCATGACATCATCATATGCCGACAAATCATCTCATTATATATCTATCAAGGGAATTCCCATGTATTAACTTAGAAATAGTCTAATTTAACGTATTTAATCACATCTTACAATTTTACGAAATTTAAAAGTAAATAACTCAATTTCTCCTAATTAAGTTTCATGCTTAAAATATTTCTCTTAAAATAATACTTTAATAAATATAATATTTAATTACTTATAAATTGAAATATAATTTCCATTTATCCTAACCCACTACTAATATAAACTACAACATTTCGTAACCGAGATTGAACACTTTTTAAACAATTGAAATCTCTCGGTAATGTGAATAATATTTTGTGTTAGAAACTATATATAACAGAAATCCATTTTACACGAAAAAGGAGCTAGGAAAGGCTGAGATTGACAAAGAAATCAAAGGGATTACTTAAACCTTTAAAATTTTCCAGTTAAGGCCAAGCACTGTAGCTGAGACAGGTTGACAATGAAATCAAAGATTATTTAAATCTATACACCCTACCATGTTCAAATGCGTTGCTGTGACAGGTTACAAAAAAAAACCAGAGAGTTTAATTAAATCTATACACCCTACCATGTTCAAGTGCGCTGCTGTGATAGGTTATCAATGACATCAAAGAGATTATTTAAATTTCTACACCTTTGCAAGTCTAAAAGTTGCAGCTGTTACGGGTTGCCAATGGTTTCAGGGAGGCTACTTAATTTTGTACAATGCCTCAACTCTAAATGCTGTAACAATGACAGGTTGCCAAGTATACTAGAAAGTGAATATTGGAATTTGGAAATATCACCATCTACTTGCATTATTATCAAATTCCAGAAATTATCAACAAGGCTGAAGGAAAGGGAAAAGGTGAAGTGCAAATACGTGACTTAAGAGAAGGAGAGATGATGAACAACTTTTATTTTTTGAACTAGACACATTTCTGTTTGGTGGCGAGTTTCCAGAGACATGCTCAAGTTTGATGTTTGGAAATTAAACTTCACTGTGATCGATGGAAAGCTCCATATTAAGTTAGTCATTGACAATATTTTATTTTCAAGTATTGCAACTGTGATAGATTGTTAGTAGAATCAAACAGGTTAAACATTTAAACTTCATATTATGTTCAAGTGCCGCAACTTAGATAGATTGAAAATGAAATCACAGAGATTATTTAAACCCCTACGCATTCTAATTTCTAGAATAGCAGATGTGACAAGCTGTCAAAATATCCAGGAAGGCTATTCACACCTCTACAGACTTCTACGCCCAAGTGATGCTGCTACAACAAGTTGCCAAAGGTATCAAGGGGTCATTATTAAAAAAAACTTATACACTTCCCAATAGATTTTTAATCACCCATACCCAGGCGTGTGATCTGATTCACAGAATGCCTCAAGGAGATGTCAACTCAAGGGATGAGACACCATGAATGCAGAATGAGCACAACATGGATTTTGCAAGGAAGCTCTCAAAATTTTAGATTTAAAGAAGCACTCTGAAACATGGCAAGGCTCGAGACTGTTTGACAGGATGTCTCAAAGAAATGTGATTCTAAAGAATGAAAACATTACAGGGCGAACACAAACTGGATTTGTGAAAAAAAAAACTTTAGAAGCTTTCAAGCGGTTGCAATTGGAAGGTGAAAGGCTAGCATCCACTACCTTCACGAATGTCCTCCCAGCTTGTACCAAAATGGGCGCTTGAAACAGGGTATGTTCATTCATCAACCATATCAAAAGGGAAAATTTGACCACGTTGTGAATTGCAAGTGCTCTGGTAGGCATTGACACAAAATGTGCAAGTACAGTCAAGGCATGTGAAGTGTTTATCAGAATGCTTGAAAGGGATAAGGTCACATGGTCTGCAATGACTAGGGATTAATAGTTGAAGCTCATAAACATAAACTTTTTTTACTCCAATTAACAGATAACTATCGAACTGTTTTAGAATGCAGTAAATCATATTAGGAGAATGATCTAACTATGTGTAGATTCCAACAGAAAACCGCCGAAGTTCCTAAAACCATGGCAGATACTTACCTCAAATTTTTTTGCACGAGCTCTTCCACACTGCCCCCCTTCTGCCTATGCCGTATTAGGAGCTATGGAACAGGATATGGAAAATCCTCCTTTATGGCGAAGAACTGAATGGAAGATTCAGAATGGTAAGGATCGTATTCTTTTGGATTTCTCGCCTCCTGCCCCTCATTCTTCCTCCCTCCATCCTCCCCAAATCTTGAATTCCACATGCACTATAAAAGTCCACAACTCACTTCAACATGCAAGGAAGTTCCTTCCACCCCTTTTTCTAATAATAGATTTATCTCCTTTATGAAGAATGGTCGGTTACATTTCTCCATTTATTCCTCCTATTATTTGTTACTAAGTGCAAGGCAATAAGTAAGGCCTATTGCATGGAAAGCACTCACAAAAAGTGGTCTCCTCCATCTTTGTTTGTCAATTGCCGAATCTACCAATGCATGTTCAGCTTTCATATCTCCAGTATCTAAAATATCTCTCAAAATATTTGCTATACTAACTTCCATTACACTTAAATAATTTATTATATTACTATTATCTACTTATTTTATTTTATTATAAATTTATATTATATTCAATGTAATAATTACCTTTCAATATTCTATTTTATTTACTTCTATTAATAGTGTAATTTTATTCTTTCATAACCTCTAATTATATTAAACCATTATGGTATGAAAGCCAGGTTCATACACTGGGCACTATGTGTACTCACTATGTAACCTTGCGTTTAGTCCCTTTAGTCTAGAGTTTCTTTTTTTGTTGTTGTTGTGGTGTAACCTGTGTTTCTTCCCTTAACTGGATCGGGTCAATGGTGTAGGGAACTGATGGGAAAGGGATAGGACCCTCAGTGTAGTGCGCATTGCACCGATATCCTCCCTATCAGGGATGCACTATGGACCCTTGTCTTGTTGTGTGATGTGGTTTTTAGTGATATGAGTTATGTGTGTGAATATGTCGAGTGTGCTTAAAAATTTCAAATTTGTGTTTTTGGAGTGATGAATTATGTTTTTCTTGAATCGGTGAAGGTGTAAAATTTTTCCTTTTTCTTGAAATTGTTGCGAGATTTGGTGTTGAATAATGAGTGAAGTGGAGTGCTTTGTGTGAAAATGATGAGTTTTTAGCGAAAAGGTGCATTTGAGTGGATAATTATGCTTTAATTTTATGAAAGTATAACATTTTAAGGTAAAGAATTAGCTTGAATTCTTGATACTAATGTGTTTTGTTCCATGATAGTTAATGATATTAGTATTTATAGAGATAGGCATTTCTAATGTCAAGTTGTAACTGACCTCTGAAATAGCTTCTGTAATAGAATGAAGGGTAGGATCATTATGTGAATGATCTCCTAACTGATATGTTGCAAATTGTTATGAAATATTTGAATTGTTTTGATATTTTGTGTGTGATCTGGTGAGAGGGACAGTGTAGTACCACTCGTACATGAGTGCCCTACTACATTGTGAATTCCTCTTATAGTGTGTTTGAGAAATATATATATTGTGTACAACGTTTGATTGTATGCAGGATTGCAGGAACTAAGACTTGATTCCACCTGCATAGTCAGGATAGGGCGAGCATCTTACACACCCAATGGGTCTAACGTGGAAAATAGGAGCAGATAAGAAAGTGTCCCCAACTGAGTTCGTCCACCCCATCCTTGTGTTTGACAAATTGGTTTGCTTGCAACCCCATCACCACTTTCATTTTGGTATCATTTCCTTATTTTTGGTTTGTTTAATTTTCATTGCTTACTTGACGATGTTTAATTGATGAGTTAATTTATAGTGTTGATGTGCTTATGATCATTGATATTGTTGTGTTACCGTCTTTATCCTTAAGCTCGACTTTCAGGAGTAAGTCGAAGCCTAGGGGGGGAGGATGTAGTGCCCTCCGTTTGCGTTGCCTTTGTAATGCTTTTCAATTCATTGTGAGGTCAAGTATTGTTTGGACTTTGACTGCATTTGATTAAATCTGGTCGATAAATGTTTCTGATCAAATTACGACATTTAAATAGGATTATTAAAGTTAAAAGGTATAGTGGATAATTAAGGGAAAATAAATAATTAAATAAATGGTTTAATATAATTAGAGGTTATGAAAGAATAAAATTACACTATTAATAGAAGTAAATAAAATAGAATATTGAAAGGTAATTATTACATTGAATATAATATAAATTTATAATAAAATAAAATAAGTAGATAATAGTAATATAATAAATTATTTAAGTGTAATGGAAGTTAGTATAGCAAATATTTTGAGAGATATTTTAGATACTAGAGATAAGAAAGTTGAACATGCATTGGTAGATTCGGCAATTGACAAACAAAGATGGAGGAGACCACTTTTCGTGAGTGCTTTCCATGCAATACGCCTTACTTATTGCCTTGCACTTAATAACAAATAAAAGGAGGAATAAATGGAGAAATGTAACCGACCATTCTTCATAAAGGAGATAAATCTATTATTAGAAAAAGGGGTGGAAGGAACTTCCTTGCATGTCAAAGTGAGTAGTGGACTTTTATAGTGCATGCAGAATTCAAGATTTGGGGAGGATGGAGGGAGGAAGAATGAGGGGCAGGAGGTGAGAAATCCATAAGAATACGATCCTTACCATTCTGAATCTTCCATTTAGTTCTTCACCATAAAGGAGGATTTTCCATATCCTGTTCCATAGCTCCTAATACGGCATAGGCAGAAGGGGGGCAGTGTGGAAGAGCTCGTGCAAAAAAACTTTGAGGTAAGTATCTGCCATGGTTTTAGGAACTTCAGTGGTTTTCTGTTGGAATCTACACATAGTTAGATCATTCTCCTAATATGATTTACTGCATTCTAAAACAGTTCGATAGTTATCTGTTAATTGGAGTAAAAAAAGTTTATGTTTATGAGCTTCAACTGTTAATCCCTAGTCATTATAGACCATGTGACCTTATCCCTTTCAAGCATTCTGATAAACACTTCACATGCCTTGACTGTACTTGCAAATTTTGTGTCAATGCCTACCAGAGCACTTGCAATTCACAACGTGGTCAAATTTTCCCTTTTGATATGTTTGATGAATGAACATACCCTGTTTCAAGCGCCCATTTTGGTACAAGCTGGGAGGACATTCGTGAAGGTAGTGGATGCTGGCCTTTCACCTTCCAATTGCAACCGCTTGAAAGCTTCTAAAGTTTTTTTTTCACAAATCCAGTTTGTGTTCGCCCTGTAATGTTTGCATTCTTTAGAATCACATTTCTTTGAGACATCCTGTCAAACAGTCTCGAGCCTTGCCATGTTTCAGAGTGCTTCTTTAAATCTAAAATTTTGAGAGCTTCCTTGCAAAATCCATGTTGTGCTCATTCTGCATTCATGGTGTCTCATCCCTTGAGTTGACATCTCCTTGAGGCATTATGTGAATCAGATCGCACGCCTGGGTATGGGTGATTAAAAATCTATTGGGAAGTGTATAAGTTTTTTTTTAATAATGACCCCTTGATACCTTTGGCAACCCGTCGTAGTAGCATCACTTGGGCGTAGAAGTATGTAGAGGTGTGAATAGCCTTCCTGAATATTTTGACAGCTTGTCACATCTGCTATTCTAGAAATTAGAATGCGTAGGGGTTTAAATAATCTCTGTGATTTCATTTTCAATCTATCTAAGCTGCGGCACTTGAACATAATATGAAGTTTAAATGTTTAAATAACCTGTTTGATTATACTGACAATCTATCGCAGTTGCAATACTTGAAAATAAAATATTGTCAATGACTAACTTAATATGGAGCTTTCCATCGATCACAGTGAAGTTTAATTTCCAAACATCAAACTTGAGCATGTCTCTGGAAACTCGCACCAAACATAAATGTGTCTAGTTCAAAAAAGAAAAGTTGTACATCATTTCTCCTTCTCTTAAGTCACGTATTTTCACTTCACCTTTTCCCTTTCCTTCAGCCTTGTTGATAATTTCTGGAATTTGATAATAATGCAAGTAGATGGTGATATTTCCAAATTCCAATATTCACTTTCTAGTATACTTGGCAACCTGTCACTGTTACAGCGTTTAGAGTTGAGGCATTGTACAAAATTAAGTAGCCTCCCTGAAACCATTGGCAACCCGTAACAGCTGCAACTTTTAGACTTGAAAAGCGGTGATCCCACAATAATGGGTTACAATTTTTGGCCAAACTTGACATTAAAATCAGGATTTTTCACTAGACATTCACTTTCTTACACCTATAGCAGCTAAACCATTAAGGTTTTGAAGATGAATCAAACTAGTTATTTGTTAGATATTTTGTGTAGATTCTAATTATATTTTTTTAAAAAAATTAAAAAAAAATTGTGAATCATTTTATGTAATTTTTAATAACTTATTTTTTCTACTAATCAACATTTTTAAAAAGTGATGTTCACTTCGGCCACATAAATTTTTTTATAGATAGGATACAATTCTGATTTTTAAAATGCAAATTTTTTCACACCAATATCTAGGGATGGATATTTTTTCATAATTTTTTGTTACATATTTTTTTTAATTAATTTTCCAAGTCAGCGTAATTATAATTTGGACAGAGGTGTACTTCCACACATAACTTTTTTTGTATTCATTTGAATTAACTTATTCTTTTTGTTGGAATAAGGACATCAATACCTAGGGCACATGTATTTTTTAGAATTTTTTCTATTTTTCTATTTTTTCAGTATGTGTGAAATAAAGAACTTGATGTTCATTGAAAATCCTACATTCACAAGAAATAGAAAATAAATATAATAATCAAATTAAACATATTTAAAATTATACTTTTTAGGAAGCTTATAATAAGGGCTACAGGCTTACAAAGCATAAATTTTAAATGAATTCATTTGATCACCAAAAGGTAAATCAAAAGTGGTTTTTATCAGCATTTTGATAGGTGTAGAGGAGACTCGATTATAGGTATGGTTTAAATCTAACAAGGTTCTATCCAAGGGGGTTTGATCTAAGTGGGTTTGATCAATCCCTCTTTAATTAAAATAATTTAAATGGAACCTTTAAAGTCATAAATCATTGTATTTTCTAAAAATATGTGATTTCAGGCAAAAATCAGGATGTCCCAAAAAGTGTAACCCATTATTGTGGCAGCACCCAAAGGTGTAGAAATTTAAATAATCTCTCTGATGTCATTGATAACCTATCACAGCAGTGCACTTGAACATGGTAGGGTGTATAGATTTAATTAAATTCTCTGGTTTTTTTTTGTAACCTATCACAGCAATGCATTTGAACATGGTAGGGTGTATAGATTTAAATAATCTTTGATTTCATTGTCAATCTATCTCAGCTACAGTGCTTGGCCTTAACTGGAAAGTTTTAAAGGTTTAAGTAATCCCTTTGATTTCTTTGTCAATCTCAGCCTTTCCTAGCTCCTTTTTCGTGTAAAATGGATTTCTGTTATAAATAGTTTCTAACACAAAATATTATTCACATTACCGAGAGATTTCAATTGTTTAAAAAGTGTTCAATCTCGGTTACGAAATGTTGTAGTTTATATTAGTAGTGGGTTAGGATAAATGGAAATTATATTTCAATTTATAAGTAATTAAATATTATATTTATTAAAGTATTATTTTAAGAGAAATATTTTAAGCATGAAACTTAATTAGGAGAAATTGAGTTATTTACTTTTAAATTTCGTAAAATTGTAAGATGTGATTAAATACGTTAAATTAGACTATTTCTAAGTTAATACATGGGAATTCCCTTGATAGATATATAATGAGATGATTTGTCGGCATATGATGATGTCATGGGTGTATCGGTTACTAGTGTATTGTTTTGTCTAAGGTGTTTGGTTTGTGGACCTTGTCGAGTCTATTGTCATAGCCTCCTTGCACTTAAACAATATCAAGATCAATTGTGAATTTTATTATGAGAGTATTTGTGGATAATAAATTTAGAGCATTGTTGTTGTGGTTATATGAATTATTATAAGTGTTTGGTTTATGGGATATTTATGGAGATGTCCCGATGGCCTGTTCATTGTAAGTGTTTTAAGATAGTGTTCTTCAAGGTTGATGTGTTTGATGGTTTCCTTGTATGGAATCATGTGTGCAAATTGGGAACCCGTATTATTGTTCATGATTGTTTTGATTTTGTGGTTGGTTTGATGAGTCTCTCTTGGTGTAAATTTTCTTAAGTTAATCTCGGTCTTTAGGGGGATTTTTATTCTTTAAACTTGATTAGAAATTTATTTGGAAACTCATTTTGTTTTGTCTTACCCTCGTTTGTGAGTTCTTGGGTAGTTGGTCTTCTTGGACTTCTAGAGGCGGAAATAATCTTGTTTCATATTGATTCTTTGTTGATTTGGTTCTTGTCCGGATTATGATTGCAATTGTGATTTTAAATTTATATATGGGTTGTACCTAGTGTTATGGGCAACTATGTTTATGGCTATGGTCGACATGGTAATGCCTCGCATGCTTTTATGTTGTGATTCTATGTTCAAATTGTGATGGTACAACCCTTGGTTTTGATGTTTGTTGGGTATCTAGGGAGAGTGGCTCTTCGTGGGGGCCGACGCCTCGGTTAAGAGGAAGAGCACAGGATAACCCATGAATGAGTTTGTTAATCAAGTGAAAACATAATAAATGAATTTTAGGAGGGATAGGTAGCAATCACATAATAAGATAAAAAATTGTGGTTACCTCGTCTTCATTAGGGCTTTCACAGACTAATGGAAGGATGAGAAGACCGTGGTTGGCAAGGTCGCTACCTCGTTCTCAGGAGAGGTTAGCGGCTCCGCATGAGTCACCCTATGGAGCGGCGCCTTGTGATAGGCTGTCAGGATAACCATAGATGGAGGCAGCACCTGGTGATAGGTTGTCTGGATAATCCATGTACAGATGGAGGCGGCACCTTGAGTCAAGATGTCTGGATAATCCATGTAAGGCCATGTGATGACACTCTCCTCTAGTTTTCCCTTTTTGGAGTTGCTTCATTAAATTCCTCTGGAAGTGGTCTTTTGATTTTATGGCTTGAGATTTATTGATGTTATGATATTTGATTTATTGTTACTATGTTTCTGAAGTGGTTTATCACTATTGTGAAATGATTTGGATGTCATGTTTTTTGGTCATGGTTTAATTGATGTTGTGACTATCTTTGGGTTTCATGTTACTCTTGTATGATGTTGAGTTTTGTGGTTCTCTGTTTGGTTGAGGTCTCTTTCTTGTCAACTCCTTAGCACGGGGGGTGGGTCTTCGGACCCACGTGGTCGGGTGGAACGTGCTAAGCACCCCATTTGGTCCCCAATCGAGGATCACGAGGAGGAGATTGGTGTCATTTGCAGTGACTCCAGAGTTGTGTCTGCCTTTGAGCCAGTTATGATACTTTGTATTTATCTGATTAGCTACATCATTCTTTATGGTTTCCCATTCATGATGGGGAACGTTGTTGTATCATTGTTATTTTGGACATTGTATTGTAATGTAATGTTAAACCTTGTGTGGATATTGACCCATGGAAGTTGTTATTCAATGTGTTGAGTTAATCATGTTTATGTTATATTTTTGTACACAAATGGTTTCTTATCAATGATTTATCATGTATATGTTACATTTTTTAATGTTTACTTTGTCGTGGATTATATCTTTGGCTTTCATTCTTTATTGTTGTTGTATGGAATTAAGATTCGTAATGTCTCCTCGTGTACCCCATGGGATGTAAGTGTAAGCGAATTTGTTTAATTAAGTTATATGACTTTTGATTTAATGTGCATCACATGTATGTTTGCAATACTTTAAAAAAAAAAATTGTGTAGTAATTGTTGTTTAATTGTCCTATGGGGTTCACACGATAGGGCGTTGCATTATGGTATCAGAGCCAGGTTTCGATCCTGGGACCTGTGGGTTGTGGGTTGTGGGTTTTAAATGAACAATTATATCCTCATGTTTTTTCATTTTTATTTATTATAAAAGTGTAGAGTGCATGATACTACTAAACATGGTGAAATTAATCGATTAGCCTTTTTAATAAGGTTGGAATTAGCTTTGAAAGGAAAAATCCCATTTTCATAAGTTTGCATGCCCGATGTTTGCAAAGAAAAGGAAAATCTTACAAAGAAATAAGATGCAATACAAAAATTTGTAGACTATCCAAAGGATACTACAATTGAATTTTCTCTTGGAGAAAGGAATGATGAAGTTTCAAATTTTCTCAAAAAAGATGTAGAGATAAATTAAATGCCATGGTAAAGGTGAAATTTCCAAAAAAATTGGTCAAAATTCACACAAACATGAAGCTAGATGCAAGTATATGAATCATTTGATGGACGTACAGAAGACAAAATACCTTAGTTTCAAACATTGAACAATAAAAAGAAAGAATATGATAGTGATTTATTAATTTCTAATAGTGACAATAAGTGTTAAAATGATTTAGAAGCATTTAAAAATAAAATTAAAGGAGCTAAACAAGAAAATGCATGCTAATTAAATGATGTTGGATATAATTTTAACTCTGAAATTATTGGAAATTCTTTCTTTCAATTGGCTAATATAACTAATCATGAAATAAAGTGTGAAAGTTGTTAGATCAATTTGGAAAAATAAGAGCAAAACAACCTAGTCATTGAAAGAGATTATGGAATATTAAGAAAGGAAATCACCATAAATAGGGTAAATGAATTTTTTTCTATTTTTTCTAAGTTAGATGATGAATTAAAGGATGGCTATAGATCGATACAATCAAATAACCAAACATACCAAACATGTACCTTTCTTTGGGACACTTTTCCAATCAGCTTGAGAAATTTTTTTGAAGATCAAATCTAGTAAAAATAGAAGGAATTGATGATGAGGATCAAAAGCTACAAAAGAAAGAAGATTCAAAATATTTTATTTTTAATGTACATAGTAAAAAATCAATACAATGTTAATTAGAATCTAAAATAGGGAGATTTTCTCATCCATTAAATGATGTTTCCTCATTACAATTAAATGAATTAATTAAGGTGAATTCATGTAAAACATGTTTAAATGATTAAAAAATCATTTAAATAATGTTGATGTGTAGGAAATTAAAGAAGATATTGGGATATTTCTTGAGGACAAAGGTCGATTGCAAGTATACTTTAAAAAATAGAACTTGAAGAAAAGTTTATTAAGGATGTTTTTGAAATTTATTATGAACTTATTTGAGAAAACACATGTTGATTCATTCCTCCTACTACATAAAGACTTAGGAAAAAGTGAAATGTTCCATGTTTTAGAAGGTAAGAATGATGATTTCAATTTTCAAACTAGATTACTAATCGAGGCATCTATAATTCTGATTTGCATTCCCCCGATTCAAGAGGAATGATACATCATAATTTACATCCTCTTGAAGATAAATAAGTGAATTTACCAAATGATAGACTAGTTGATAATGAACAAAAAAATTCAATTGAATAAATGTCAAAACAAGTTATGTCTTTCCTTTTCACAATAAATCTTAACACTTATCATTTTGATTATGAAGATTTAGGACATTAATCATGATAGTGGAATAATCATGAACATAATGAACTACCTTTTAAATGATTTATTAATTTTTCATGACTATTTTATAGATTATGAGAGGAGTACAATTGAGATGATTGTTTCTAAGTATAAGGATAAATTTGCAAAACTCAAAACCATAAAAAATACCTTGATACTCTTGCATGCATTTAAAAATAATGTGAATGTAAATGTTGATTTGTGTGGTATTGAATTTTGTTTATCTAGAAAGTGTCTTTGTCTATAGTTTGGTTAATTTTTCTTTCATTGTTTCTTTTTGTTTCTGGTTTTTCTCATTTTGAAAGTTTCTATTTTATTATAATGTTCAAATGGAGTAGACTGTAATTTTCTTAAAACAATATATGCTCCAATGTGTTTTGTAGAGAAAATTTAGTCTTTGTATATGTTTTATGATTTTTCTATGAATCAAAATTGTTTATTATGCCTCATGAAGGTGTAATATATTTGGGAAGTAATAACTTAAAACATTCAAAGAAACCACATATACAAAAACATCCTAATTTTTCTTGAATAATTGGAATTAGTGTGTGCTTATATTAAGTGAAATATAAAGGTTTACCTTTTCTACCATTGTGATTCTCAAACCTAATAACAAGCCTTGCTTCTTGCAATTTGAAAGAAAATAATTTTTTAAAAGCATATCAAAAGAAATAAATAAATAAAATTATTGACAATAAACAAACTAACTCTTTAAGAAAATTCAAATATCTCTACTGGTGCTATGGAAACCTGGTTGATAGTACACATATATTTGAAGGAATCACAAAAATAACCTCATTAAGGCTACATACATCTAATTGGTAGTGAAGTAATATCAAAGGAGTTTTAAAAGGTTAAATCATCCCATGTAGCTTAATATAAATATAGCTACAATTTTTTAATTTTCTCCAAGAAAATGAATGAATCAATTGCACACAATTAGATTTTCTTGGATAAACCAAGTTGTTCTTTGAAGATAGTTATGGCATTCTATGATTGGCCTTTAAGGAATTTTGTTTTCTATGTAGAATTAAAAATTCTATATTTAGACTCTTTTTTACCTAGGAATACTCTAAAATATTTGTTGGTTTACTTTTGGTTACTATTTTTTGTGCCTTTTCATAGAACACCCCATTTTGATTTTGAAAAAATGAGGGCACCTATCACTTTTTGACATATGTTAATTTTAAGGGATTTTCCCTTAGAATCAATGTTTTTCTCCTCATATTTAGCAAGTGCGTATTGTTGCATAAGGTCAATTTTAAATCTATTTTGAGTCAAAAGGTTAACATTATGAAAACTTGGTATATCAAGCATTAACATTTGGAAAATGGTCCTATTGGTGTTATTCATCTAGTTGTCCATATTCTTTGCAAAATGAGTTGACTTTGGCTTAAAGTTCTTGTGATCCCATTGTTTGTCACTAAGAATTGATTTAATATTCTAAAGGGTTTGGTCATATTCACTTTTAAGGTGGAAACTTTCATTCAAATGTTTTATTCCTTTAAAAATCAAGATCATATATCTTTGAGGGTTCCTTTGAACATAAAAACTTCACTAAAAAATCTTAGTTCTAGGTTTAGGGATTTGAGGAAATTCTAAGTGCAACTACCCCTTATAATATCCACTGGAAAGGTTTAGTTCATGTGGAAAATCCCACAAGTTAAGTTGGAGGCTAGTTTTTTGTAAGATCAATTAGAACCAAATTTTCCACAAAGATAATTGGAACCCAATTTTTTGCAAGACGACCAGTTGATGCCCAATTTCCCACAATTCTAGTTGGAACCCAATTTTTTGCAAGACAAGTTGGAACCCAAGCTCTTGCAAGGACCATTTGGAGCCCAAAATCCTACAAATTTTCCAACAAGGTATTTCCAACATGGAATTTTCTAATATGATACTTTCCAACTACACCTTTCAACTTCTCTTTATTATATTCTCATGAACACTTGAAATGATTCTTTTTACTACATTTCCATGTAGTAAACTATTGAGTTTTAAAACAGGATTAACCACTTTAAAATTAAAATTAAAGTGTTAAAATGGTCTTTAGAGAAAGGTAAAATAACATTTACTAAATTATTAGTATTAAAAAGGACATGAATTACTCATTGTTAAGTGACCATAGAGAACATGAATTGATTAATAACACAATATCACACACCATGAATATTTTAGAGGTATAATATGTTGCATAAATCATTTATATGTATTTTTAAGATACCCAAATAAACCTTACATAGAAAATGGGCATTTTACCTCCCTTTTAAATGTCAAAATTGCTAAAGTGCTCAAGTGTGAGGTAAAAAACTATTTTTTTTGTAAAAATTAGGTGCTAATACAATAGTGTCTCACTTTTGGGACATCTTGATTTTTGTCTAAAATCACTTATTTTTAGAAAAACTAATGATTTAAGCCTTGAGAGGTTCCATCTAAAGGGTTTTAATTGAAGAGGGTTAGATAAGACCCCCTTAGATCAAACCCCCTTGGATAGAACCCCTCTAGTATTAACTCATACCCACAATAGAGTCTCCTTCACACCTATCAAAATCCTAGCAAAAAATACTTTTTTCTTTACATTTTAAGGGACTAAATAAAGTCATTTAAAAATTATATTTTGTAAGATCATAGCCCTCAAAATGATCTTTCCAACAAGTATAGTTTTTATATGTTTTCATTTTATCGTGTATTTAATTTTCAATTTTTACTAAACATAGGTTTTTCATCGAACATCAAGTTCTTCTTTCTACAGAGGTGGAAAAATAATAAACCATTGTAAAAAAATCAAAAAATACCTTTGCCCTAGGTATTGATGTCTTTGTTTCACAAAAAAAAAAGTGTATTTCAATATATACACAAGTTATGTTTGAGGACATACACCTATGTCCAAATTAAGTTACAGTGACTTCAAAAATTAATTAAAAAAAATGTTACAAAAAATTATGAAAAATATCCTTGCCCTATATATTGATGTTAAGAATCTATATTTTAAAAATTAGACTTTTATCCTTTCAAGAAAAAAAGTTATGTTTGACGACATAAATGCTACTTTTTGAAAATGTTGTTTACTGTTTAAAAATAGTTAGTAAAGGAGATGTTGAAGATTCACGATTTATTTCAGAAAAATTAAAAAATATATTTATAATCTACACATAATTTTTTGCAAATCACTAGTTCACATCATCTTCAAATTCTTAACAATTTAGCTGCTATAGGTCTCAGAAGGTGAAGATTCAGTTAAAAATGTTGATATAAATGATGAGGGTTACACCGCCAGAAACCATACAGACACCGTAATAGATACCAACACAGAAGATGCGAGACAAAAGATAACTCAATTTCAATTATTTTTTCAGAAAATGAATTTACATATTTAGATCTTACATGCTACAACCTCATGGGCTTGATTCATTACAACAACAAAAATCAACTCTGAAAGAAAAATTTATTCGGAGCCACAATCTACACTAATGGATCCACCTTCTACAACTCCCTCATATCCCTTTTATTTTACCCAATAACCACCCTAGAATGTTCTAGAAAGTGAAAATTTCCCTTTTGTTTTGGCACCAAAAGTCCCATCGTTTGATTTCTAGCCTAGGAAGAAATTTTAATGAAATTCACTTTTTAGAGGGCCAACTTTGTTCGGCCATAACTTTTGATCTGGGTGCTTGATTTGCTATTATGGCACAATGTTGGAAAGCTCTCGACAAGCTCTACAGTGCGTGAACCCACCATAGGTTGGTTCGTCGACTTTTCAACATGTTTTGGGACCTCTAAAGTTGACATATCTGAATTTGAAGCTACATTGGAGAAATATCCTCAAATGGAAACTTTGATTTCTCCCAAATCGTGCAAGGTATTGAGGTGATTCTTTCACGACCGAAATTTATTTTCAGCTCTACTCCCATGGGTAAATTTTCAGGTCCATACGAGCCCGTTTAGGCCGACTTACTAAAAATAGTAAGTGACTGTTTTTCACTATTTTTGATGCTTGGCTATCTTACACCCCTTAAGTGCCATCATGGAACTCAAAACAACAAAAGAAAATAAGGAAAAACATTTTTTTTGGGTGATGCAAGATTGCTCTACACCGCTGGATGCTCTTGCATCAGACACCCAGGGTAATTTGAAAAGTGACCCTATCACTTCTCAGGAGTTAGAGGGAAACCAAGATGGTTAACCTCAGCCTCAAACAACCACGATGAATCTTCAATAGGCCTTCCTCTCCATTTCACCAAGTACTTTGCATATTTCCTATTTCTTGTGCTTGTACCCACACGACTATTTAAGATTTCTTCTATCTCTTCCTTCTCTGAAGTAGGTGCTGGAATTTTCCACTATTCTTTTATCAGCCCCTCCTCTATATCACCTTCATGATACTCTATCAAATCAACAATGTTGAACACATGAGAAATATTTATTCCACTAGGCAACTCCGCCTCATAAGCATTGCCTAAATCATGCTTCTTCATAACCTTGCATGCTCCAAACTTCTTCATCTTTAACTTTTTGTATGTACCAACTGGGAACCTTTCCTTTTGCAAATGAACCATGACTTCATCTCCTACCTGGAACTCCATATACCTCCTTTTCTGATCTTTCTGAGCCTTATATTGTGAGCTCATCTTATTTATATGTTTCTTCACCTCTTCGTGCAAATTCTTCAGGTGCTCAGCAAAATCTTTAGCCTTAGCACTACCCTTTTCCCCCTTGTCCATCTTCCACAGTTCAGAAGTAGTCCTTGGACTACTCCCATACACAATTTGGAATGGTTATTTACCAATGTTCCTATTGACAAAATTATTATAAGCAAATTTTTCCTGTGGTATAATTAAATCCCATCCCTTAGGCTTATCTCCTACTAAGCATCTTAGCAGGTTACCCAAACTCCTATTCACCACCTCTATTTGTCCATTAGTCTAGAGATGGTGTGCAAAACTAAACTTCAAATTTGTCTTCAATTTCTTCCATAATGTCCTCTAGAAATAACTAACAAATTTGGTATCTCTGTCTAAAACTATACTCTTTGGTAGACAATGTAGTCTCACCACCTCTTTGAAAAACAACTCTGCAATATGAACATCACTAGTCTTATGACATGGAATAAAATGTGTCATCTTTGAAAATCTATCCACCACAACAAATATGGAATCATGCCCTCTTTGTGTCCTTGGCAAGCCAAGAACAAAATCCATGCTAATATCCTCCCATGGCCTCTCAGGTATAGGTAATGGCTGATACAATCTAGTATTCTAACTTGTTCCTTTTGCCATCTGGCATACCCTACAACTTTGTACAAACTTCTTCACATCTTGTTGTAACTATGGCTAATAATAATTCTCACTAACAAGAGCAATGGTCTTATCTCGACCAAAATGTCCATCTAATCCCCCACTATGCTTCTCCTTGATTATATTCTCATAGAACTCCTTGGAATGCACAACTGGCTTCCTCTAAACAACATCCCATCTCGGATTAAGAAATCCAACCACCTCGTCCTATCCAATGTAATAGGTTCCAAACAAGCCTTCCAAGCTTCTACAAAGTTTGGATCTTCTGGATACAAACTCTTGAGCTCATTGAACCCAACAACCTGTATATTCATCTCTATCAACAAATTTTTCCTTCTACTAAAGGCATCTACAACTCTGTTTGACCTTCCACTCTTGTGCTTCAAAGCAAAAGTATAACTCTACAAAAACTCAACCCATTTTAAGTGCCTTTGATTTATCTTTCCTTGGCTATTGAGATACTGCAAAGCCTGGTGATCAGTATATAAAACAAGTTCTTTTGGCAACAAATAGTGTCTCCATTTCTTCAAAGCTTGAACTATAGCATAAAACTCTTGATCATAGATAAAACATTTATTCTTAGCATCATTAAACTTATCACTAAAATAGGCAACGAGCTTACTTTCTTGACTCAAAAAAACTCCTATGGCAGTGCCACTAGCATCACAATCTACCTGAAAAACCTTATTGAAATTTGGAAGTACCAAAATAGGTTGCTCAGTAACTTTCTTCTTCAATATGTCAAAACTTTTGGTTGCTCCTATAGTCCACTTAAACTCTTTTCTATCCCCTCTCATTGCTTCAGTTAGAGGTTTACAAATACTACTGAAATTCTTAATAAACTTTATGTAAAAGCTTACTAGACCATGAAATGATCTTACCTTTGTAACACTTCTTGGAGTAGACCATTAAATGATAGCTCTCACCCTCTCTAGATCCATTTTGATACCCTTTGTTGAGAAAACAAATCCCAGATACACCAACTCTCTCTTCACAAAACTAAATTTATTTAAATTAATCCACAAATTCATCTCCCTTAGCTTCTCAAAAACTCTTCAGTTATGCATCAAGTGCTCCTCCAATGTCTTACTAAAAATCAAAATATCATCCAAGTAAACAATAATATTTTTTCCTAAAAATTCTTTCAATACCTCATTCATAAGTCGTATGAATGTGCTCAGTGCATTGGTTAGCCCAAAAGGCATGACTAACCACTTGTACAAGCCCTCCTTGGTTTTGAAGGCTATCTTCCATTCATCTCCTTCTCTAATCCAGATATAATGATATCCACTCTTCAGATCTATCTTTAAGAAGTACTCAGCTCCACTCAAACAATCCATAATGTCATCCATTCTTGGCAAGGGAAATCTCTACTTGATGGTGATCTTGTTGATGGCTCTAGAGTTTGTACACATCCTCCATTCTCCATCCTTCTTTGGTGCTAGTACTATAGGTACTACACATGGACTCAAACTCTCCCTATTCAATCCTTTTCACAACAACTCTTGCACTTGTCTATTCAACTCTTCACTCTCTGCTAGAGTCATACGATGAGCTTCCTTATTTGGAAAACTAGCTCCAGGAATCAGGTTCATCTATTGACTAATCTCTCTTACTAGAGGAAAACCTTTAGGTACATTATCAAAAATAATAGCATGGAACTCATTCAACAAATTTGAAACCTCTACAAGCACCTCAATAGTATCTTCTTTATCAACTCTAGGAATCAATGCAAAACACATATGCTCATGCTTCATACCTTCTAGGAACTTTCTTTTTTCAACCAAAAAAATTCTTGCATTATTGCATACCTTTTCCTCTACCTCTTTTAGGGGCTTCAACTTATGAAGAACTCCATCCTTTGTCAAAGAATAGGTGTTGGCATGTCCATCATGTACTGCTTGCCGATCAAACTGCCACAGTCTACCTAACAACATATGACAAACATCCATAGGAATTATATCACACAATACCTCATCATGGTAATTTCCAATCTTGAAAATTACTAGACATTGTTGATTTACCAAAGCTTTATGGTCCTTCTGCAACCAAGCAATTCGGTATGGATTCAGATGCCTTCTTCTCTCCAACCGCAACTTACTAACCATCTCTTCTGAAACAAGGTTATCAGTACTACCTCCATCAATAATAACATTGCAAACCTTACCTTCACACTTACATCTGGTGCAAAACAAATTATTCCTTTGAGTTGGTTCTTTCTCCTCATTCAACAAGGTTCTTCGAGTAACAAGAACCTCTACTCTTTCTGCATCCTCAAAATGTGAAGACTTAACATCTTCATCTACATGTGCAACTCATGAATTTCCCTCAGGTCTTCTATTTTTCCTTCCTTGATATTGAGAACACTCATATGCTTTATGTCCTTCGTACTAGAAACAAGTTCCATGAAAGCCTCCTCTTCTTGGTCCTCGTCTAGATCTCCCTCTTCCTCTTTGGTCTCCATTATTTTGATCATGAGGATAGTAGGTGTTATCTCCTTTCTGGTTCTGGTTGCTACTAGATACTTCACCCTTCTTTTGATCTTCATTTCGAACTCCATATGATCAACCATTGGTCTTTCCACCTCAACCTCCACCTCTTTGTTTTCTTTCAAAACTTTTGTTAAGTCACTCTTCAACCTTTAGGGAAAATTGATAAGCATCTTCAATGGTGGTCATACTTACTAGTGCCAATTCTTCTTGTATGCTAGGCTTCAACCCATTAATATATCGAACAACTTTCTCTTTATTCACCTTAGAATTTCTTGTTTGAATCAAAACCTTATGAAATTCCTTTGTGTATTCCTTCACCGTCCTTGTTCCTTGTCTCAAGCTTTGCATTTTCTTGACCAACTCTAGTTCATAATCAACTAGAATAAATTGCTTCTTTAGTTTTGACACCATTTTGTCCCATCTAGAAATTCTATCTTTTCCTTGTCTTCCCCTTTCAAGTTGGATCTCTTTCCACTATATACCTACATGGCCTTTCAATTTTGTCTTTGCAAACTTCACCCAATGAGGGTCTTCAATCTCCTCAAACTCGAAAAATTCCTCCATGTCATTGATCCAATCGATCAATTCTTCAGGGTTCAAGCTTCCACTAAAAGTTGAAACCTCCATTTTGGGTCTCTTTCCAATACTTGATATTTCTCTCAACAATCTAACTTCTCTTTGATCCATTTGATCCTTTCTTCCTCTTTTGTTTCCTCTTCAATTTCATCTTCATTGGCATCTCTTTGTTGATGTACATCTCTCATTCAAACCTCATCCTACAAGGCCTCTAATTTCATCTCTAGGATGATCTCTTCCTCCACTACATCTGTCTCTGACCCTACCATGTTGAACAAGTCTTGGAGGCATCTCGATATCAACCCAAACTCATAGGCCTTGTTGCAACTACCTCATGTTCGACGCTCTGTTACAGACTCGAGAACTCATGCTTTGATACCACTTGATGAGGGCTACACCACCTAAAACCACACATACACAATAATATATACCAACATAGAAGATGTGAGATAGAAGATAACCCACTTTCAATTATTTTCAGAAAATGAATTGACATATTCAGATCTTACATGCTACAGCCTCATGGGCTTGATTCATTACAACAACAAAAAATCAACTCTGAAAGAAAAACTGTTGTTCAGAGCCACAAGCTACACTAATGGAGCCACCTTCTACAACTCCTTCATATCCTTTTTATTTTACGCAATAACCACACCCTAGAATGTGCTAGAAAGTGCAAATTTCCCTTTTGTTTTGGCACCAAAAGTCTCGCTGTTCAATTTCTAGCCTAGGAAGAAATTATAATGAAATTCACTTTTAGAGGATCAACTTCATGGGGCCATAACTTTTGATCGGGGTGTCCAATTTTCTATTATTGCATTTTCTTGGAAAACTCTCGACAAGCTCTACAACACATGAACTCACCATAGGTCGGTTCGTCAACTTTTCAACCTATTTCGAGGCCTTTAAAGTTGACATATATGAATTTGAAGCTGCATTGGAGAAATTTCCTGGGACGAAAACTTTAATTTCTCCCAAACAATGCAAGGTATTGAGGTGATTCTTTCATGACCAAAAATATTTTTTAGCTCTGCTCCTTTGGGTAAATTTTTAGGTCCATACGAGCTTGTTTAGTCTGACTTACTAAAAATAGTGGCTGTTTTTTGCTATTTTTGATGCCTGACTATCTTACACCCCTTAAGTTCCATCATGGAACTCAAAACAACAAAATAAAATAAGGAAAAACAATTTTTTTGGGTGATGCAAGATTGTTCTACACCGTTGGATGCTCCTGCATCAATAAATGTCCATCTTAGGGCCAAAAAGTGAGACACAATATTGTGATTTCACCCAATTCAATTTCCAATTGAAATTTTTATTATTTAAATTTTAGTGACAATTTAAAATATGAATAATCATTTTTTATCATAGGAAATATTGAAAAAAAAAAAAATCTAAATCTAAAGTTGTGAATTGTATTTTTAATTTCCAAATTTAGTTTGTAAAGCCTATAATATTTGATGAATTTAATTGCTTTCTTTTATAGGTAAATTAAATTGCAACTAATTGGAGCTCCAAGTTGTTGGTTCAATTGAAAATATTATAATGGAATATCTTCCTAGAATGTCAAAGAAAGGAATATGATGTTGAAAAAGTAGAATATGATGCAATTTTAAATTTGATTCATTCAATAAGAATTCTTTTCGGGACATTGATTTGTAACTACTTTTTTTATTGCTTGTGTCTATAAAATACCATACAATTGATCATTTTGAAGAAGAAGAAATTTGTTGATAGCTAAGGGATTTGCAACAAAGAATTGTTATTACTAAATTCAATTCACATGGTTTTCTTCCTATTAGTGAAGTTTTTCCTATAATTACTAGGAACTAGCATGTATAGAGGTTTGTTCAAGTTATCAAAACTTTAAAAGCTTTAAGGTGACTAGACTTCTTTTCTAGTTACGAAAGATTTCATGAAATTATGTCATTCTTAGGATATTGTACGTAATTATTTTGTAATATGAAACTTCCATTGGAGCTTCCACTGTTTGTATGTAATTGTGACAAGGTCTAGTGAAACACAAGATAATTAATTGATGTTCTATTACTGATTTACTATTAATTATTAAAAATATTCAATTTAGAATTTCTAACTTTCTCTTTCTCAACCTTTTTTTCCATAAAATAAAAAATTTAAAGATATAAAGCATTAAAATACTACAAATTAGATGGTATAAAGTGTTCTGGAATACACAAATTTAATTAGATTGTAGATCACATAGCACTTATTTAGGGTAGAATATGTGAGTTATTTTTTTATTATCTAAATTTAACCCTATTATATAGTCTCCAAGGACATAAGTCTCTTTATTGAACATTATCCATAATGAAATATTGAGTTACCCTATAAGTCAAGACTTGAAATTCATAGCCTTGGGATGATTAAATTCTATTCTAGAAGTTAATTTTCTTTCAAGAGAGATGAAATCCATTGTAAATTTATCTAAGTTGACTATGAATAAAAATGTGTTGATACTAACCCTAATATAATAATTCACAAGGGAAAAGGTGAATAAGGGTTACAAAAAGAGAAAGTCTAGTGATGTGCCAAGACTCATTTGAGTTATCTCATTGTACTAGCAACACAAGAAAATAATTCAACATTGACAAAGGATTGCACAATTCCTACCAATTACTATTAAGAGGTAAAAGATACTGATAATACAACTACAAAAGGGCTGAATTATATATAATTAATTTGAAATAGACTATAACAGACCCTACCCATAGTATGTAGCTCAAAATTAAAGAATACATAGTATAATAGTTGCAAGAGGAGGCAAAAAATTGATTTATTGATTGCAACGCATGTAAATCATACAATTTAGACTTCTTAGAATTATAAAATATTATGGAGATGCTTTTTATGTTTGTATCTTCTAAGAAAATATGAGAACTCCCTCCTATAAAATAAAAATTAATCTATATATCATTCCAAAAGTTTCCCCAGAAAAGGAAATGTGCAAACTTGCATGAGGGCCCTATAAATAAGTAATCTTCTACAATTGCAACCAACATCTATGTATTCTTGAAATAGTTTAAATCATTTTTGGTAATTCAAAAGTACCTTGATCATGCCTTTATTATACTAGTGGAGTATGGTAGTCCACCTCCCATCTGTAAGTAGTCACCTCTAGCATTAATTCCACTCAAAAATGTGTTGGAAACAAGGTAGAAATGCTACAAGAATAAATTATACAAAATAATGCAAATATAAAATTGTGTATCAAAGATTATCCACTTATATGATTAAGTAGATTGCACATTCAACATAAAAGAATAAAAATAACAATACCATATATGAGACCATATTTACACGGAGAAACCCATTTGGGAGAAAAATCCACATGAGAAAGAGGGCAATCATATTATTAATCTTCGAAGAGAGATGTACAACAATACACTCCACTTCAATTCTCTAAGTAATTTGGAAACACCTTGTTACCTAGAACTCAACATATGAAATTGCTATCCAAGGCTCCAATTTATAGAAAATTTTGATAGGAAAAACCATTTTGGTATCCCAAAATAAGAGATAGAAACCACTTGCAAAAACCCAAACCATTATTTATGGACACCCCATAAACATAGTAAAATGTAATAAAATATCATATGGCCTTCACATGGGAACCTAACCCATATCCAATTAGATTTGGTAAAACCTGAGTGCTCCATGACTCCCTTGGTAGTTTGATAGGAAAGCAGTGCATGATGGGTATTCCAATACCTACTCCTTGATGAAGGATGGAGTCAACCACAAGTTGAAACCTTTGAATAAAGAAGAAGGAAAGGTATGTAAAGACACTGGAAAATGATTGGTTAATGGAGATAGACAATTAGTTAAAGAGGATGAGGATGAAGATCATGATTTGTTAATGCAAGTTGCAACAGTGTTGATTGCATTCAAAAGGGGTAGAGTGAAAGTTTTAGTGGAGAAAGAAGAGGTGAAATCTGATTTTTATGAAAATATGTTGCTAATTTATGTGAGCAAGATGAGATTTGTGTAGAAGAAGATATTGCAGCAATGAGCACATTGGTGAATGAAGGCACTAAATTTGTAAGGAAGAAGGTGAGGAAGTGAATGTTTACTTGTTTGGTGAGATGCCATTTGCACAAGTTGATGATTTCTCATTTGATAAAGAGATTTATATGGATGACAATTTATTGTAAGATGAAAAGGAAGAATATTTTGATTGTGTTATTGACATTGAAATGGATACAAAGGAGAGAGATGGAAAGTATGAGTATTTTATTGTGATACTAACATTGAATTTGTAGCTAAAATTTACTTTCTAGTAGATATAGGAAACGAGGAACACATGGAACAAATAGAGATTGAAAATGAAATGATTGTTGCAGCAATAACAAGGGGAGAGGTAATGCACGAGTTTCCTTATTTTACTGAAGAAGAGAAAATTGATGATTATTGTTTTCCATCATTTCATAGTGTAAATTGGTGGGAATTGGAATTTGTGAAAAGAGGAAGGAAGAGAGAAAGAATGAAGGATGGAAGGGACATAAAATTGCAGAGGTAGGTTTAGAAAGATAAGGTAGAAAAATGGGTCCAAGATAAGCACATGATCTACGAATGTTTATGAGTTCAACTCATGAAACATTTCAAATTACCATGGGTGTCTGATGTAGGAGCATCCGAGGTGAAATGGAAATCTAGCATCACCAAAAATATTGCTATTTTAATTGGTCTATTTTCAATAAGGGCTTAGAGGCTAGGTGAATAAATATTGTAATGTAACTTTGTAATTTCCCTTGGGATGGAATTGTAATTGTAATTTTGGTGGGAGTTATGCATTTATGAATGTTTTCGAAGGAAAATTTTAGAAAATACCCCTCTTAGGCATCCAAATTCTTGGTGGGGACCATTTGGGGTGTATGTGCTTGCATGTTCAAGTGCATGCCTTGCATGTTATTGCATGTTTGTGCCACAATCTTTGCAAGTTGTTGCATGACCATATTTGGAGTCATCAGGGCCACCGAGAGTCAAAGAAGGTGTCTTGATTGAACAAGATGATTGGAAAAAAATTAGGCACCGATGTGAAGGTGGTGAAGGAAATGAATTATTTTATATTTAATTTTCTTATATCTCTCCTCAAGTTGGGCATTGGAATTCTAGGTGGTTTATGGAGGATTTTTTGAGAAACCAGTGGTGGTTTTTCCTCACACAATTTCTATATAATTACACTTGGTCATTTGGAGAAGTTGTGGTTGCATACCCAGATGTTGTTGGAATGAAGCTAGAATGTTGAGTTGCAGATTTTTGTATGTGTGAAGCCCATGTTGTATGTGAGAATATGAGCTCCATGTTTATGTATTTCATTTTCATATTTTGAAGTTAATACATGTTGTAGGTTTCTCTTCCATTTTATGTGTTTCAAGTTAAATTGATGCCTTCTTACATATTATTTTATGTGTGTTTGTGACCATATTTGAGAGGGAGGGTCTCCCTTTCCATTGTTGAATGATGAATCCCTTAATCAATTTTTCAAGGGTAACAAGCGCACTAAGTTGGTGAAGCTTTCCTCTTTGTGATACAACCACTTATCCATCAAAACTAAGTAAAGGTATCCAAGGTCATAATGTGATATATTACATTGAATGGAAGGTTCACAACAATATGTGGTGTATATTTCATTTTCCTTAACCACTTTCATCATAAAATATTGGTCTCATTTCCTTATTTTATTTTGGCTTCTTTGGATCATGTTGCTAAGGAACACTTCAAAAATTCTAAATTTCCTATTCTAAATGAGGGGTTAATCCTTCTCATTATGGAAACTTTTTTAAAGATCAAACCCCAAATTTGGAACTTGAGGGGAAGTATAATACTAAGAGGAAACAAAAACTATGGTGGTGTACTACTCGAATATGAGTTCTAGCACCAGTGATGATGAGGAAGATGAGGAATGGAAAGAGGAAGATGAGGGTCAAGATTATGTGGAAGTGTTCTTTATGCAACCTTCAGAGGACAAGGACCCCAAGAAAAGGAAGATTTCAAGTAAGAAGAATTCCCCTAAAAAGAAAGTGAAGAGACCAATTTCCTGGTCCGAAGGCTCCTAGACAAAGGAGGAGAATGATGGGTAAAATACTCACTTGAAGGGGAAGAAAATATTAAAAACTAAATGGGATGTGTCTTATAAAGGTAAGGAGGAGGTTGATGATAAAATGGTTGCAGTGAACCCTTTATCGTAGAAAGGAAATGAGAAGGATAGCTAGGGTGTTGTTGATTTCCCTTATTTGTCAGAGGACTTTACATATCTCCATGAAAATAGAGAAGATATTTATGATGTTATGGGGCTGGCCAAGGAAGGGTTTAAGAGCCATTTTAAGCTCTCAAAATGGTTCTTCCTCAAAATTAACAAAATTAATATCAAATTTATAGCCATGTAGGAGAAATGCATCAACAAGGAAAGGGATCAGCTAGGTTGTGGAACAAGGATGTGAAGAATAGGATTGAAGGTTTGGAGAGCTCTATAAATATTTTAAAAATGGATTTTGAGAAATTTATGACTAATGTGGAAGATAAGATACAAGATACAAATAAAAATCTAGAAAAAATACTAAAGATTAGTCATTGTTTTATAAAAAAATAATGCTGAGGGGATCAAAATTCTTATAGAAAAGCTCAAAGAATTGAGAGAAGAGAAAATAATTGAAGTGATCCTTGAGGAGACTAGAAAGGAAGAATAAAACAACAAGGATAAAAGTAAGAAGCAAATGTAGATCGAGAGTAAGGGGCCTAGCTCTAGGACTCAAGAGAGCAAGAAAAATCCTAAGGAGGAAAAGAGAGAGTTGTTGAACCTGGCTAGTCTTCATCAAAACTTTTATAATTAGGAGCTAGAAGTGGCAGAAACTCTTAAGAATATGAAATAGTTGTTTCTTGTGGTGTTTTTTGCTTTTAGTTTGTCGTTGGTTGGATGTTGTATGGCTATGATTTACCTTGTAGCAACATTTTGTTTTTACTTAGGTTTTGGGTCCCTCCAAAACCTATTTTTCCTATTAATCAATAATAATAATAATAAATTATATAGATATATTTTATGTGCATCCATGTATCTACATTAAAAATAAACTTATCTCATTATATTTTTCAATTAATAACACATGTAAAATACATCATTTAATAGGAAAAAAATATAGACCTATCTCATTATCAATTAATAGTTGAAGTGAAAGTTCCTATCACATTTGCTCTAATTTCTAACCATTAGTTCTTAAATATTGTTAAGTAAGACTAGAAAATTTGAGTTTGAAAAAATCTAAGAAGCACACAATCTAAGATATTTTGCGGAAGCCAAATATTTAATTACAAATAGGTATGTGTGTAAAAATTGTGCAAGTGATTTTTAATGGATTACAAAATGTGGTGCTTGTAATGCCTTTCACCCAAACATGGTTTTCAAGCACTTTCTAATTAGAGATGAACTTAGTTTGGAGTTCTTTAGGTACATAGGAAAACCTTATTTTCTATAAATATTATCATCAAATTGTATAAGAACTTATATATCATTTTAAGACAAATAAAGTAATCAAATAATCAATTTTAGATTTATAAATAAAAAAATATCTAAACACATCATAAAGGATGATTTTACGGAAATATCTTGACAAATTCTCAACTTGAAAAATATTCCTCATCTTCTCTAAGAAAAATAAAGATAAATTGAATGTATGTGGGATGATCCCTTTTCAACATGTGTCTCCACAGCATACCATTATTGGTGGGATCAAATCGTTGCTTCAAAATTTTAATAGATGTAAAAATATAGATTATAACTGTGCAATAAACAATTTCCTCTCTTGTGACTTTTATATTGACACTAAGAATTTTTCCTAGCTACCTATTGAATGTGGTATTTCAACAATATAGTTTCAATTACCTCACAATAGAATAACATTATTATTTATAGTCTAATTATTTTTAGATATTCAAAATAAAAATTGTCTAGACAAGAAAGTATCTTGATTGTGACAACACTTTTAATCTACTTGCATGAATTACCTTGTTCCTATAACTCTCACATTTTGGATAGGTAGGGAGGATGCTAGAAAAGGTTGTGGGATTTGGCTTCACATCTACTAATTGCATTTGCTTGAAAGTTTATAAAGGCTTTTCAAAAAATATTGTGTGCACAACCTACAACCATTGTAGTCCATGAGGACACATCTCTTTGAGACATTCTTTACATGGTTCACATGCCTTGCCTATGCTTCCAAATTTTACATACATGTCTACCAAGGTGGCTACACACATGTCTATTAGTGTAATTATAACTATAATATTTGACAAAATTTTCCCCTCCTTCATACCTTGATGGGTATCTACACCTATTCTAAAGTTCCTATTTAGGTAGAGGGAAAGTGAGGATGAAATTTTCTAAAGCCTTTTCAAAAGATCCATTTTGTGCATATCCTACAAGCATGACATTCTATAAGACCATATTTCTTTGAGGCATTCTATCAAACATTTCACATACCTTATCTATGCTTCCAAATTTTGCATACATGTCTACTAGGACATTTCTAGCTATAATATTTGACAAAATCCCCCTTCCATTATGCTATGATGGATATCCATACCCTATTCTAAAGCTCCCATTTTAGCACAAGGAGGGAGGATGCTAGCAAAGGTTGTGGAATTCGTCTTTCCACCTATCAATTACATTTGTTTGAAATTTTTTGAGGCCTTATCAATAAATCCATTTTGTGGATATGTAATCATTGCATTCCATATGATGAAATCTCTTTGAAGAATTAAGGAAAGTGTTCATTTAACTTGTCTACAATTCCACATTTTCCATACATGCTTACCAGGGTAGTTACAACTAGTAGGTCCTCTATAGACAATGTGGTGGGTAGTGTTATATAGAAACATGCTCCTCTTTTGTAGTCCCTACTTCTCCTAGTTTTCTAACTTTCTAGTTAAGAATGAAGCAACTCTTAACTCAAAAGCATATGTCGCAAAATGATGAAGCAACCCACAAAAAATGGAAATATTTACTGATAAATGTTTATGCATGAACGAGAAGAACGAAAAATACCAAAATAGTTTTATAGGATTTCCATGCAAAAATTGGTTGGTGGGATATCAAGAGAAAGTGAAGCCCTATGACAACTTGGTGCGATGGAAAGCTTAACACATAAATGCTATCATTGCATTTCCTATGTCAAATAATGCCCCCCTTAGGAATTTGAAAGCTACATAGGGTGAGTTTGACGTATTCTATGATATCTTTCTCTCTTTCTCCCTCTCTCTCACTATCATGGACTAACTATAATCATTAAATAGGCAAGGGACTCTTTGTGTTACTCATGTACCAAAAAACTAATAAATATCATCATTATATAGACAAGGCACTCTTTGTATTACTCATCCACTCAAAATTTGAATAACTATCAACATTATATAGATAAGGCACTCTATGCATTTATCATCTATCCAAAATTTGAACACCTATCATCATACAAACAAGGCACTCTTTACACAACTCACTTGTCCAAAATTCAAACAACAATCATCATTATAGAGACAAGGCACTCTTTGCATTACTCATCTATCAAAACTCAAAAGTATGTTAGACAACATCTTTACTATTACCATATGAAAAACTCGTATATTTACTTTATATTGCCCACCCAACATTTTTATATTATATTTATTAATTGAAGTTTAGAATATAACATTTGTATTTTTAATTTCAGTCAATTGCCCATTTTGTTGACCATTTCTGTTTGTAATTTAGACGTTAGCGGCAAAGATCATCCACGGAATTTCAGCACCTCCCAACATCAAATCTTATACGGAAGTTGCCAAGGGGAACGTCATTTTGGCGTAATAAAAAAAAAGTATGTGAACAAATCCATTGAATGCCACGAACCCTTGTACTTCTCATAAGTCAGCGTGAGCAAAATGGTGAAGTTTCGTGCAATATTTGTCAATTATAGAGTTGTAAATTATTAAGACGTCTGTTGGCATTTACTTTATTTATTCCAAAAAATTATGTAGTTGACTTGACTATGAGATTCAGTAAAATAAAAAATTCGCATCGCCCACGTTTTCCACGTCATCGCTGACTTTATTTTATTGTTTGACGCGCCTTTCCTCCCTTCCTTCCACCGACTACCTACTAATAACATAGATTGATTACACGGGTGGACTGGAATTTTGCAATAGTTTATATTTTTGTATTTTTCTTGGAATGTGCCCATGCTCTCCCTTTCTAATGCATTTGTAATGTTAAAGTATACATACCAATGTTGATTCTCATTGTGTGGTTTGAGAGAAAATCTTAATGTAATTACATATTAACAAATTATGACACAATCTTGTGTAAGTCGGGATCATTCCTCTATTCCTTCACATATCCCTATTTGCACAATTCTACCATATTCGATTACACCTTATCTATTTTTGCACATCTTCCCATGCACCTAATAACTATTGCACTCTCCATATCCAAACATTTATTCCCCTCATAAACCTTGTTACTCATTTGTCTTATGTCAATCGTATGGGTATGAGATCAATCTTGTGTCTATAGATTTAATCCCTAAAATTTTAAAATTAAAACTTAAAGTTGTCTGGTTTTCACCCATTTCAGTAGCCATTGTGAGCCAATTAAACATATGTTTTGCATACATTTTTAATTTCCTTGTATTTAAAATTATTTAATTGCATTCATTTACCATCCACAAATATTATCAATGATCACTCACATTAAAGGAGAAAATCATGCCAGTAACACTTATATTAATGAACTAAAATGAATCAAAATCTAAGTAATCATTCTATAACACTTGCATATATGAAGATTGTTGTCCTCAATTATTTCTATGTCCCTATGTGAATCATATCAAGGGATTCAATTTAGGAGAACAATACCCTTGCAATCCTATGATCTCCCTAGGTGTTAATGAGGCAAATCAAACAATAGAATTGTGCAACCAAGAGGATTATGTTTGCATCTTTGAAATGACTTAGATCCACATATTTCGCCAAAAAATAATGATAAGTCAATGCAAAATTCTAGTAGAAAGCACATATAGAATACATATTTTTTGCACTAGATTATTAGTCTATGCCACATCAAATTTGATACCTCACACCAATCAAAGTTCTAAGTTCACTCCTCCATTGCAATTATTTTCCTAAAATAATATTTAATTCTAGCAACTTTGATTTATTTAATCCAAGCTAATTTATGCATGTTTTAATATATGAGCCTCGATTAAGCCTAAAGAATTCCCAGCTTCCTTCACATTTTTGTGAACCCCTACAACCCTACACCATTATAGGGTTTATACCTTCACTATTTTAGGGTATTTAGATTTTTATTCTTTAATTATATTACCTTTATAAGATCTTGTTAAGGTTTGTGTATCTTTCATTGTTATTCCATTGATATTTGTATTCTTCATATGTTTAAGCTTCATTATTTTCTCTCCTTTGCCCGCCCAACTCACCCTTAGCTACCTCATTAGGGTGTCATTTTCAAATCTATTATATCATTAATATTTTTATATATAGATCTAAATGTGAATTCTTGAGCTCTAGATTCATTTATTTTATTTATGCCACAAGCTACTTTTGATCCTAATATTTCATCATTGATTACTCATTTAAACCCTAATATGGCTACCTAATCTATCAACGAGACTAAGATCTATTATGATTCTCATGTTGAGAATAACTTAGTGGATAATCAATATTATGATCATTATGCTCATGTGGCCAACTTGTCACAACCCTCTTTCTAAAACATCTAAAAAAAATAACTCTTGATTATCAAGTTAAGCTGGTTTGACAATAATTATTATTTTTGTTTTATTATTATGGAATTAAAACTTAAGGGGAAAAAAATTAAAATTTATAAATTAAATTATTTAGAAAATCAAATGGATGCTTTGAAAAATAAATAAAATTTATGATGCAAAATTTAATTATGGAAATATGAATCCTTTACAAATTAAGAATGAAATAATTAATATATTTTATTTTATTTAAAAGTTTTCATATTTCTCTACTTCAGCCTTCTACTTTTATTTCCAGTCAACACCTCGTCTCCTATCACTTAACTCCATTTCATTTTAGAATTTAATTCTTTCCTTTATCAATTAACTACTCTTTCTTTTGGAAACTTCATTTTAAAACTATGCATAAAGAGGGAAACCTCGTGTGCACCATTATCTATCTTTTTAAACTAAAAAAATCATTATTATCCTCTCATGACTTAGAATGGAAACTTTCTTCTTTGCTGCCTCGATCTTGACCATTGATTTTTACCATCAATCCTCGACCATCGAACCCAACACTAAATAACTCTAAAACTAACCCTAGTCTAATAGCTTGCAAGGGAAAAGGAGATGGAAAAATGAAAAAAATAAAGGGATGGTGATACACCTAGATTAATGGTGTTTCTTCTTTCTCACTTTAGCATGAAAAGTTAATTAAACTACTAGAGAAACACACATAGTTCTCTGCTACCCAATATATAAGAGGTATATATAAAGGTTAGTGTTTTATGGGTACTAAGAGGGAGTAAGAGAATTGGCGAATAACACCTACAAAAAAACTTAAAATAAAATAAAAACTTGGAAAATGATAAGAATTCATTCAAATGTGAAGGTAAAAGGGTTTCACACAACACATCAAAAGTGAAAAGAGGTGAAATAGTAGTTTTATTAATCTAAAGGCATGGAGCCTCTTTTACAAAGTAAGTTGTAGAGTTGCAAATCTCTTCAAAAAAAAACCAAAGAAGAGCAACCCCCTTAAAATGAATAGCCAAATGTAATTATTGACCACAAAGGCATAGGAGAGATACATAAACATGGTAGGGAGGGAAACCCTAGCTATAGTCCTGCCAATGATATCTAAACATGTGTCCACCCAAAAATTAAGCTAGAGGTAAGAGAAAATGGCCCTAACACCCATGTCATACCTCTATATTTATGAATATGTGGATGAAGTGTAGAAACCTCCATGAAATCCACTATAAATTTGACATTATGCATGGGTGTCACTTTTCCCTTTGGAATCCATAGAAATTTATTTTAAAACCTTTCTAGAGTCTATGTGGATTGATATATGGTAGTTGAGAGAGTCATCATGGTATTAATGATGTTTCCTAGGAGTTATCCCTCCATTTTGACCTTTTGTGGAAATTTGACCCTCATTTGGGTATGTTATTTTTCCATCATTTTAGTTGAAAGGCATAAATCTAGTCGGGATATGAATATATCCCATCATCCCTAAAAATTTCATATCATTTTATAGACCCCCTGAACTCTGCTAAACCTCCCTATTGCCTTTGGTCTTCATCAAGTCCTACATCTTTGGTTTTGTAGAGAGATAAACTTCATGTAGACATTAGCAAAACTTTGGCTAGGAGGTGTATCTATTTGAGCATCCTTAAAAATTTCCACAAGGTCCTTTTTCCTCTATTCTCCATGAAACCTCCTCTTGCAAGATACCATCCTCCATCAAGGCAATTGGATCTTAGACCTCCATCAGGTCTATGTGGATCTTGGACCTCCATCAAGTCCACACAAATCTTGGAACTCTATAAAGCCATGTAATAATTTAATTGGCATTGCATCCATGTGGATCTTGGACCTCCATCAATCCATGTGTGAACCTAATCAACATTGGGTCCATATGGATCTTGAACCTACATTAATTTTATTGTTAGGAATTGCATGCAAAAGATATCAATTAAATGCAAATAAGATTAAATAGAGGAATGAAAAATACACAAAAATAATAACAGCAAGAGACAATTTTAATGTGGTTCACCCAAACTTGAGCTACATCCACCAACAGAGAGTCCAATATTATTATCCAGCAAATTGAACTGATTACAACCAGCAATCCTTGCAACTCAATACTGCTGCAAATGCTACAATACAATATCAACAGATACCCTAACCCTTAGCCATTTTATCAAGACTTATGTCGGTTACAAAATAGGGGTTTTTTTATGTTGGCTAATAGAAAAATAACTTGTGACACCTTTATAAAATAATAAAATTCATTTGAGGTTTCGAGGGCAGCGAGGGCACTGCCCCTCGACCCCACCTTGTATCATGACAAGGAGAACGCCAGCGGAATTTCCCCTGGACCCCGCAAGGGGCGCTACCCCTTGACCCCATCTTGGGGGAACTGCCCCCAAATCCCCGTTAAATAATTTGGGGGGAAACCACGCCGATAAAAGTGGGGAAAATTTAACCTTCGAGTTTGATTAGGCTCCATATAACATCTATGTGGGAAGTTGATCTCCTTCTAAACTATTTGGAGCTAGGGCCTTTATCTAAATTCTGTCAAAACTTGAATATATGTGTTCAAGTTAAGGAAAAAAAATATTTCATTAAAATACTATATCTAGTATAAACATTATGAAAATTTGTGAATGATGAGGCCTTGAGAAATTATTTAAATATATATGTAAGGATATAATTATAAATATATATACATACTATATATGAATATGGTTAATATTAAGAATAACGCTTCTAAACTCTACATATATTTATGTATATATACTTATATATGTGCATATACATATACATAGATACACACACACACATATACATATGTATAAGTATATTCTCACTATGATAAATAATAACTTTAAAATTAGGAAGATTCCTCTAATTGACGCACACATTGAGTGATCAATGCTAAAACACATTATACACTTAAGGAGAATTTTTAGAGGCTATTTTATAAATGACAACACAAATACAAGATAAAATGATGAGACAAACCACCTTCTACAATCATTTAGACCATACTTAGTGCATCTCTTCTAAATAAGATTCTTATGTGCTTTTGTATTTTTTCCTACAATAAAAAGTAAACTAAGACTAGTTTGCAAGTAATCTAAATTAATTTATGATTAGTATCATGTGAAAAGTAATCAATTGAATGATCAAACATGTTACCATACTCGACAAAGTTTCCTATCCAACACAATTGACAATAATAGTCAATTAACAAGAACATCTTTTAAAGGAATTTGAATGCACAAAAGATGCTTCCTACATTAATCTAAGAAGGGGAGAGTTAAAAAAAATCTTTTAAATACCTTAAATAGTTATAGTTACAAACAAATGCACATTTTAAATATAAAGAACATATAGACAGTGTATTTACCATAATATAGTGATTACATGGGAAAACCGTTTTGGGAAAAACCCACACTCCAAATACACAACTCAACTTATATTATCAACAATAAAAAAAATTACAATACAATCTTAGAGCAATGCTCTTCAAGATTCTCACACTACGACAATAATGTAGAGAAATTTTGGCAACAAACAACATGCCAACAATCTTCAACTTGTCATATTGAAAATACACTAAGGCATCAAGTATTTATAGCCTTCAACATGAAGAGAGGGTGCTAATACTTTCCAAAACCAAAACCCACGCCCAGGGTGTGAACATGAGTTCATTATGATATGTTGTCATAATTAAAACCCATATAAATTTAGGATTTTGCTATTTCCAACACTTGTCTCATTGAAATTAGCAACCATGAAATATGCAATGAGCCTCATGTAAATGTCTTGCCTATGT
>VDFB02047397.1:18855072-18872416 GCA_007258455.2 Sequoia sempervirens | reverse complement strand
TAAGGGCTTGTTTGGCATACCATGATCCTGCACATACCCTTGGGCTAGAAAGATGATCAAAGAAGCTGAGAATCATGCAACACCCAAAGGAACATTTAGGGAGAGTAAAAGACCCAAACGGTTCTCAAGCTACGTTGCTCTAATGAATGACATCATAAACTCAGAACCCACCAGTGTTTTAGAAGCCTTTAGACATCAAGTATGGAAGGACACAATGACGAAAGAGTATTAGTCCATTCTAAAGAATGATGTATGGGATATAGTGGCTAGACCAAAAGAGAAATCTATTGTTTCTTCTAAATGGCTCTTAAAAATCAAACATGTTGTTGATGGTAGTATAGAAAAACATAAGGCATGTTTTGTGGGAAGAGGTTTTTCACAAAAGGAAGGCATTGATTATGAAGAAACATTTGCACCTGTTGCCCATTACACATCTGTGAGAGTAGTTATAGCCATTGCAGCAGCTAAAGGTTGGAAGATCCATCAAATGGATGTAAAAACTTCCTTCCTAAATGGAACCATTGAAGAGGAAGTCTATCTAGAATAGCCTAAAGGTTTTGTGATACATAAACCTGACTCACATGTATGCAAACTAAAGAAAGCACTGTATGGACTCAAATAGGCTCCCAGGGCCTGGTATGAAAGAATTGACAGCTACCTCTTGGGACTAGGATTCTCCAAGAATGATGCAGACCCAAATCTTTACTTTAAGGTAATTAAAGGTGATATGTTAATAATTATTTTATATGTTGATGATCTGCTGATAACATGAGAAGATCACCTTATTGCTCAAGGAAAGAAGGATCTAACTTCAGAATTTGACATGAAAGACTTGAGAATTTTACACTACTTTCTAGGTTTGGAAGTCTGGCAGAAACCAAATGGCATCATACTAAACCAAGGAAAGTATACTATTGATATTTTGAATAAATTTGGAATGTTGGATTTTAGACCCATGTCTACACCTATGGAAATCAACCTTCACAAACTGAAAGAATTAGTAGCAGAATCCAAGCGTGTAGATTCAACCCTATATAAACAAATGATTGGATCTTTGATGTACTTTGTTAACACCAGACCTGACATTTTCTATGTAGTGAATGCTCTAAGCTAGTTCATGTGTGAGCCAAAGGAAATTCACCTTATGGCTGTGAAACATATATTGAGATATCTTCAAGGCACTATTGGATATGGTCTTCTTTACAAAAACAATCAACTATATCTTCATGGATACTTTAATTTAGATTGGGCTGGAAGTGTAACCGATCGAAAAAGCACATCAAGATGTTGCTTCAGTTTGGGATCGACTATGATCTCTTGGATTTGCAGAAAACAGTCTTTAGTAGCCCAAAGCTCGACAAAAGTTGAATACATTGCAGCCTCTATGGGGGCAAGAGAAGCAGTATGGCTCTAGAAATTGCTTGTGGGACTCTTTGGTGAGCCCTTGAATCCTACCATCATTCATTGTGATAATCAAAGTTGCATCAAACTCTGTAAATCCAGTATTCCATGATAGATCTAAGCACATTGAGATTCCCTATCATTATGTAAGAGACATGGTAGAAAAGAATGTGATTCAGTTGGAGTCTATTAGTAAAAATGATCAAACAATAGACATTCTCACCAAACCTCTCTCTCGAATCAAGGTTGAACACTTCTGGAAGAAGCTTGGTATGATTGAAATGTAATTTGATAGTATGTTTGAAATTCAAAAATATTTAGAAATTGTACTAATATATTTAAAGATGTTTAATGTGTAAACTCTTGTCATGTGTGTAACTCCATGACCTTATGGGCTTTCTCCCCCTATGTACATTATTGAAAGGTGACGATCTTTCTAATAATGAACACTTGTATACGACATTGTAAAGTGACAACTCTACAATGACGAGTTGAACTATCATGATAGATATCATGTGACTTGATATTTGTGGACATGTCATGATAGTATCTCTTGGACACTTTGATGGATATCATGAGACTTGATGTCATTTGAAGATCATTGTGATCCTTAAGAGATATTCATGGTGGATAACTATATATATATATATATATATATATATATATATATATATATATATATATATATATATATATATATATATATATATATATATATATATATATATATATATATATATATATATATATATATATGTGATTATGAAGTGGTAGACATCATGTGACTTGATGTCAGTGCACATATCATAATGAAGATGTGTTATGAAGAATGTCATGTGACTTGACAGTATTGAAGAAACATATCATATCTCCGATATCAGGTGTGGAGGTGATATCTCCTCTTATTCATCTTGAAGTATCTTCCCTAGCTAAGAGGGAGTGTTGAGTTAAGATAGCAGCAATAAGATATAAATAATGATTGTGGTTATGCATCATCATTATTTTATTTAATCAAACTACTCTTAATAATAGACGTATTCAAGGATAAATTAAACCTTTGTTTGTTGCTTGTTAAGCATAATAATTGGTAACAAGAGACACGTCCAAGAGATTCGCGTGCTCAAGAGACACGTCTCATGAGCAGACGTGTCTCCATCTTGTGGAGACACATCCTCTCATGAGACGCATCTCCCTTGAACGTGTCTTCTCCTATGATACAAATAGGAAATCTATTCTATCTTGCAAACACATAAATCAATTAATGTTCTGTATTCAGCAAATTCAAACACAAACACACAAAATCTGACTTAGAATTATTACACAGAATTCCAGTCTTTGAATTTCCATAGGTCTATTAGGATCCAGCCCTATAAGATTTGATAGCATTTACACATTACCACTACCTCGACTTCTACCATTCTAATATAATCCCCCCTTCCACATTTTTTGCTTCATCTCCCTTAGCTTCTTCCCTTTCCACTCCTCAATTCACTATTTCTACCTTAACACTCACCATCCCTTCTACTTCTTCTCTTGCCTCTCTTAGCCTACATAAGTCATTCATGTCTCACCTTGCTAATCTACCTAATAAATTTGCAGATGTCCCCTCTTCCTTGCTAATAGAGCAATAATAAACTAGGTTTCACAAGACACTCTTTCCTCTTCTTCCTAAGATGTACTGGAGCCACCTTTCATGGAGAGTGTGGATAAAATTTTGGAGGGAATGCAAAAGAAAGAAAGGGAGGATATGGAGGGATTGTCTGAAATGGAGGCAACCTTTGTTGCTCAATTATATGAGGAGAAATATTCTAAGGAGATGGTATAAATTAAAGCAATAAAATCCCATGGAGAGAAGGTATTGGAGGAAGAGAAAAAAGAACAGGACATGCAACATACAGAGGAGGTTGTGGTAGAAAATAAGTCCTAAAAAATTCTCGCTTCATTAGGGAAGGCAACAAGTCTTATTTAGCTTGAAGAGCAAATGAAAAATAAGGACCCTATAATAGAGACTCCATAAGCAAGCCTTGAGGAAATTTTGGCTTGCATTGGGAAGCCCAAGGAGAAAAAGAAGGAAAAAATAAGGTCACATGTGACCAAGGATTCCTAGGGATCAAGAATCATCCATGTTTCTACTCCTACAATGGATAATGATGCCACCACAATTTTCCCTCAAGATTATAGTTTTTCTTCAATAAACATCGGGCCCATGAACAAAGCACAGGAAATTAATGAATTCTAGGGGTCAGTGTTGAATATTCTAAAGCGAATGGATAGAGGTCAAGCGTCAAAGGTGGAGTTGAAAGTGTAGATTACAAAACTGACAACCTTTATTTAATAGTTTGTGGTGCCTATTCAAAGTGTTCTTTGAAAAGTTGGAGCTCTATTTTTTCTCTCTAAAGAAGATGTCAATAAAATGGAACAAATGAAGACATTGGCTTAGTCCAGTCATGAGTGGGTCATCAACATTGTTGGTACTAGTAATAAAGCAATTGGAATGGTTGTGGAGATACACAATAATTTTCTAATTTTGGAGGAAATTGATAAGATGATCGAGGATTGTACAACATTATCCAAGTACTATGAGTGGACATATCCTAAATTAGAGGAAATGAAGAGGCTACCCACAAAGTTAATTGAGAAAGAAGCAATTTTTCCTAAGGAGGAAATTAGAGAACTAGCTTTTTGGATGTACAAGCTAGATTTTTGGAGGGAAGTGATAACTCAGGTAATTCCTTATATGAGTAATATAATTGGGAAGGTCAATGATTTTTTTTTTACTATAATAAGTTTTTGTGGGATATGGTGAAAGTGCTAGCTAGCACTTCAAAATAAATAATTTATGTGTCCAACTAAAGCAACAATGGTAGAAGATTATACATAATGAACCCACTGATATTTTAGATTAAAAAAAATTGAACTTTGTTGCACATTTTTTGATGAGATTAGAGGAGGTGATAAGGTGGAGGAAATCCTATATTGATCTTCACAAAAAAATAATGGTTGACTATGAAGCTCTGGGCTATAAAGTACATGCTACTCCAAGTCCTCCTAACAATAAAGTTACAACCACACTAACTATTTTTGTTAAATATGCTATAAAGGGAAAAGAAGCTAGAAAAAGTGTAATTGATGATAAATTTTTGTAATTTCTAGCCAGTTGCAATATCTACCATAAAGTGCATGCACCGATATTTTCTGGGATTTTGTAAGATGTATTTAATATAAAAGTTATATTAATATATTTTACATTCTCTTAGGTTCATGTATGATGAAAATTTAAATTGGGGCTGGATAAGAGGGAATATTTTGTAAGCATTTAATGAACCTCCAATATTTAATGCAAGTGTAATTTGGGCCATTGGCGTTGAGTTGATCTCCACCATTTATTTTGTAAGCCTTCTCTATAAAAGGGAGCCTTCTCTCATTTGTAAAGGGTTGAATAGGAGTTATTATAACAATAGTTTTAGATTAATACAAGCAAAGAAATTGAAGTTTTGGTGTTTTTACTTGTTTCTGAATGCATGCATGGTTCCTTCTTCTAGTTTTAATTCAATTTAGTTATGATAATGACAAAGTGTTAAAGATATTTTCTAAATTTGTTGCTCATTCCATTTATAATTTTCTAATTGTAAGTTACTTTGCATGGCTAATTAGTTAGAGCCTTTTACACCATTACTTCAATTATGGGTATTCATTTATATTTTTCCAATAATTGGATATATGTCTAAATATTCATAGTATGAAAATCTCTAAGTTTTCCTTTGAAGATTGCACTATTTTTGTAGTGTTGCGGATTTAACCGTGGTCAAATAGAAATTGGTTTTATGGGGATTTATTTATTTGTAGCATTAGCCATTATTATCATTGACCTTAGGTTTTAGATTTAGGTTCTCTAAACCCTTATATTTTGCATTTTATTCAAAATTTGGGTTAGTTTAGGAAGAAAAACATCACTCTAAACTGTCATATTAGGTGTTAGAAGTCATTTTAAGAATTCATATCTAAAAATATAGCTAAGGTTTCATTCTAATTTTCAAATTTAACAAGCCCTTGTTCTCAAATTTCTAATGTAAAAGTGTAAGGCCCCTTGTGAAAACCAAAAAACACTAGCCACTGGTTCATTTTATGCAAAGTCAAGACTTGACAATCAAAGCCTTGGGTTATCTTTCTAAATTTTTTGATGTTAGAGTCCTATTCAAGAGACATGGTACTTTGTTACTTTATCTATGTTGTGAATGTGCAAAAACACTCATCAACACATTGTACTGAGAAGATTGGTGTGATCTTAGTAATTTTTATCATTGGACTTAATTTAAATCACTTGGTGACTCCACTCTCTTGGTTTCAAACCATACTAGTAACAAATTCCAAGGATTCAAACAAGAGCTTCTTCTTGAGGTAATTTTTCATTTTTTGAGTTACCAAATTTTACTTCAAGAAGAAGAAAAATATTTTTTGTATCACCAATTAGAACAACTATAATTTCTATATCACCATTTTCTAGAGCCAGTTTACACCTCCATTTGGTCATTTCTATCATCTAAGAATTCTTGTTTATTTTGGGTCCCAAAACAACTGCCCCAATTCCTAGAAATAAATCTCACTCACAAGGCTACAGTTTTCATCACACAAGTGAAATCAACTCATCAATATATCATGGAGAGTCAAAGGCCAATTTAACAAGAGTGAGTTATATCTCCCACGCCTTCAATTTCAACATAGAATCAAGAGGGAATTCCCAAGGCTATACCTTAGAAGGCATTAAAATTGCATAAAATGAACAATATAAAATATGGGAAACAAAACCCAACTTGTTGTCTTGGTCCCAAAGACTTTCATTGGACCAAGAAAAACTGGCTACCTCAAAAGCCCTATATACTTTATCTAACTATACAAGCATAACCCACATGAGATAAATTCTTTTGAGGCTCAATGAAGATAGATTCTTGGTTACAATATGAGGTTATGGATGTAATAAAATAATCCTATTCCTATAATATTGATTTAATATTTTTATGGTGTGAGATTCATGAATGGTTCCAAATTGGTTTCTTTCTATTGGGAAACTTAGTTGTAAAACACAAGATAATGAACAAATAGGAATCAAAGAACATGTATTCATATATAAAGAGAGAAAGATCAAATTGCAAGGTTTGTAATATTTTCAAAGCACTGTTTCAATTTTATAACACAATATTGCATTCATGGTAGCAAATGTGGCAAGATAAAATCCCTATCTATGAACAAGAATAATCCTAAATACACACTCAATACCATAGAGATATTCTTCCACAAAATTCACATGCAATACTAGTCTTATTTAATTCCATGGGTTTGTACATCGTCAAAATAAATTGGACTTGGATTCAATGGTTACCTTAAAAATTACTTGGTATCTAAAGACCACACCATGATCAACCTCTTTTTAAAATTAAAAAAACATTCCTATAATAGCAGTAAGGAATAACCCTAATTTTGTACATTTTTCACATGTTGAAACCCACAACTGAGAATCAATCTCATCCAAAATGGGCACTATAGATAGGAGGAAATCTATAATTAATTTTGGTCCTTGGAAGAAAAGACACCATAGTTATGAGTAGGTGGAGTAAGTGGAAAATACATAGTTATCACTTATCCTTCATCGATACTTTTACACATTGCAAAAAATCCTTTGTGGGCCTACTCTTCCATTGTGAAACTTTTACCATCAACGAGAACCTATTGGGACTTGTTCACTCATCAATAACCTCCACCATGCATAGAAAATTCCCTTTTTTCCACCTTATTTTATCCCTTTTCCTTCCTTCTACCCTCTCTTAGCCCTGCATGAAGTTTTCCTTCATGTGAATGTGTGGGACTTTAGCCAAGACATGGATATGTCTAGGTATCCACAAAACTCTCAAAAAGTAACCTTGCATCCAGACTTGGTGGGGAAACCATTGACATAAAGATCTATACTAATATCCTCAAAACATCTACATCATCCATAGGCCCTCAAAATCTCCAAAAAAATAAGACTAAAAAGAAAATAACACCCATTGTGATAGTGCAAAAAAAATGTCTCTATCTAGATCTATGAGAAACTAGTCAAGGTCAAGATATATCCAATCACCCTCAAAATTCTTGTAAACACTTACTTATTGGTTCTTGGTTCCTATGGAACCCCCAATCACCTTATAATTACCCTTTTTTATTTTGCTTTTAGGGAACATGTAATTGAAGAAATGGTAGGGGAACACAACCAAGAGAATGATTTTAGCATGATGAACCTTATGGAATTATTAGATCAATTATTAAAGAGGAATCAAACTTCATAGGCACATAAACAAAAGGGACTCAAGAAAAAATAAAAAATGAGAAATTGAGCCTTAACACTATCAAGTTAAATAGAATATTATTACACATTCATGTAATGAGTGTTTTGAAAAATTGAGTATTTGTCACCTTTAATGGAGGAGACTCTCTTAAACTCTAGTAGTATGATGAAATCCCATATCTATACCCCTACCATACCCATAGATCACATATAAGATTTTGCAAATATATGCTCTATTTATAATATTTAAAAGGATAACATAGTTGTTAGTCTCCTTTCTTTCTCCTTGAAAGGAAAGGTTGTAGAGTTGTACAAGGGATTAAAACCTAACTCCATCTATAGTTGGGATGAATTAGGAGATAATATTTTCTATAATTTTGAGGATAAGAGTCACCAACTATCCTTGATTGAGTAGCTAACTACAATAAAAAGACCCCTCACGAATTAATGGTGTATTTTAATTTCAAACTTCAAAAGACTTAGGATAGAATCCTACTTCTAGTGAAACCTTATCCTAACAAGTTGCTTTTTGTACTACCTAATATCCTTGAACAATGAAATAACTATCATGATCCAAATTTTGGGAGGGGTCCAATGTTACATGATGCCTATGATATCATCATAAGGGAAGATAATTGTTTGATACAATATAGAAAATATCTCCTAAACCCCATATACCTAACTTTCTATATCTATCCAAATATAATTAGCCTATCCTTTCCCTTATTGAGTTTAAGACCCATACATTTTTTTTAACCTATAGTATTTCAAATGATGATGAGGATATTATAAACTTAACAAAAAACATCTCCAATAAGATAACCACTTTAGAAAGAAAACAAGCTACTAGACCCTACCAAAAATAAAATCAAGTGAAACCTACAAATCAAACTTGAGGACAAGGTTACCAACCAAATAGGAATCAAAAATAGGGACAAAACTATTAGTATAATAGATATCAAGGTGTCAATCCAAATCTTTCCTTACAAGTCAACGACCCTATGCAACAAATATTTGTTGTTAGCACCAACAAAGCCCTTGTGCAAGTCCACAAGATATGGCTCAAGAGTTGACTGGTTTTACCCTTGCAATCAACCTCATAAATAATCCACTTGCATGGTTAGAGTGCAAGGACAATACTTAATGGTGTAAAGCTTCCTTAATCAATAAGAACCCTTATTAGAGTTTGAAAATACCAATATTGAGATACCTAAGGGGGTTGGTAATAAATAAAACATCATGTTTTGGATCCCAAAAGACCATTGTGTAATTAGTCATCTTATGGAAAATTTGATATTTCCTTTAAATAATGTTCCAAACAACACAATGTCAAAATAAAAGAAATTTGGAAAGCATCCCAACACTTACTTTAATAAAGAAAGAACCTCATTCCAAAGGAAAAAACCTATGGTAAATCCTATAGACACAAATCAAGTTAGTAGGTCTATTGCTATAAAATATGTTCCATCTTTTCAGGAGAGATCCTCACCAAAATATAAAATAGCCAAAGAGAGGACGTTCATTGCCCGTAATGTACAAACCAACAATTATCCCTTTGAACATTGTAGACCAAATGAAGAAAATGAACCTAAATGAATTCATGTGGGATGTATTATCTATTCCATCTTAGATGGACTTGTAAAATGTTTTGAAACAATATCCATTAGTTGGACCAACAAACCAAAAGAAAAAGGCTCCAATCAATATTATTCAACCAAATTAAGAAAAAGAAGGTAAAGTGAAGAAAATTTCTTCACTTTACATGTCTCTAATTATTTTAAATTTATTAGTATATAGTTGTATGATAAAATCATAAGCTAGTGTTTTAGTTATACCCAAAAAGATAGTAAAAACACAACATTAAATACACTCTAGTTTCCAAATGTGTATTACAGTTGGATGGTACTTAAGTAAATATAGTTGAAATGACTAAGGGATTGGATTTAACACTTCATTCTTGTCCAAACTTGACATAATTATTCAAGATATAGTAGTAATTGACTTACCTCCATTCTTTGTCATTTATTTGTCAAGGGATTTTAGCTAAGATTGATGGATACTTATCTTCTAATTGGTCATACATGATTTTAAGGATAAGGCATGGAATGGGGTTTACCATTAATGATGAGACTATTTCAAATAATCATGTGGAGAGCTATAATCCTACCCTTGTTAATCCAAATTACATGATTCAAGAGGAAGAAGAAAATGATTTGTAATCAATAGAGACAACCACATCACTACTTTCAATCCCTTATCTTTTGCTAGATGAATGGTATAAATAAGATTATGATTTTGATCCTTACGAGGCTTCAAAAATTATTGGATTGGGTACTTATATGACTCAAGAATAAAACTCTTTTGTGTCTTCTTCACTCAAGCAAGAAGATGATTGAAATGGATTATGGAGAATACTGTTTGATGATGCAAATAGCATAAATGGGGTTGGAGAAGATGCATTGATGATCTCTCAAAGTGATAATACATTTCATTTTTATCATAGGTTGTAGTTTTCTCATACAAATAATGTTGCAAAGTATGAGGCATTAATCCATGTTGTGTTATTGGTTGGAGAGAAAAATAAGTAGTTCCAAGTGTTTGGAGATACTGAATTAGTGATTAACCAAGTAAGAGAGAGATGTACTACCAAGAATGCACTCCTTAACTCTTATATGCATAGAGTTTGAGACCTTATTGAAAACTTTGATTCTCTAAATCTACAAGTGGTCCCAAGAAAATCAAATGTTGAATTTGATCAGTTAGTAGCTATTGGATCTATTTTTTCTCCTCCCATATACCTCTTTCAAAGTTATGATCAACGTGTTAATATGGTAGTCAAACCATCTATTTTGGACAACAATGTAAGATAGAAAATATTTGATAGTGATAAAAAAAGCCAAATTTATCCAAAATAAGGCTAAATTTTCATAAGATTTGTAGTCAATGTAATGCCCCTCTGTGATTCACCTTGTTGGTCGGTTGGTATGTCAGTATTGTTGTTGTATTCCCTTCCATCTTCGTTGTGAGGTTAGGTATTGCTTGGTATTCTATTCATTTGATTTAAAGTTGGTCAATTAGTGCTTTGATTAATTATTGCATTAGAATAAAGATTATTGGAGTAAAAAGGGTAATTTTGATAACTAAAATAAAGTTATTGAAATTAAAAGGCATTGTGATAATTAAAATAAAAGCTTTTATGTAATTGTAATATCGATAAAATAAAATATTATTAATGTTTTATTTGGTTTTAAAAAATTAAAAAAATTATGATTTAATAAAAAAATATAAAAATAAATATATTAATTAAAGTATGGTGCAAACAGAATTAAGAGGTAAAGTTAAAATTAATAAATTAAATATTTTAAAGTTGAGTAATTAATTGCATAATAGACAAGGATATTATTTGAATAGTGGCAGTTAACAATGGATGTAAAATAAAATAAAATAATTAAATTAAGAAGGGAGTGCATGCAGTAACGGATTGGGAGTGGTGAATAAATTGGTTATTTCGCTGAAAGAAAGGAGGCTTTTCACAATACCTGGAAACTAATCTTGTTTTCTCTTTCCAGTGAATGTTTCTTGTTCTTGGAGGCTTCTCATCTGGTTTTGGGTAAAGTTTGAATTGAGTTTAGCAGAGATTATTTTTAGGAATCTTCAATTTTTCTGCTCGATTCAATTCCCAAATTTTGCACGACAATAAAGGCAATGAAGTAGTTACATGCAAAAGGAGATTTTGGATAGCGGTTACACTCCTTGAAAATAAAGCAACTCAAGGAGCTCAGGAGCTTGTTCCTGCCATGGCTACCACCTCTCTTCGCTTTTATTTTTCCTTCTTCTTTTTGTCCTCGGGTGCCGAGGTTGGGTATTGAAGGTGCCAACCCCTTTTTATTTTGAGAGCCTCAGGCTTTTGGAAAGAAACTCTTATGGAGATCTAGATTTTAGACCACGCGAGCTCCAAGCATGTGATCCTATTCAAAATAGGCAATGAGTGTTCAGGGCCAGATGGGAAAGTACGAGCTTTGAAGCAGGGAATGTTTCAAACTATTAAGTCTCCTTCTAATGACTATTCTATCTATTTTAGATAGTCAATCTGTGAATTAATAACGAGAATGTTGAATATTATACAATCCAAAATGAAACCTTAGAGCAATATAATTCAAAAATTTCTTGTAGGATTATCTAATCTCTAAAAATGCTATGACCATTGTGCTTCTCGAACTCTATGGCTTTACTTGCCCATATATCCATTCTCTGTAACCTTTTTGAATGCGTCTCTTGGTATTATGGTTGTAAGTCACCCATCCTTCACAACGCTACAACCGCACCTGATTTGATTGATTGCCATTTAGCTGTGCTTGTCAATCATGTTGAGCCTAAGCCTGAGGCTGCCCTTGTGATAGAGTTCACTTCGGCCCTTCATGGGGTCCTCATGTCTGGTTGAACATTTGGTACTCTTTGAAGGTCATTGGTTGAAACAAGGGGCAGCGAGTCATCAATTATGAGTGTGGTGCAGGAAAGAGCATCTTATTCTCATCTAGGTTGTAGTAGAACAATGCAATGGAAACCTGTCTCTTTCTGAGTTCACAGTCACGCGATGCTCACGCTCTAGTATAACCGATGGCTCAAATTTTATCGATATAGGTGGAGTGGCCATATTTGAGAATCCATCATCCCTCCACAGAACGCCATTCTTTTAGTACATTACATTTTTACAATGCATTCCTTGCTAGCAAATATAATGACGTCTTGGCTACCTAAACCTTGAGTCTTTCTGTCATTTAGCTCATACGATTGCCTATGTGCCTACATTTGGTAATAAGTTGGGCGCATGTAAGAAATACTTGTGTAGGCTATTTATAGTCCAAATAGATTAGTACATAACGTCCATTTCTTTTGCATCTAAGTAACTTGTGTATAGCATTAGATCTGTCATTACTTACTACCTTTATTTTTCAATTTAGACCCCGTGTATTCGACAATGGATTAATTTCTATTAACAGCTTCATCAACAGTATTAAGGTAGTCAAAATAGAATTATTTATTGTTTAAGTCTTTATCTCCATCGATGAAAATAGAAACATCAATATAATGGCATTTGATAGTGAGATAATTATTTTAGTAGGGGTTGTGATGTTCCTTTTAATGCAAGGATATGCTAGCAAAGGTTTGTGAAATCAATATAGGCTTCTTTGTTATTCAAGGCTTTAATACCAAAATTATGGAAAACGAACAAGTGTATTTGTCAATAAGTTTTAATACTAGTATTATCTATAAATATGGAGATAGTTAAATAAGTATTTTATTGATTCTAGACTTAAGGATGTTATATTCAACTAAAAGAGTTGATTAGTTTTTTTTATATTTTGGATATTTGAGAGCGAGAAAAGTTGATATTAAACATTTTATAGTTGAATTGTTATACATGATGATTCCATGGTTGAAATGTTTATTTGTTAATGTGTTTGATGATTGGGATTGTGATGATTTTGGTCATGATTAATTGATTGGTTGTGACTTGCTTAAGTGGTCGTATTGCTTAATTAATTGTTTGCATTGTATATGTGTTTGATTGATGAAATTAAGGTGCTTTCAGGTTATTGTTTAAATGTGGCATCTTTTGTACAAAATGGTTAGTTAGACTTCCAGAGGCCAGGGGAAGTATTTCTACATGTTGGATTTTATGATTATTCTTTTTGAAATGATTGATGATGTCTTGGATTGTGTTCATGAGGGTATTTAGCCTTGCACTATTTACTTGTTATTATGGTTGGGAATTGTGAGTGAGATGCTTCATGCCATACTCTAGATATGTGATTCTTGTGGCTTTGTTTCAATCTACAAGATGGCTTACCATGTTGGATGAGTTTGGGTCTTCTAGTTGACAGTAGGGGTAGTGGCTCTCAATGGGGGTCGACAAACAAAGTGGCATCAAGGTAACCCATTGGAGAGTTTCTTAACTTAGTGATAACCTAGTAAATAAATTAGGGGGTTGGGTAGATTACACATTAATCAAGATAACTGGAAGCCTCACCCATGCCTGTAGTACTCATTTAGGCTAAGGATGGGTCGAGAAGGCTTGGTTGGAAAGACCGACTTCCTTGTCCTCACGAAAGGAAGGTTGGTTTTGCATGTGTCACCCTATGGGGCCCATGTCTAGACTATTAGGGTAACCCATGGATGGGGGTTGATGCCTAGATTGTTAGGGTAACCCATGCTAGGACCATCTAATGACACTCCTCCCTATAGCAACCTAGCATTCCCTAGTCTTGTGTTCCCCTTGTTGCTTGCGTGCCTCTAGAAGTGGTGTTACTATTATGTTTTTCCTTGTTACACCTTGTATGTTGGAGTCATGTTAGCCTTGTCTGCTTGATTGCTTGTGTAGTGGGTCCTTATTGTCATCTCCTAGCACGAGGGATGGAACTTAGGGTTCCACATGGTTGGGTGGAACGTGCTATGTACTCCATTGGGTTCCTAGTTGATGTTTGTGAGCATGGATGTTGTACCATATGTAGAGATTCTAGATCTTGTACCAGACTTGAGATAGTGTTGATGTTATGTAATGTAATCATTTTAGTTGTATCTTATCATGTATCTGATGTATCCTTCCTGTTGTATGTTGGGAGGTATTGATGTAATTATGTAACCTTGAAACAATGCACCTTTATGAAATAATAGTGATGTATGTACCCCTTAGTTTATCATTTGATCATTGATGGTTGCTTATTTAATATGATGTATGGACATATGATGTTCATTTACTTAATGTAATGGATTTATAATTAACTTTTGTGGGTTGGTTAATCTTGGATGTTGGATTAGAACATGTTAGGAATGTTTGCATGTAATGCAATCATAATACCTTAAAGGACATAGTTAGAGCATATGTATGTGTAGTTTACATTCTATGTTAGTTGCTAGTATGATCTATATGTTGATTCACTTTAAAAAGAAAACAAAATGTGTCATAATTGTTAGTTAGTTGTGTTGTCCTTTGGAGTTTTGTGGTAGGGTGTTACAGTCAAGGTTGAAAGATACTTATGGTGATCAAATTATACAACTGGAAACTAACAATCTAATGAAAGGGTTAATCACTCTTGAAAGAGTTTTTAGTCATGATGAGTTTAAACAAGAAAGAAAACACATAAAAATGAAGGAAAAAGACTACCAATGTCATAATTGCTCAAGATAAGGAATTGATGTTGGGAAAGGTATGTAGTAATCTCAAAAAACAAAATTTATTTCTTTGGCTTAAAAATATAGTAATATTTTCTCATGAAGCTATGAAGACATCAAAGGGTTTGATCCAAACATTGTCCAACATGTCATAGACCTAGATCCTAATGCTAAACCTATTAGGAAAAATAAAATAATGGTTAACCCCAAGATTGAACCCATGATGAAGGGACTTTAAGAACTCATAGAGTCTAATTTTCTTTTGAACACTCCTCTTGGATATCCAAATTAGTACCTATAGTGAATAAAAATGGTGAGATAAGGTTTTATGTTGAGTTTAGAGACTTCAATAGAGCTTCCTTGAAATACCACAATCCTCTACCTTCAATGGACTAGATTTTACAAGTTGTAGCAAGTGTTGAAAGGTTGTCACTTCTACATGGTTATTCAGATTATAACCAAATTATGGTGGAAGGAGAGGACAAGTGTAAGAATTATTTTTCCGCTAAATGGGGGACTTAATTTTGGTCTCTCTAGTACTAGTGCTACCTTTCAAAGGGAAGTGAATGTTTCTTTTAGAGGCTTCATAAACAATTATGTCTTGATATACTTGGATGATATAACAATATTTTCAAAAGAAAGTGAAAATCACATGGGTAATATCTTGAGGAGTTGTTTCAAATATGTAGAGATTTTGGGGTGTCAATCAAAAGAAATGTATCTTTTTTGTCCCTCAAAGTAAAATTTTTGGTTATCCAGTGTCAAAGGAAGATATCTCTATATATCCTAAAAGGACCTTAACTATTGTTTCTCTTTCTTTACCAGCTTATAAAAAGGCATTACAATATTTCCTTGGCAAGATAATTTTTTTTAGGAAGTTCATTCTTAACTATAGAGAGTTACTCAAACTTCTGATATTAATTCTTAAGAAAGATGTGTTTAAGTGGATAAAGGAAAATAAAGTTTTAGAAATCAAAGAAGCAGTTGACCAATATTCTATTCTTATGAACCCAAATATTGAGAAAAAATTTACTCTCTATGCTCATGGAGAAGGAAACAATGTTGCGACTATCCTAACTCAACAAAATGGTGAAGGTTTAGAACAACCTTTTTCATTTTGCAATCAAGCATTGAAATACTATGAAGTGATGTACAATCCCATGGAGAAATAGGTATTTAGAATACATTCATAATCATATTAGGGTGTTGGTTTCTCATCCTATTGTAAGAGATTTCATAATGAGAGTTGAGATAAGTGATAAGAGGGCTTGCTGGTTGACTAAAATTCTGGAATATGATGTTACTATCAAAGATACAAAGCTTATTAGGGGTAGATGTTTGTGTGAACAACTAGCTAATGTTTTGAAAAATGAAGAAGACTCGTCTTATGCCTTATAAGAAGAAGGTAAAATAGTTAGGAACTCCTATACAATGTATATGATAAGTTTTCTATCTAAATTGGTGAGTATCCTTATGGACTAGACAAGACTAAGAGAGGCACTTTAGACAACAAACTATTCCATATATTTTGATAGATGGCATTCTTTTCAAAAACAACATAGAAGGGGTTTTCCTAAGATGTGTAGAAGAAGATCAAATTGATAGGGTTCTTAGTGAGTTTCATGAAGGATCATCTAGAGGTAATTTTCTCCAAGAGTTATAAACATGAAGATAATGAGGGATAGTTACTTTTGGCCAAACTTGTTTAGTGATGTTCATATATGGGTTAGAAAGTGCAAAGAATATTCTCTTTTGAATGGTAAAAAGAGATTATTTCCCTTCCAATTCATCCCACACAAGCATATCATCCTTTCTCACAATGTGGCCTAGACTTCATTGGCATGGTTAATCGTATGTATAATGTTGTTCATAGATGGGTGTTGACTACAACTAATTATTTTCACTAGGTTACTAAATCAATTTCACGTAAGGAGTCTATTGAATTAGCCATCATAGACTTCTTGGAGGAGATTTTAACTATGTTTGGGATTCCTCATACTATTATTTATGATCATGCAAGCAATTTTAATTGTTTTAATATTGTTGCCTGGGCCTTGAAATATAATGTGTATAGACTCAAAAATTCCTCTAGACATTACCCACAAGGTAATGGTTTAGTAGAATCTACCAATAATAATTTGATCAAAATAATGAGGAATATGGAGATAAATCAAAGGAAATAACATACAAAAATTAAAATTTCTCTTTGGTTCAATATAATCACACCCAAAAGAGAAATATGTAATTTTCCTTTTGTTATGGCCTATGGAAGAGAGGCTAGACTACTCTTGTCCTTGGAGTTACCTTAATTATATCTAACTCAACAATTAGACCTAGAGGGAGAAGAAAATATAATAAATATTAGGATGGTTGAGTTCATTGGGTTAGGAGAGTCAAAGCAATAAAATATAACCACATTGGAAGAGAAACAAAATCAAACCAAACAACACT
>VDFB02047397.1:18806118-18854972 GCA_007258455.2 Sequoia sempervirens | reverse complement strand
AAAAACCATACACTAATGATCCCAAAAATTTTCTACAATGTCTCTATGAGTGCACCATTTTATAGAAAGTTTTGTTTTATTAACATTAACCGGCAAACCAGTGCGGGGGTTAACAAATAAAGAGGCTATTTGGGCTTTGGTTATTCCGAGATCTTTCACATCATCATAGGACAATCCACATACATAATATTCTCTCATGTCTTCTCACCACGAATGAAAGGCATTATGTCATGTAGGGGAGAGGTTTCGTATTTTTAATTATTTCATTCATTGTGATTGAGCATCAAGATAATCGAGGGACTCTTTTGTATAAACTCTTAAATGCCCCCTAATTGTTGCAATTTTTCGTAAATTAATTCTGAATTGATACTGGGAGGTGGTGGAGGTGGTGGTGGTGGAGGTGGTGGGAGGTGGGAGGAGGTGGAGGAGGTGGAGGTGGGAGGAGGTGGAGGTGTGGGAGAGGTGGAGAGTGGAGTGGTGGAGGTGTGGTGGAATTGCGCATTTCATCAGCCGCCACCATAATGCCCGACCAATATAAAAACAAATCAATCTAATTAGAATTAGACAATATAAAATGAAAAAAATTATAAAATACCCTATTTATAACAAAATCTATAAAATTTAATTTTTAATCCAAATACATAAAAAACACTATTTTTAAGTCAAAATCCATTGCAAACATTGAAATTTCATCAAAATCCATGCTAAACTCAAATTTTTCATAAAAAATCTATCAAAACCACCTAACTATTTAGGTCCAACCTTTACTGGGAGAGTTATCAAACCAATTATAGGGAAGCCATAACCATCATGAGCTTTTAATCATGCTTTTGATTGTTCATAATCATCTGCATAAAGTTCATGTACATACAATAACTCTTTTTGATCATATTCACTATGTACATGGGATCAATGAGTATTCCCCTTTTCGGGTTTCTGTAAACTTGATATAAAGAAGAATTCATCGAGTGTAAAGTTATATAGAAGAATCAATATATATAAAAGAAATGTCAAACAAAATATTGGTTTTTCCTTTATGATTTTGAATATTAGTAATGTTTATAAAGATGGAAAAATCATTATCATCTTCTTCATTATCATTGTATTTAACAAAGTTTGTTGAATGAATTGGCAATGGGCTTGTAAATATTTGTAAGTATTGATTAGGTGAAAAAACCAATTTATTTCCTTTGTCATTAATAGGTCATCCAACTGGTTTTGATTAGAATGAGGTCTTGCACTTGGTTATAAATATGCTTACATCTTTCCATATCATGTCAAGGTGTACGATGATATTGAAAAAATGTTTTTGCATTAAAGTTTGGTGGTAAAGGTTTAATTGTTTGAATATGACTAATTGGAGGAAGTTGAATCATATTCTTGTTTAACAATTGCAACATGATCACATGGAGAGAATCAAACAACTATGAAAAATTTCCTATCTCATGGCCTAAATTTATATCTAGAGTTATGTTTACAAGAGTTAATACTGGCCTCAATATTATGAGCAGTTTGACATGAATGTTTATCAAGTAATGAATATTTTGTTTTTCTTTTTAAATGATTGATAGTTGTTTTGAGGCATGACTTATATGATTGACCAATACGAGCCTATGAAGGGCTGCCTTCATACCAACTAATCGATATTCGATAATCATGAAGGTTTATACAAAAACGTGTTAAGGATGGATATTTAATTAGCAATTTCTTATCTTGAATATTAGGTTGTAAGTTATCTATAAACACCCTTTGAATGTCAACATCTTGAAGACTATAGGAGAATTTTAAATAAAGGGATTAGTATCATTTCATAAAGTTTTTTATTTTCTCTTTAGGTCCTTGATTACAATGAACTAAATTTGTTAATGTAACTTGAGGACTGATGTTCACTTGAAAGTGTTGGAGGAAATCATTAATGAGTTGTGTAAAGGAGGTAATTGATTGTTTGACAATGAACAAACCAATCCAAGGCCATATCTTTCAATAATCTAGAAAAGAGTTTCACTATGAGTGAATCTTCAAAAATAAAGTCTCTACACAAGGTAGTAAAAACTAACAAATGGTTATTAGGATATTTTTACCATTGTACTTTCCAAAGCGAGGTATTTCAATGTTTTGTAGTATAGGTGTATTTAAAATAGTGAACATTAATGAACTATGTTTAAGGTATTTTGGATGTTTACTATTGGTTTGATTTTGTTTTAAGTTTGAAATTTGTTGTTGTAATCAGTGAAGCATAAATCTGCAAAAAATCCCAATTAATCGCGATTTTTAAAAAATCTGCAGGCTGGACGATTTTTTCCCCGATTTTTTGAAAAAATCATTGACTTTTTGGTCAATGATTTTTTTCCGTTTCAAACTTCAAAATCGCCAAAAAAATGTGTTTAAAATTTGCAAAAAAACGTGAATAAAATTAAGCTGATTTTCACGCAAAAAAAACCATGAGACCATGGTTTGTTGCTTACTATTATGCTTTGATAGATTTTTTCCAAGCATCCATAGCTTGTTTGAAAGCACCTATTTTAGGCTTTTAGCCATAGCAACAAAGCAATGAACTATTTGATAAAATGCTTTGGTAGACATGTATGAAAATGTGGTAGCATAGACAAGGCAAGGAACTGCTGAGGGTCAGTCTCAAAGAAATGTAGTCTCATGGTGATGGGAATGCCATGATCTAATGCCATGACAAGCAAATTGCAATGGATTGTCATGGCATTCCATCAATGTGAGATCAAAGATTTTTGAGTATTTTTTTCAAACAATTCACCGCCTTGTCTATGTTATTGCTTACTATTATGCTTTGGTAGATTTTTTCCAAGCATCCATAGCTTGTTCAAAGCACTTGTTTTAGGCTTTTACCCATAGTGCATGGAAGGCTGAACCGCTTGATAAAATGTCGCTTTGGTAGACATGTAGTAGAAGAATGTGGTAGCATAGAAAAAGGTAGTGAACTATTTGAAAATGTTTCAAAGAATGTGTCTCATGGTGATGGAAATGCCATAACTAATGCCACTTTATCAGCAATTGCTATGGATTGTCATTCCATTCCACCATGAGACCATTTCTTTGAGTAGCATTTTTGAAACAAGCCAATCGGGCTTTGTCTATGCTGCTTTCTTACCATTATGTTTTGATAGATCTTTTCCAAGCATCCATAACTTGTTCATAAACACTGCTTTAGGGTTTTAGCCATAGCAAAGAAGCAGAACTGCTTTGATAAAATGCTTCGTAGACATGTATGAAAATGTGAAAGCATCGACAACTGGCCACCATTTGATATTTATGCGCTTGTAGTATGTTTTGCGTAATGTAATCAGCGATATGAATATAACCAACAAAAATCTATTTTCTATAATTCATGGATTGAACTCTGTATTTTATTTTCTCTCAATGTCTGTATGCTATGGAAATGCCATTACATTTTTAAAAAAAGTAGTTTCTTACTATTTTTCTTCAATTTTTTATGGTTTTTTGTAAATCTACCAAAAAACCCTAGTTTTTCTACCAAAAAACAATATTTTGAAAAAAATCAACTAAAAATAAACAAATCTAATTGAAAATTTGATAAAAAATAAAGAACTTTACCTGTTAGAGATGGACTCCAAATCGGATATCGGATTTCGCTCTCCACTGTGCGCCCGCCGCCGATGAGCCGAAAACAAATGTGAATGAGTGTTGGTCGCGGGCCTTTTTTTATATATATACTTCAACAAAATCGGATATCCGATTCCTAGAACTAAGTTTCCCTTTGTCTGGATCGGAATGAGTTTTTTTTATATATATACTTCAACAAAATCGGATATCCGATCCAAATCGGATATCCGATTCCTAAAACTAAGTTTTCCCTCTGCCTCGGTAGTCACCCCAGCTCCAAAAAGTCAACTCACCATTTTCGCGTTTTTGAGTTGTAGAAACACGTATTTTTTTCTCCATTGCCACTTTTTGGCATACCATGATCTGCACATGCCCCCAAAGTGATCTCTTCTTGCCATTGTCATTTGAATTTTCATCTAAAGTAGATAGAATTTCATCTGATATTTCCTCAGGATTCTCCCTCTGAATCTCAAGGGTAGGATCCTCGTCTAAGATTCTAGGTGAATAAGTTTCTATCTCATTCGAACTTCTTACCGTTTTGAATGCAATGTCTTCTTCAAAGATGACATCTCTACTCAATTCAATTTGTTCCTGCCCGAGTATGAAAATCCTATAAGCTTTGGAGGATTCACTATATCCCACAAATATCCCTTTCTTTCTGGAAGGTTCTAGTTTGAATCTTTTCTCTTTGGGCACATGAATATAGACTGGGCAACCAAAAATCCTAAAGTTACTAATATTAGGTTTTATGCCAGTAAATGCTTCTTTAGGATTTTTGTTATCTAGATGAGAATGAGGACACCTATTTTGAATGAAGACAGTAGTTCTAGAGGCTTCTACCCAGAATGAGGTTTCTATGTTCTTGTCAAGTAACATTGCTTTTGCAGCTTCTACAATGGTTCTATTTTTCCTTTCAACAACCCCATTTTGTTGAGGGTTGTAGGCTAATGTAAACTCCCTCTTAATCCCAGCATTCATGCAAAATTCCTTAAAGATTTCAAAGGTGTATTCTTTCCCATTGTCTATCCTTAAAATTTTGATTTTCTTCCTGGAGAAGTTTTCAAAGAGAGCTTTGAACTCTTTGAACCTTTTAAGGATTTCTATTGACTCTTTACACTTAGAAAATAAATACAGGTCTTCCTAGAGAAGTCATCTATAAATATGACATAGTATAGGAAGCCTACCTTGGAGGGTACAAACATGGGTCCACATAAATTAGAGTGAACCAGTTCTAACACATTTTGGGTTTTACTCAAGCTATTGTGAAAGGATCCCTTTGTATTCTTTCCTAGGGCACAACCTTTACAAGCTCTTCATGAGTTGGTTTTAACTTGGGTAATCTTGTACAAGTTTTTCCATAGATGGTAGGGAACGGAAATGAAGGTTTCCTAATCTTCTATTCCAAATTTCATTTGAATAAGAGGAATCAAGGGTAAGGGCTTACTTGAATTTAGTGCAAAGTTTATAAAGATAACCTTTTCTTACACATATGGTTAGAGCTTTCTTTATAGTTGAGTTCTTAGGCCACGCCAGAACTTTCCCATCCATAAATGTAACCCTATATCCATTGTCTTCAAGAGCAGAGATGGATATTAGATTCCTCTTTATTCCAAGTACGAATAAAACTCTAGTGAGTTGAAGGGAGAGACCAGATTTCAATGTGGTGGAACAAGTTCCAACCCCTTTTACTTGATGCGTAGAATCATCCCCAATTGTTACTTCTTCATCAGTCATAGTGTCTAAGTGTTCTCTAAATCCTGTGATGTGCCTCGAAGAACCACTATCAATTACCCAGTTGTTGATATTGTTAGATACTTGATTTGATAAGGCTGAATAGAATACAAATTTCTCAGAATCATGGTCTGAATTTGACTTTCCTACTTTAGCAAATGATGCTTGTTGATTTGATCTGTTAGGACACTTCATTGCATAGTGCCCATATCAATCACATCTAAAACATTGTATTTGAGAGATGTCTTTCTTCTTCTTGAATGACCCTTTTCCATGGGAATTTCTCTTTCTCTTAAATGATCCTTTCCCGTAAGAGTTTTTCTTACCCTTTTTATTAGATGATGTGTTGAGCACTTGAGTTTCCTCATCTATGGATTTTTGTTTGTTTTCTTTTGTTGAGAGTCTTGTTTCCTCTTGAAGGCAGTCTGTTCTTAGTCTATCAAACTTGGGGAGTTTAGATCTCACATTTATTCCTTGAACAAATGGCTCCCATGAGTTTGGTAGGCCTCCTAGTGATATTAGTGTTAACTCTTTGCTATCAATTTGATATCCAATTGTAGATAATTGATCCCTTAGTTCAATGATCCTCATGAAGTATGCATTAATAGTTTCTCCTTTGTTTATTTGGACATTGTTGATTTGCCTCTTTAATGCAAGAGTCCTACAAGTGTTGTTTATCTCATAGGTGGTCTCAAGGGATTTGAACATTAGATATGCAGTTTCATGTTTTGCTAGAATAGGTACTATGTGGTCCCTAACTGTATCTACTAAGATTTTCATGGCTTTTTCATTATTTTCAATCCATTGAGTTTTTTCAGGAACATCCTGTGGTTCCCCCTTGTTTTCTTTCACAAATAAGTCTAACTTATTTTCTTTGAGAATCATCATGATTCTGAATTTCCATGAGATGAAGTTATTTGCTCCCTCAAGATGATCTTCAAATCTGATCATACTTGACATTATGAAGAATGTGATATGAATTCAATTTTTTTTCAAAAAATGCGAATTTTTCCTAAGAATCTGATATCTAGATTTGATTTGGATTCACTCAACGTGGCTCTGATACCATGTAAATGCTATCAAATCTTATCAGGGTTGGATCCTAAGAGACCTATGTAAATTCAAAGACTGGAATTATGTGTAATAATTCTAAGTCAGATTTTGTGCATCTGTGTTTGAATGTGCTAAATCCAGAACATTAATTGATTTCTATGTTTGCAAGATAGAATAGATTTCCTATTTGTATCATAGGATAAGACATGTTCAAGGGAGACGTGTCTCATGAGAGGACGTGTCTCCACAAGATGGAGACACGTCTGCTCATGAGACGTGTCTCTTGAGCGCGCGAGCCTCTTGGACGTGTCTCTTGTTACCAATTATTATGCTTAACAAGTAGCAAACAAAGGTTTAATTTATCCTTGAATGCATTTATGATTAAGAGTAGTTCGATTAAATAAAATGATGATGATGCATAACCACAATCATTATTTATATCTGACCGTTGCTATCTTAACTCAATAGAATGAAAGAAGTGAGATGAATGAAAATATCATTGGTTGGGGGTGAAGAAAGGATGAGCAAAGGAATGGGTGTAGAAGAAATGAAAAAGAATGGGGATGAAGGATAAAGAGAGGGTGGAGGAGATAGGACTAGAGGTCATGAAGCAAGGTTTGGAGAAGGATAAGGAAGATTTGTAACTAGAGCAGGAGAAGGTGGAGAAGATTCCTCTGAGATGGAATCCATTATTGTAGTCCTCACTTCCTTTGTCCTCTTGGGAGGATGCTTAATAGCTTCTCTTCCTTTCTTTTATACACCCTAAGCTTCTCTATCGAGTGTATTTATTCTATTATTTTCCTTCCTTTCCCCTTAGTCTTCAGTGGAGTGGATGCTTCTTTAATCATTGAACTTGTGCCTAAAGCCCCCTCATCTTCAGTCTTTTCATCATCATCACCTTTTAGGGATTCCTCTTCCTTCTCTTTATATGTTAAATCAATGTTTTGTGCCATGAGGAGCATCACTTGAGCATTAATCCACCTCTTTGTCCTTTTGAGAACTGGACAAGTAATGACATCAATATATATTTCTTCCTCTTTTGTCCAGTTTGGTAGAGGGAGAAGCTGAGTGGCCACCTTGCTATATTCATCTTCATCAAGGAACTTCTTGTCCTCCTACAATTGATTAGGAACATTGAAGAAATGAAGGGTATGAATGCATTCATGTTTCACCCTCATGTAGGCCCTTTTGTGGACCACATATTCATTTGAGAAATTTTCCCAAAAGTCATCTATATGCAATTGGTGAGCATATTGTCTTCCCAATTGCTTCTTCATTTTATTGGAAGGGTCAAAATTGCTCCTCTAGTTGTGAAATTTAAACCAAAAGCTTTGGATTTCCACATCTGAATGGTTAGTTGAAGGTGTTGAAGGACACAAGTATATTCCTTTTCCCATAGTTAGAGGGTATGGGACCCCTACTCTATGCTTCTCATGAAGAAAATGATGTGATGTGCATAACATCCTAGTTAGCTCCAACATCATGATCCTATCAGTAAGATACTTAGGCAATCTATAGGGTGCCCCTAAGAAACCCTCAATTTTGAAATATGTGAATTTTTGGAATTGGATAAACCAATACTTGGATCGCTTGACCATTTCTATTACAAAGAAAGATAATTGAGCCCCCAAGTCTCCTTGTAATGTCCTAATGATGAAAATTGAGAATGCATCATTGACTCTTTTGTAGTGTTGCTTGGCGTTATAGTGTTACAACTATGGGTAGAATTTATATAAAACATATTCATTTAGGCTCGTACCCACATTTCCCTTACAATTCAGGGATCTATATCTGAATTTTGTTGCTAGAAAATACACTACATAAGAAGTCATGTAAAAGGTGGAAGACTTCTTCACCTCAAAAAAATGTTCATAAAGACTTTCACTAACAATCTTTTCCCAATCAAATTTGGTCTTTCCTCTCAAAATCTCCTCAATGAAGTAGAACATCCAATTCTCAAATGTGGATGTGGATGGTAGCCTTTTTATTCTATTGAGGAATGTGACCACATTTAATTGAATCCATCTTTGAAGTCACTCCTATAAAGAGTATTTGGCAACTTATTGGCATTTACTCTCAACTTATTCATCCAATTATCATTGATCAGCTAGAGACAACCACTATGATTGGTAGTAAGAACCTTGGTTACATACTTGTGGCTGGGAATAGTCACTTGGGAGAAAGATGGGATCCCAAATCTTTTTACAATAGAAGTGGGGAAAATCAACAAGGACTCTCCCTTCTGTTGCAATTATCCTTATGGAGTCTTTATGATAGTATTCCTAAGATCCCACGATTAACTCAGGGCAAAGAGTGGAAGGTGGGAATCCTGTTGCTTGGGTTATTCTTCTTTTTTGGGTCTCTATGATAGTATTCCTAAGATCCCATGATTAACTCAAGGAAAAGAGTGGAAGGTGGGAATCCTAATGTTTGGGTTATTCTACTTTTTTGGTTCTTTATGATAGTATTCCTAAGATCCCATGATTAACTCAGGGCAAAGAGTGGAAGGTGGGAAACTTGCTACTTGGGTTATTCTGCTTTTTTAGATCTTCAATTCCAAATCAGTCCTTTGTGCTCCGAAGATCCTTTCCTTGAATTATTCTATATCAACATGCCTAAGGTTAGTGTTGCATACCTTGACCCATGTGGAAATGATCTTTAAAAGAGTATAAATGCCCTAGAAATCATACTTTATCTTTGATGCTCTATCTAATTTTTCCATATAATCTGCAAAGATAACATGTATTTAGTGCTCTAGAAATAAGTCTAACTTTGAGAACTAGTGCCATTATCAATCCCTAAATTATGCATATACATTTCAAAAATTTACAAATAATTATGATCAAAAGCATATGATACACACATAAAATCATCTGCAATTGAAATAAACCTCAAAATCAAGCATATTTTAACCACTTACGGGTTTTGGAATTTTGTGGATCTAGAGACATTCTGGGTCTGGAGGAGATACAGGTTTCAAAGTTGGGTCGAATAATTGTTGAACCATTACAGGAAAATAATCCTCAAAAACCTACAATACAAACCTCACGAGATATTTTCCGTAAAAGGTCAGAGCGATCCTATCTTGCAAAGCCTTAACATATTTGTGAAAATTTTGGCATCCAGAGATTGGGAGTATCTTAGACCTTTATCCTGATGATTCTAGTGTGCGGAAAATGAAAACTTGTAATCGAATTTCTGCAGGAAAAGCTTTGCAAAAAATGGGGAAGTGCAAAGATCGAATGTTTGCGGGTTTCACCGAGATACGAGTTTTAGACTATCATGAGATTTGGAGCATTGCGGATCCGCAATAGATGCTGAAATTTTGAATGTGGATTTTTGAGAAATGGGATTACTACAAGGGAATCACCGCAAGTGGTTTTTTTGCGAGCTTTAAATAAATGTGAGGAAAACCCATCCAAAGTTTTAACGTTTTGAAAAGAGGATAAGCGAACCCACGAGAGAAATTCCCATGAAGAAAAATTTGCATACGCTTAATTTCACAGGCCTAACTAAAAAGAACCCCATGAGATAGAAAACATGCCTCAAAATATAAACATTACAAAGGAAATGACAAAACTTACATGGAGATTAAAAATATTTGAGGATGTGCACCTCACAATGACTTAACCAAGCACAAATGCAAGCTAATAGAATCAAATGGTCATGAAATTGCTAAAAGAATCCTCTCAAAGTACTTTGCAACTCAAGGTGCATAGAATGAAATGAAACCTTCTATTTATACCCAAACCTAGTGCAATAAATGTGCTCCTGACAACATGGTGCACACTCAAAGGTGTGAAATTAGGGTTCTAGAAGGCATGTAAGGAATTTGGGTCCTAAGGGTTTACAAGGATTATAGGATCCCAAAATTTATGAGAAACCACACTATGGAGACTTGTAGTGTGATCCACACAGGATGAGCATTGCGGAAAACCAAACCTTGCAAGAATTAACATAATCCTAGTCATTTTGTGAAGATAGACCTTATGCAGGCTTTAATGAACTATGGGTTTTCAATCAAGGGAAGACAAAAAGGCCCTAGTTAGCAGATTTTCCCCTACTTAAATCCCCACAAAAGCAAATCCTTGCAAAAACAAGGGACTAAGCAAAAAATCAACCCGAACTCAAAATTAACACAAGCAAAGGGGCGAAAAGGAAAACCTGAAACCAAAACCAAACTAAAACAAGTCAAAAAGGAAAAAAAGGGGTCCTCATTTTCAATAGGGCATGTGTGCAATGCACAACATGATGATATAAAGCTCATTAAATTGGCCCCATTGAGCATATGAAAAATTATTATCCCTTTGATGTGTACCATATATTGAACCTATTATTCAAAAATCCAATGATACAATAGGAAAGATCTAAAGGTGTGGGACTCTTTTGATGAGATAAGACCTATAGAGGGGGATATTTCCTTTAAAAAACATAGATGTGAGTGTTGACCCAACTCAACACTGAGTAAACTAAATTCTACTCAACATTGAGTAAAATAAATTCTAAGTGTTGTGCCTTTTCATAACATGCCCCATTTTACGTTTGGAAACATGAGGACCCCTTGTCACATTTTGGCATGTGTTTAGTTTAAGGGGCTTGCCTTCGAATTATTGTTTCACTCCTCATATTTAGCAAGTGCCTATTATTGCATAGCATCAAATTAAAATTAATTTTGATTCAAGTTCACATTCCCAAAATTTGGTACATCAAGCATTAGAATTTGGAAAATAGTCCTATTAGTTTTATTCATCTAGTTTTCTAAATTATTTTGTAAAATAAGATAATTTTGGCTTAAATGTCTTATGGTCCCATTGTTTGTCACTAAGGATTTATTTAATGTTTGAAAGGGTTTGGTTAGATTCAATTTCAAGGTGAAATCCTTTTATTAAAAATTTCTACTCCTTTAAAAATTAGCTTCACATGTCTACAAGGGTTCCTCTAGACATGGAGACTTCACTAATAAAGCTTAAGCCCAGGTTTAGGGATTTTAGAAATTTCTAATTACAATTACACCTTACAATGTCCACTTGAAAGGCTTAGTTAAAATGAAAAATCTTGAAAGTCCAATTAGAGCCCAATTTTCTGCAAGACTAGTTGGAATCCAATTTTTCACAAGACTAGTTGGATCCCAAATTCCCACAAGTCCAATTGGAACCCAGTTTTCCATTGAACCCCAAGATATCACAAGGACCAATTGAAGCCCAAAATCCCACAAGATCCAGTTAGAGTCCAAAATCCCCTAAATTTTTCAATAAGACATTTCCAACATGACATTTTGCAACAAGATACTTTCCAACTACACCTTTCAATTTCCCTAAATATTATATTCTCATAAAAATTTAAAATGTCTCTTGTTACTAATTTCCTATCTAGTAAAATATAGAGTTTAAAATGGGATTAATCACTTTAAAATTAAAATGAAAGTGTAAAAATGGTCTTTAAAAAAAGGTAAAATAACATTTGCTAAATGATGAATATTGAAAAGGGACACAAATTACTCATTCATAAGTGACCATAGAGAATGAGAATTGATTAATAACATGAAAACACACACCATGGAAATATCAGAGGTATGAAATGTTGCATAAAATATTTATAAGAATTTTAATGACACCCAAATCAAACTTTATATGGAAAATATACATTTTACCTCCCTTTTAAAAATACATTTTACCTCCCTTTTACCTCCCTTTTGGAAAATATAAATTTGTTAAAATACTCAAGCATAAGGTAAAAAATCATTCTTTTTTTTATAATTCAACCCCCAACTAGAATTTTTATTATTCAAAGTTCTAGTGATTGTTTAAAACATGGATAATCAATTTTTAATCATATAAAATATTGAAACATTTGTAAAATCTAAAGATGAAGCTACAAATTATATTTTTACTTTCCATATTTATTTTTCAAATCCTATAATATTTGATGAATTTAATTATTTTATTTTGCAACTAAATTAAATTGCAATCTATTGGAGATCCAAATTGTTGGTCAATTTAAAAGATTCTAATGAAATATCTACACAACTTGTCAAAGAAGGGAATATGATGTTAAAAAGTAGAATATGTTATAATTTTAAATTTGAGCCATTGATTGAGAATTAATTTTGGATCATTGATTTGTAAGTGATTTTTGAGTGCATATGTCTATAAAAGGCCATGCGACTTATCTTTTTAAGGATAAATTTGTTGTTAACTAGGAGATTTGTAATAAAGAATTGTTATTATTATATTTACTTCATAGTTTTGTTCTCATTTGTGAATTTTTCTTGGAATTACTAGGAACTACCATACACAAAGGTTTGCTCATGTTATCAAAAATTTAAAAATTGTAAGGTAACTAAACTTTTTATTTAGTTATGAAAGATATCATAAAATTATGTCATTCTCAAGATATTATATATTGTAATTATTTTGTAATTTAAAAGTTCCATTAGAATTTGCACTACATGTGTGTAAACATGACAAGGTCTAGTGAACATAGGACAATTAATTGATCTCTTGTTGTTGATTTATCATTAATTCTAGTAAATTTTCAATTTAGGGTTTTTTACCTTTCTATTTATCATCTTTTATTTATTTTTTATTATCATAAAATAAAAAATAAAAATATTACAAATTAAATTATATAAAGTGTTCCAAAATACACAAATTTGATCAAATTGTAGATCACAAAGCACTTATTTAGGGTATAATATGTGAATTAATTTGTTATTTTCTAAATCTAACCCCCCTTTGTTGAATAATATCCATGATGAATTGTTGAGTTACCTTGTAATTCAAGACCTAACGTTTGAAGCCTTGGGAGGATTAAATTTTATTATATAATTTAATTTTCTTTCAAGAAAGGTAAAGTTCACTGTGAATTTTATCTAAGTTGATCATGACTAAAAATTGTGTCAACAAATTAATGTTAAGAGGGTCTGTGCATGTTGAATTTGCAATGGAATTTGATGTTTATACTCTGGTATATGTTTAAACTCTTAAATTTTAAAAAATCCAAAAAAAAAAAAAAAATTGAAAAATAATAATTATAAAATTCAAATAGATAATTATTGGTGTGATGAATGCTAATGTGAAGAAAATTTTCAAGTTGACATCTCTCTTTTTCAATAAGTTCTAAATGAACAATTATATCCTCATGTTTTTGCATTTTTCTTTATTAAAAAAGTGTAGAGTGCATGATACTACTAAACATGGTGAAATTAATCGAGTAGCCTTTTTAATAAGGTTGGAATTAGCTTTGAAAGGACAAATCCCATTTTCATAAGTTTGCATTGCCAATGTTTGCAAAGAAAAGGAAAATCTTATACAGAAATAAGATACAATACAAAAAATTGTAGACTATCCAAAGGATACCACAATTGAATTTTTTCTTGAAGAAAAGAATGATGAAGTTTCAAATTTTCTCAAAAAAGTTGTAGAAATAAATTACATACCATGGTAAAGGTGAAATTTCCAAAAAAAATTGGTCAAAGTTCACACAAACATGAAGCTAGATGCAAGTATATGAATCATTTGATGGATGTACAAAAGAAAAAATACGTTAGTTTCAAACATTGAACAATAAAAAGAAAGAATATGATAGTGATCTATTGATTTCTAATAGTGTCAATAAGTTTAAAAATGATTTAGATGCATTTAAAAATAAAATTAAAGGAGCAAAACAAGAAAATGCATGCCAATTAAATGATGTTGGATATAAGTTTAACTCTGAAATTATTGGAAATTCTTTCTTTCAATTGGCTAATATAACTAATCATGAAATAAAGTGTGAATAGTTGTTAGATCAATTTGGAAAAATAAGAGCAAAACAACCTAGTCATTGAAAGAGATTATGGAATATTAAGAAAGGAAATCACCATAAATAGGGTAAATGAATTTTTTTCTATTTTTTCTAAGTTAGATGATGAATTAAAGGATTGTTATAGATCGATACAATCAAATAACCAAACATACCAAACATGTACCTCTCTTTGGGACACTTTTCCAATCAGCTTGAGCAAATTTTTTGAAGATCAAATCTAGTGAAAATAGAAGGAATTGATGATGAGGATCAAAAGCTACAAAAGAAAGAAGATTCAAAATATTTTATTTTTAATGTACATAGTCAAAAATAAATACAATGTTAATTAGAATCTAAAATAGGGAGATTTTCTCATCCATTAAATGATGTTTCCTCATTACAATTAAATGAATTAATCGAGGTGAATTCATGTAAAACATGTTTAAATGATTAAAAAATCATTTAAATAATGTTGATGTGTAGGAAATTAAAGAAGACATTGGGATATTTCTTGAGGACAAAGGTCAATTGGAAGTATACTTTAAAAAATAAAACTTGAAGAAAAGTTTATTAAGGATGCTTTTGAAATTTATTATGAACTTATTTGAGAAAACACATGTTGATTCATTCCTCCTACTACATAAAGACTTAGGAAAAAGTGAAATGTTCCATGTTTTAGAAGTTAAGAATGATGATTTCAATTTTCAAACTAGATTACTAATTGAGGGATCTATAATTCTGATTTGCATTCCCCCGATGCAAGAGGAATGATACATCATAATTTACATCCTCTTGAAGATAAATAAGTGAATTTATCAAATGATAGACTAGCTGATAATGAACAAAAAAGTTCAATTGAATAAATGACAAAACAAGTTATGTCTTTCCTTTTCACAATAAATCTTAACACTTATCATTTTGATTATGGAGATTTACGACATTAATCATGATAGTGGAATAATCATGAACATAATGAACTACCTTTTAAATGATTTATTAATTTTTCATGACTATTTTATAGAATATGAGAGAAGTACAATTGAGATGATTGTTTCTAAGTATAAGGATAAATTTGCAAAACTCAAAACCATAAAAAATACCTTGATACTCTTGCATGCATTTAAAAATAATGTGAATGTAAATGTTGATTTGTGTGGTATTGAATTTTGTTTATCTAGAAAGTGTCTTTGTCTATAGTTTGGTTAATTTTTCTTTCATTGTTTCTTTTTGTTTCTAGTTTTTTTCATTTTGAAAGTTTTTATTTTATTATAATGTTCAAATGGAGTAGACTATAATTTTCTTAAAACAATATATGTTCCAATGTATTTTGTAGAGAAAACTTAGTCTTTGTATATGTTTTATGATTTTTCTATGAATCAAAATTGTTTATTATGTCTCATGAAGGTGTAATATATCTGAGAAGTAATAACTTAAAACATTCAAAGAAATCACATATACAAAAACATCTTAATTTTTCTTGAATAATTGGAATTAGTGTGTGCTTATATTAAGTGAAATATAAAGGTTTACCTTTTCTACCATTGTGATTCTCAAACCTAATAACAAGCCTTGCTTCTTGCAATTTGAAAGAAAAGAAATTTTTAAAAGCATATCAAGAGAAATAAATAAATAAAATTATTGACAATAAACAAACTAACTCTTTAAGAAAATTCAAATATCTCTACTAGTGCTATGGAAACCTAGTTGATAGTACACATATATTTGAAGGAATCACAAAAATAACCTCATTAAGGCTATAGACATCTAATTGGCAGTGAAGTAATATCAAAGGAGTCTTAAAAGGTTAAATCATCCCATGTAGCTTAATATAAGTATAGCTACAATTTTTTAATTTTTTCCAAGAAAATGAATGAATCAATTGCACACAATTAGATTTTCTTGGATAAACCAAGTTGTTCTTTGAACATAGTTATGTCATTCTATGATTGGCCTTTAAGGAATTTTGTTTTCTATGTAGAATTAAAAATTCTATATTTAGACTCTTTTTTACCTAGGAATACTCTAAAATATTTGTTGGTTTAGTTTTGGTTACTATTTTTTGTGTGTGCCTTTTCATAGAGCACCCCATTTTGATTTTGAAAAAAATGAGGACACCTGTCACTTTTTGACATATGTTAATTTAAAGGGATTTTCCCTTAGAATTAATGTTTTTCTCCTCATATTTAGCAAGTGCCTATTGTTGCATAAGGTCAATTTTAAATCTATTTTGAGTCAAAAGGTTAACATTATGAAAACTTGGTATATCAAGCATTAGCATTTGGCAAATGGTCCTATTGGTGTTAGTCATCTAGTTGCCCATATTCTTTGCAAAATGAGATGACTTTGGCTTAAAGTTCTTGTGATCCCATTGTTTGTCACTAAGAATTGATTTAATGTTCTAAAGGGTTTGGTCATATTCACTTTTAAGGTGGAAACTTTCATTCAAATGTTTTATTCCTTTAAAAATTAAGATCATATATCTTTGAGGGTTCCTTTGAACATAAAAACTTCACTAAAAAATCTTAGTTCTAGGTTTAGGGATTTGAGGAAATTCTAAGTGCAACTACCCCTTATAATATCCACTTGAAAGGTTTAGTTCATATGGAAAATCCCACAAGTTAAGTTGGAGGCTAGTTTTTTGTAAGACCAATTAGAACCAAATTTTCCACAAGGATAATTGGAACCCAATTTTTTGCAAGACAACCAGTCGATGCCCAATTTCCCACAATTCTAGTTGGAACCCACTTGTTTGCAAGACAAGTTGGAACCCAAACTCTTGCAAGGACCATTTGGAGCCCAAAATCCTACAAATTTTCCAACAAGGTATTTCCAACATGGCATTTTCTAATATGATACTTTCCAACTACGCCTTTCAACTTCTCTTTAATATATTATCATGAACACTTGAAATGCTTCTTTTTATTACATTTCCATGTAGTAAACTATTGAGTTTTAAAAGAGGATTAACCACTTTAAAATTAAAATTAAAGTGTTAAAATTGTCTTTAGAGAAAGGTAAAATAACATTTACTAAATTATTAGTATTAAAAAGGACATGAATTACTCATTGTTAAGTGACCATAGAGAACATGAATTGATTAATAACACAATATCACACACCATGAATATTTTAGAGGTATAATAAGTTGCATAAATCATTTATATGTATTTTAAAGATACCCAAATAAACCTTTATATAGAAAATGGGAATTTTACCTCCCTTTTAAATGTCAAAATTGCTAAAGTGCTCAAGTGTGAGGTAAAAAACTATTTTTTTTGTAAAAATTAGGTGTTAATACAATAGTGTCTCACTTTTGCGACATCTTGATTTTTGTCTAAAATCACTTATTTTTAGAAAAACTAATGATTTAAGCCTTGAGAGGTTCCATCTAAAGGGTTTTAATTGAAGAGGGTTAGATAAGACCCCCTTAGATCAAACCCCCTTGGATAGAACCCCTCTAGTATTAAATCATACCTACAATAGAGTCTCCTTCACACCTATCATAATCCTAGCAAAAAATACTTTTTCTTTACATTTTAAGGGACTAAATAAAGTCATTTAAAAATTATATTTTGTATGATCGTAGCCATCAAAATGATCTTTCCAACAAGTATAGTTTTTATATATTTTCATTTTATCATGTATTTAATTTTCAATTTTTACTAAACATAGGTTTTTCATCGAACATCAAGTTCTTTCTACAGAGGTGGAAAAATAATAAACCATTGTAAAAAAATAAAAAAATACTATTGCCCTAGGTATTGATGTCTTTGTTTCACCAAAAAAAAAAGTGTATTTCAATATATACACAAGTTATGTTTGAGGACATACACCTATGTCCAAATTATAGTTACATTGACTTCAAAAATTAATTAAAAAAATGTTACAAAAAATTATGAAAAAATATCCTTGCCCTAGATATTGATGTTAAGAATCTATATTTTAAAAATTAGACTTTTATCCTTTCAAGAAAAAAAGTTATGTTTGACGACATAAATGCTACTTTTTGAAAATGTTGTTTACTGTTTAAAAATAGTTATTAAAGGAGATGTTGAAGATTCACAATTTATTTCAGAAAAATTTAAAAATATATTTATAATCTACACATTTTTTTTGCAAATCACTAGTTCACATCATCTTCAAATTCTTAACGATTTAGCTGCTATAAGTCTCAGAAGGTGAAGATTTAGTTAAAAATGTTGATATAAATGATGAGGGCTACACCGCCAGAAACCATACAGACACCATAATAGATACCAGCACAGAAGATGCGAGACAGAAGATAACCCACTTTCAATTATTTTTCGGAGCCACAATCTGCACTAATGTATCCACCTTCTACAACTCCCTCATATCCCTTTTATTTTACCCAATAACCGCCCTAGAATGTTCTAGAAAGTGCAAATTTCTCTTTTTTTTTGGCGCCAAAAGTCCCATCGTTTGATTTCTAGCCTAGGAAGAAATTTTAATGAAATTCACTTTTTAGAGAGTCAACTTCATTGGGCCATAACTTTTGATCCAGGTGTTCAATTCGCTATTATGTCACATTGTTGGAAAGCTCTTGACAAGCTCTACAATGCGTGAACCCACCGTAGGTTGGTTCATTGACTTTTCAACATGTTTTGGGGCCTTTAAAGTTGACATATCTAAATTTGAAGCTACATTGGAGAAATTTCCTCAGACAGAAACTTTAATTTCTCCTAAATCATGCAGGGTATTGAGGTGGTTCTTTCACAACCGAAAAAAAAAATCAGCTCTACTCCCATGGGTAAATTTTTTAGGTCCATACGATCCCGTTTAGGCCGACTTACTAAAAATAGTAAGTGATCGTTTTTCACTATTTTTGATGCTTGACTATCTTACACCCCTTAAGTGCCATCATGGAACTCAAAACAACAAAAGAAAATAAGGGAAAAAAAAATTGGGTGATGCAAGATTGCTCTACACCACTGGATGCTCTTGCATCAAACACCCAGGGTAATTTGAAAAGTGACATTGTCACTTCTCAGGAGTTAGACTAGGGAAACCAAGATGGTTAACCTTAGCCTCAAACAATCATGATGAATCTTCAATAGGCCTTTCTCTCCATTTCACCAAGTACTTTACATATTTCCTATTTCTTGTGCTTGTACCCACACGACTATCTAATATTTCTTCTATCTCTTCGTTCTCTGAAGTAGGTGTTGGAATTTTCCACTATTCTTTTATTGGCCCCTCCTCTATATCACCTTCATGATACTCTATGAAATCAACAATATTGAACACATGAGAAATATTTATTATGCTAGGAAACTCTACCTCATAGGAATTTCATGAATCATGCTTCTTCATAATCTTGCATGCTCCAAACTTCTTCATCTTTAACTTTTTGTATGTACCAACTGGGAACCTTTCATTTCACAAATGAACCATGACTTCATCTCCTACCTGGAACTCCATATACCTCATTTTTTGATCTGTCTGAGCCTTATATTGTGACCTCATCTTATTGATATGTTTCTTCACCTCTTTGTGCAAATTATTCAGGTGCTTAGCAAAATCTTTAGCCTCAGCACTACCCTTTTCCCCCTTGTCCATCTTCCTCAGTTCAGAAGCAGTCCTTGGACTACTCCCATACATAATCTAGAATGGTGATTTACCAATGCTCATGTTGACAAAATTATTATAAGAAAATTTTTCTTGTGGTATAATCAAATCCCATCCCTTAGGCTTATCTCCTACTAAGCATCTTAGCAAGTTACCCAAACTCCTATTCACCACCTCTATTTGTCCATCAGTCTAGAGATGGTGTGCAAAACTGAACTTCAAATTTGTCTTCAATTTCTTCCATAATGTCCTCTAGAAATAACCAACAAATTTGGTATCTTTGTCTAAAACTATACTCTTTGGTAGACCATGTAGTCTCACCACCTCTCTAAAATCCAACTCTGCAATATGAACATCACTAGTCTTATGACATGGAATAAAATGTGTCATCTTTGAAAATCTATCCACAACCACAAATATGGAATCATGCCCTCTTTGTGTCCTTGGCAAGCCAAGAACAAAATCCATGCTAATATCCTCCCATGGCCTCTCGGGTATAGGTAATCGCTGATACAATCCAGTATTCTGACTTGTTCCTTTTGCCATCTAGCATACCCTACAACTTTGTACAAACTTCTTCACATCTTGTTGTAACTATGGCCAATAATAATTCTCATCGACAAGAGCAATGGTCTTATCTTGACCAAAATGTCCAGCCAATCCCCCACTATGCTTCTCCTTGATTAGATTTTCTCTCATATAACTCCTTGGAATGCACAACTAGCTTCCTCTGAACAACATCCCATCTTGGGTTAAGAAATCCAACCACCTCATCCTATCCAATGTAACAGGTTCCAAAAAATCCTTCCAAGCTTCTACAAAGTCTAGATCTTTTGGATAAAAACTCTTGAGCTCATTGAACCCAACAAACTCTATATTCATCTCTATCAACAAATTTTTCCTTCTACTAAAGGCATCTACAACTCTGTTTGACCTTCCGCTCCTGTGCTTCAAAACAAAAGTATAACTCTGCAAAAACTCAACCCATTTTAAGTGCCTTTGATTTAACTTTCCTTGGCTATTGAGATATTGCAAATCCTGGTGATCAGTATATAAAACAAGTTCTTTTGGCAACAAATAGTGTCTCCATTTCTTCAAAGCTTCAACTATAGCATAAAACTCTTGATCATAGACAAATATTTCTTCTTAGCATCATTAAAATTCTCACTAAAATAGGCAATGAGCTTACCTTCTTGACTCAAAACAACTCCTATGGTAGTGCCACTAGCATCACAATCTACCTGAAAAACCTTATTGAAATCTGGAAGTGCCAAAATAGGTTGCTCAGTAACTTTTGTTAGAGTAATAAGTTGTTTTAATTAATTAATTTAATCATATTGGTTAATTAATTAAGTCACTTATCACTTTAGTTACTTAAGCAAAACTTAGGTACATTAATAATTAATTATTTATTAATTATTAAGTGTGCACACTAGGGATTCTTGATCTCCTTTTATAAGGATTGATCTCATTGTAATTAGTAACCGGAGAATATCTGTAGCTTTCATATCTTCTTGAAAGTTTTCTCTCTTTTGTAACTTTTTCTTGTTGAAGATAATTGCATATATTTGTTTGCAGATCTCTTGTATGGAAGGTGTCTTTGTTTGTTGTTGATCATGTGGCTCGTACAACCTTGCCAGCACGCTTTTCGAGGTAAAAATTTAGTAAAAAAAATTATTTTCCTACAAAAATAAATTATTTGCAGTTTTTTAAATTGCAATATTTTTTTTTTGTTTTTTACAAAAAATCTTTAAAAAAAAATTAAAGCAAAAGCTAAAAGCTTTTTTGTTTTTTTTTTAAAAAGAGAAAGGGTACATGCAATTACCCTACCCAGGCACCTGCGCAAGTCCATACTTGTGTAGGCCTGCGCAGGTCGTACCTGCATCAACCCTTATGGGGATCAGTGGGGGTGGGCCCATGTGCCCCCCCACCCAATAACTTTTTTACAATTTTTTTTATTTAAAATTTTTTTCTATAAATGTTTTTTTTATTATTTTTTATTAAAAAAAACATTTTTTCAAAATAAGTCCAATTATGCATGTGCGGTGACGGCCATTTGACCATCAAATTTAATCCTGAATTTTTGTTGCGACAACCGTTTGACCGTCAAATTAATGTTGCACTAGTTTTTTCCCCCTTTGGAGCTATTTTCTTCCAAAGGTTGTAATTTGGGCAGACAATATTGTTTTTTGCCAAATAAGATATCGTCAGAAAGCTAGTTTTGCCAACTTTCTCATGGTGTGGGTTTCATCATCTATTTCTATTTTTGGTGCATTCTACAGCCTATTGAAGTCAAAAGAGTTTTTTCAATCCCGAGCTCATAACTTTTGACTAGTTTCTCTATTTTTCACAATCTCAGCGGCGTTAGAACCGTCTTTTAGAGCTCTTTAGTTCCATTTATGAAATTTTTCTAGATTGTTCTCTAGGTACATTTTATTCATATTTTTGTGTTTTTACACTTTGGTGGATTACTTGGACGTTTTAGTTCCTGGAAACTTTATGTTTGCGTGGGATGACTCGTTGTTGGTTGTTCTATATGTATTTCTAGTTGTTTGTCCTATTTGGACATTGTAGACATTTTTTTCATGCATGTTCTCTTTTGTAAACGCATTGAGATAAAGTGCCTCAGCTTTGTATGTATAGTTTTGGGATTCTTGCACATCACTTTGTGCCTTATTGTACTCACACTATGATATAAAGTGTCATGGGGGTTGATGTTTTCCATAGTTTTCCTTCATGCCTTTCTCATGCGTATGTGACTTTTATTTTCACAACCATTCTATCAGCTTGTACTTTCACTTATGAACCTTCAGATGCTCTTGGTTCCTCTTCATGCACTACTTTTTTGGCATTCAGTTTTAGTGTACCTATCATACCTCTCCCTTGTTAGCATTATGGTTAAAATGCTGAAAAAATAACTTAGTTAATTTAATCATATTTGTTAATCCCTTGTTTGTAGATCTCTTGTGTGGAAGGTTTCTTTGTTTCTGTTTGATCCTGTGGCTCGTGGTTTTGTGCTTGTTTCACAATTCTAACAACTTTCTTCTTCAACATGTCAAAACTTTTGGTTGCTCCTGTAGTCCACTTAAACTCTTTTATATCCCCTCTCATTGCTTCAGTTAGAGGTTTACAAATACTACTGAAATTCTTAATAAACTTTATGTAAAAGCTTGCTAGACCATGAAATGATCTTACCTTTGTAACACTTCTTGGAGTAGGCCATTCAATGATAGCTCTCACCCTCTCTAGATCCATTGTGTACCCTCTATTGAGAAAAAAAATCCCAAATACACCAACTCTCTCTTCACAAAACTAAATTTCTTTAAATTAATCAATAGCTTCATCTCCCTTAGCTTCTAAAAAACTCTTTAGATATGCATCAAGTGCTCCTCCAATGTCTTACTAAAAATCAAAATATCACCCAAGTAAATAATAATAAATTTTCCTAAAAATTATTTCAATACCTCATTCATAAGCCGTATGAATGTGCTCAGTGCATTGGTTAGCCCAAAAGGAATGACTAACCACATGTACAAGCCCTCCTTGGTTTTGAAGGCTATCTTCCATTCATCTCCTTCTCTAATCTGGATCTAGTGATATCCACTCTTTAGATCTATCTTTGTGAAGTACTCAACTCCACTCAAACAATCCATAATGTCATCCATTCTTGGCAAGGGAAATCTATACTTGATGGTGATCTTGTTGATGGCTCTAGAGTTTGTACACATCTTCCATTCTCCATCCTTCTTTGGTGCTAGTACTACAAGTACTACACGTGAACTCAAACTCTCCCTATTCAATCCTTTTCACAACAACTCTTGCACTTGTATGTTCAACTCTTCACTCTCTGCTAGAGTCATATGATGAGCTTCCTTATTTGGAAAACTAGCTCTAGGAATCAGGTCCATCTATTGACTAATATTTCTTAATAGAGGAAAACCTTTAGGTACATTATCAAAATAATAGCATGGAACTCATTCAACAAATTTGAAACCTCTACAGGCACCTCAATAGTATCTTCTTTATCAACTCTAGGAATCAATGCAAAACACATATGCTCATGCTTCATACCTTCTAGGAACTTTCTTCTATCAACCAAAAAAATTCTTGCATTACTGCATACCTTTTCCTTTGCCTCTTTTAGGAGCTTCAACTTATGAAGAACTCCATCCTTTGTCAAAGAATAGGTGTTGGCATGTCCATCATGTACTGCTCATCGATCAAACTGCCACAGTCTTCCTAACAACATATGACAAACATCCATAGGAATTATGTCACACAATACCTCATCATGGTAATTTCGAATCTTGAAATTTACCAGATATTGTTGATTTACCAAAGTTTTATGGTCCTTCTGCAACCAAGCAATCCGGTATGGATTCAGATGCCTTCTCTCCAACCGCAACTTACTAACCATCTCTTCTGAAACAAGGTTATCGGCACTACCTCCATCAATAATAACATTACAAACCTTTCCTTCACACGTACATCTGGTGTGAAATAAATTATTCCTTTGAGTTGGTTCTTTCTCCTCATTCAGCAAGGTTCTTCTAGTAACAAGAACCCTCCTCTATCTGCATCCTCAAAATGTGAAGACTTAACATCTTCATCTACATCTTCAACTCGTGAATTGCCCTCAGGTCTTCTATTTGTCCTTCCTTGATATTGAGAACACTCATAGGCTCTATGTCCTTCTCCGTACTAGAAACAAGTTACACAAAAGCCTCCTCTTATTGGTCCTCATCTAAATCTCCCTCTTCCTCTTTGGTCTCCATTATTTTGATCATGAGGACAGTAGGTGTTATCTCCTTTCTGGTTTTGGCTGCTACTGGATCCTTCACCCTTCTTTCGATCTTCATTTTGAACTCCATATGATTGACCACTGGTCTTTCCACCTCAACCTCCACCTCTCTATTTTCTTTCAAAACTTTTGTTAAGTCTCTCTTCAACCTTTAGGGAAAACTGATAAGCATCTTCAATGGTGGTCATCCTTACTAGCGCCAATTCTTCCTATATGCTAGGCTTTGGCCCATTAATATATCGAGCAACTTTCTCTTCATTCACCTCAGAATGTCCTATTTGAATCAAAACCTTATGAAATTCCTTTATGTATTCCTTCACCGTCCTTGTTCCTTGTCTCAAGCTTTGCATTTTCTTGAGCAACTCTAGTTCATAATCAGCTGGAATAAATTGCTTCTTTAGTTTTGACACCATTTTTTCCCATCCAGAAATTCTATCTTTTCCTTGTCTTCACCTTTCAAGTTGGATCTCTTTCCACCATATTCATGCATGGCCTTTCAATTTTGTCTTTGCAAACTTCACCCAGTGAGGGTCTTCAATCTCCTCAAACTCAAAAAATTCGTCCATGTCATTGATCCAAGCAATCAATTCTTCAGGGTTCAAGCTCCCACTGAAAGTTGAAACCTCCATTTTGGGTCTCTTTCCAATACTTGATATTGCTCTCAGCAATCTAACTTCTCTTTGATCCATTTGATCCTCTTCTTCCTCTTCTAGTTCCTCTTCAGCTTCATCTTCATTGGCATCTCTTTCTTGATGTACATCTCTCCTTTGAACCTCATCTTGCAAGGCCTCTAATTTCCTTCTCAGGGCTCTAATTTCATCTCTAGGAGGATCTCTTCCTCCACTACATCTGTCTCTGACCCTACCATGTTGAACAAGTCTTGGAGGCATCTTGATATCAACCCAAACTCACACGCCCTACTACAACTACCTCACATTCAGTGCTCTATTACAGACTCGAGAACTCCTACTCTGATACCACTTGATGATGGCTACACTACCTAAAACCACATAGACACAATAATAGATACCAACACAGAAGATGTGAGATAGAAGATAACCCACTTTCAATTATTTTCAGAAAATGAATTTACATATTCAGATCTTACATGCTACAGCCTCATGGGCTTGATTCATTACAACCAAAAAAATCAACTCTGAAAGAAAAACTATTATTCAGGGCCACAAGCTACACTAATGGAGCCACCTTCTACAACTCCTTCATATCCTTTTCATTTTACCTAATAACCACCCTAGAATGTTCTAGAAAGTGCAAATTTCCCTTTTATTTTGGCATCAAAAGTCTCACTGTTTGATTTCTAGCCTGAGAAGAAATTATAATGAAATTCACTTTTTAGAGGGTCAACTTCATGGGGCCATAACTTTTGATCCGGGTGTCCAATTTTCTATTATTGCATATTGTTGGAAAGTTCCTGACTAGCTCTATAGCACATGAACTCACCATAGGTCGGTTCGTTAACTTTTTGACCTGTTTCAAGGCCTTTAAAGTCAACATATCTGAATTTGAAATTGCATTGGAGAAATTTCCCAGGACGGAAACTTTAATTTCTCCCAAAAAATGCAAGGTATTGAGGTGATTCTTTCGTGATCGAAATTTTTTTTCAACTTTGCTCCTTTGGGTAAATTTTTAGGTCCATACGAGCCCGTTTAGTCTGGCTTACAAAAAATAGTAAGTGATTGTTTTTCACTATTTTTGATGCCTGATTGTCTTACACCCCTTAAGCTCCATCATGGAACTTAAAACAACAAAATAAAATAAGGAAAAATATTTTTTTTGGGTGATGCAAGATTGTTCTACACCATTGGATGCTCCTACATCAATAAATGTCCATCTTAGGGCCAAAAAGTGACACAATATTGTGATTTTTCCCAATTCAGCTTCCAATTGAAATTTTTATTATTTAAATTTTAGTGACAATTTAAAATATGAATAATCATTTTTTGTCATAGGAAATATTGAAAAAAATTTAAATCTAAATCTAAAGTTGTGAATTGTATTTTTAATTTCCAAATTTATTTTGCATAGCCTATAATATTTGATGAATTTAATTGCTTTCGTTTGTAGGTAAATTAAATTACAACTAATTGGAGCTGAAAGTTGTTGGTTCAATTGAAAATATTATAATGGAATATCTTCCTAGAATGTCAAAGAAAGGAATATGATGTTGAAAAAGTAGAATATGATGCAATTTTAAATTTTATTCATTCAATAAGAATTATTTTCGGGACATTGATTTGTAACTACTTTTTTTAGTGCTTGTGTCTATAAAATACCTTACAATTGATCATTTTGAAGAAGAAATCTGTTGATAGCTAAGGGATTTGCAACAAATAATTGTTATTACTAAATTCAATTCACATGGTTTTCTTCCTATTAGTGATTTTTTTCCTATAATTACTAGGAACTAGCAGGTATAGAGGTTTGTTCAAGTTATCAAAACTTTAAAAAAATTAAGGTGACTAGACTTCTTTTCTAGTTACAAAAGATTTCATGAAATTATGCCATTCTTAGGATATTATATGTAATTATTTTGTAATATGAAACTTCCATTGGAGCTTCCACTATCTGTATATAATTGTGACAAGGTCTAGTGAAACACAAGATAATTAATTGATGTTCTATTACTAATTTACTATTAATTATGAAAAATATTCAATTTAGGATTTCTAACTTTCTCTTTCTTAACCTTTTTTTCCATAAAATAAAAAATTTAAAGATATAAAGCATCAAAATACTACAAATTAGATGGTATAAAGTGTTCTAGAATACACAAATTTAATTAGATTGTAGATCACATAACACTTATTTAGGGTAGAATATGTGAGTTATTTTTTTATTATCTAAATCTAACCCTATTATATAGTCTCCAAGCACATAAGTCCCTTTATTGAACATTATCCATAATGGAATATTGAGTTACCCTATAAGTCAAGACTTGAAATTCATAGCCTTGGGATGATTAAATTCTATTCTAGAAGTTAATTTTCTTTCAAGAGAGATAAAACCCATTGTAAATTTATCTAAGTTGACTATGAATAAAAATGTGTTGATACTAACCCTAATATAATAATTCACAAGGGAAAAGGTGAATAAGGGTTAAAAAAAGAGAAATTCTAGTGATGCATGCCAAGAATCATTTGAGTTATCTCATTGTACTAGCAACACAAGAAAATAATTCAACATTGACAAAGGATTGCACAACTCCTACCAATTACTACTAAGAGGTAAAAGATACTAATAATACAACTACAAAAGGGGTGAATTATATATGATTAATTTGAAATAGACTATAAGAGACCCTACCCATAGTATGTAGCTCAAAATTAAAGAATACATAGTATAATAGTTGCAAGAGGAGGAAAAAATTGATTTATTGATTGCAACACATGTAAATCATACAATTTAGACTTCTTAGAATTAGAAAATATTATGGACATGGTTTTTATGTTTGTATCTTCTAAGAAAATATGAGAACTCCCTCCTGTAAAATAAAAATTAATCTATATATATCATTCCAAAAGTTTCCCCAGAAAAGGAAATGTGCAAACTTGCATGAGGGCCCTATAAATAAGTAATCTTCTACAATTGCAACCAACATCTATGTCTTCTTGAAATAGTTTAAATCATTTTTGGTGCTTCAAAAGTACCTTGATCATGCCTTTATTGTAATAGTGGATTATGGTAGTCCATCTCCCATCTGTAAGTAGTCACCTCTAGCATTAATTCCACTCAAAAATGCCTTGGAAACAAGGTAGAAATGCTACAAGAATAAATTATTCAAAATAATGAAATATAAAATTATGTATCAAAGATTATCCACTTATATGATTAAGTCGATTACACATTCAACGTAAAAGAATAAAAATAACAATACCATAGATGAGACAATATTTACACGGAGAAACCCATTTGGGAGAAAAATCTACATGAGAAAGAGGGCAATCATATTATTAATCTTCAAAGAGAGATGTACAACAATACACTCCACTTCAATTCTCTAAGTAATTTGGAAACACCTTGTTACCTAGAACTCAACATATGAAATTACTATCCAAGACTCCAATTTATAGAAAATTTTGATAGGAAAAACCATTTTGGTATCCCGAAATAAGAGACAGAAACCAATTGCAAAACCCCAAACCATTCTTTATGGACACCCCATAAACATAGTAAAATGTAATAAAATATCATATGGCCTTCACATGGGAACCTAACCCATATCCAATTAGATTTGGTAAAACCTAAGTGCTCCATAACTCGCTTGGTAGTTTGATAGGAAAGTAGTGCATGATGGGTATTCCAATACCTACTCCTTGATGAAGGATGGAGTCAACCACAAGTTGAAACCTTTGAATAAAAAAGAAGGAAAGGTATTTAAAGACACTAGAAAATGATTGGTTAATGGAGATAAACAATTATTTAAAGAGGATGAGGATGAAGATCATGATTTGTTAATGCAAGTTGCAACAGTGTTGATTGCATTCAAAAGGGGTAGAGTGAAAGTTTCAGTGGAGAAAGAAGAGGTGAAATCTGATTTTTATGAAAATATGTTGCTAATTTATGTGAGCATGATGAGATTTGTGTAGAAGAAGATATTGCAGCAATGAGTACATTGGTGAATGACGACACTAAATTGTAAGGAAGAAGGTGAGGAAGTGAATGTTTACTTGTTTGGTGAGATGCCCTTTGCACAAGTTGATGATTTCTTATTTGATAAAGAGATTTATATGGATGATAGTTTATTGTAAGATGAAAAGGAAGAATATTTAGATTGTGTTATTGACATTGAAATGGATACAGAGGAGAGAGATGGAAAGTATGAGTATTTGATTGTGATACTAAAATTGAATTTGTAGCTGAAAATTACTTTCCAGTAGATATAGGAAACAAGGAACACGTGGAACAAATAGAGATTGAAAATGAAATGATTGTTGCAGCAATAACAAGGGGAGTGGTAATGCATGAGTTTCCTTATTTTACTGAAGAAGAGAAAATTGATGATTATGGTTTTCCATCATTTCATGGTGCAAATTGGTGGGAATTGGAATTTGTGAGAAGAGGAAGGAAGAGAGAAAGAATGAAGGATGGAAGGGACATTAAATTGCAGAGGTAGGTTTAGAAAGATAAGGTAGAAAAATGGGTCCAAGATAAGCACATGATCTATGAATTTTTATGAGTTCAACTCATGAAACATTTCAAATTACCATGGGTGCCTAATGTAGGAGCATCCAAGGTGAAATGGAAATCTAGCACCACCAAAAATATTGTTATTTTAATTGGTCTATTTTCAATAAGGGCTTAGAGGCTAGGTGAATAAATATTGTAATGTAACTTTTTAATTTCCCTTGGGATGAAATTGTAATTGTAATTTTGGTGGGAGTTATGCATTTATGAATGTTTTCTAAGGAAAATTTTGGAAAATACCCCTCTTACGCATCCAAATTCTTGGTGGGGACCATTTGGGGTGTATGTTCTTGCATGTTCAAGTGCATGCCTTGCATGTTATTGCATGGTTGTGCCACAATCTTTGCATTTTGTTGCATGACCATATTTGGAGCGGTCAGGGGCACTGAGAGTCAAAGAAGGTATCTTGATTGAACAAGATGATTGGAAAAAAATTAAGCACCCATGTGAAGGTGGTGAATGCAATGAATTATTTTATATTTAATTTTCTTATATCTCCTCTCAAGTTGGGAATTGGAATTCTAGGTTGTTTATGGAGGTTTTTTTGAGAAGCCAATGGTGGTTTTTCCTCACATAATTTCTATATAATTACACTTGGTCATTTGGAGAAGGGGGCTTTTGGATAAGTTGTGGTTGCATACCCAAATGTTGTTGGAATGAAGATAGAATGTTGAGTTGTAGATTTTTGTATGTGTGAAGCCCATGTTGTATGTGAGAATATGAGCTCCATGTTTATGTATTTCATTTTCAGATTTTGAAGTTAATACATGTTGTAGATTTCTCTTCCATTTTATGTGTTTCAAGTTAAATTGATGCCTTCTTACATATTATTTTATGTGTGTTTGTGACCATATTTGAGAGGGATATTCTCCCTTTCCATCGTTGAATGATGAATCCCTTAATCAATTCTTCAAGGGTAACAAGCGCACTAAGTTGGTGAAGCTTTCCTCTTAGTGATACGACCATTTGTCCATCAAAACTATCTGAGCAAAGGTATCCAAGGTCATAATGTGATATATTACATTGAATGGAAGGTTCACAACAATATGTGGTGTATATTTCATTTTCCTTAACCACTTTCATCATAAAATATTGGTCTCATTTCCTTATTTTATTTTGGCTTCTTTGGATCATGTTGCTAAGGAACACTTCAAAAATTCTAAATTTCCTATTCTAAATGAGGGGTTAATCCTTCTCATTATGGAAACTTTTTTAAAGATCAAACCCCAAATTTGGAACTTGAGGGGAAGTATAATACTAAGAGGAAACAAAAACTATGGTGGTGTACTACTCGAATATGAGTTCTAGCACCAGTGATGATGAGGAAGATGAGGAATGGAAAGAGGAAGATGAGGGTCAAGATTATGTGGAAGTGTTCTTTATGCAACCTTCAGAGGACAAGGACCCCAAGAAAAGGAAGATTTCAAGTAAGAAGAATTCCCCTAAAAAGAAAGTGAAGAGACCAATTTCCTGGTCCGAAGGCTCCTAGACAAAGGAGGAGAATGATGGGTAAAATACTCACTTGAAGGGGAAGAAAATATTAAAAACTAAATGGGATGTGTCTTATAAAGGTAAGGAGGAGGTTGATGATAAAATGGTTGCAGTGAACCCTTTATCGTAGAAAGGAAATGAGAAGGATAGCTAGGGTGTTGTTGATTTCCCTTATTTGTCAGAGGACTTTACATATCTCCATGAAAATAGAGAAGATATTTATGATGTTATGGGGCTGGCCAAGGAAGGGTTTAAGAGCCATTTTAAGCTCTCAAAATGGTTCTTCCTCAAAATTAACAAAATTAATATCAAATTTATAGCCATGTAGGAGAAATGCATCAACAAGGAAAGGGATCAGCTAGGTTGTGGAACAAGGATGTGAAGAATAGGATTGAAGGTTTGGAGAGCTCTATAAATATTTTAAAAATGGATTTTGAGAAATTTATGACTAATGTGGAAGATAAGATACAAGATACAAATAAAAATCTAGAAAAAATACTAAAGATTAGTCATTGTTTTATAAAAAAATAATGCTGAGGGGATCAAAATTCTTATAGAAAAGCTCAAAGAATTGAGAGAAGAGAAAATAATTGAAGTGATCCTTGAGGAGACTAGAAAGGAAGAATAAAACAACAAGGATAAAAGTAAGAAGCAAATGTAGATCGAGAGTAAGGGGCCTAGCTCTAGGACTCAAGAGAGCAAGAAAAATCCTAAGGAGGAAAAGAGAGAGTTGTTGAACCTGGCTAGTCTTCATCAAAACTTTTATAATTAGGAGCTAGAAGTGGCAGAAACTCTTAAGAATATGAAATAGTTGTTTCTTGTGGTGTTTTTTGCTTTTAGTTTGTCGTTGGTTGGATGTTGTATGGCTATGATTTACCTTGTAGCAACATTTTGTTTTTACTTAGGTTTTGGGTCCCTCCAAAACCTATTTTTCCTATTAATCAATAATAATAATAATAAATTATATAGATATATTTTATGTGCATCCATGTATCTACATTAAAAATAAACTTATCTCATTATATTTTTCAATTAATAACACATGTAAAATACATCATTTAATAGGAAAAAAATATAGACCTATCTCATTATCAATTAATAGTTGAAGTGAAAGTTCCTATCACATTTGCTCTAATTTCTAACCATTAGTTCTTAAATATTGTTAAGTAAGACTAGAAAATTTGAGTTTGAAAAAATCTAAGAAGCACACAATCTAAGATATTTTGCGGAAGCCAAATATTTAATTACAAATAGGTATGTGTGTAAAAATTGTGCAAGTGATTTTTAATGGATTACAAAATGTGGTGCTTGTAATGCCTTTCACCCAAACATGGTTTTCAAGCACTTTCTAATTAGAGATGAACTTAGTTTGGAGTTCTTTAGGTACATAGGAAAACCTTATTTTCTATAAATATTATCATCAAATTGTATAAGAACTTATATATCATTTTAAGACAAATAAAGTAATCAAATAATCAATTTTAGATTTATAAATAAAAAAATATCTAAACACATCATAAAGGATGATTTTACGGAAATATCTTGACAAATTCTCAACTTGAAAAATATTCCTCATCTTCTCTAAGAAAAATAAAGATAAATTGAATGTATGTGGGATGATCCCTTTTCAACATGTGTCTCCACAGCATACCATTATTGGTGGGATCAAATCGTTGCTTCAAAATTTTAATAGATGTAAAAATATAGATTATAACTGTGCAATAAACAATTTCCTCTCTTGTGACTTTTATATTGACACTAAGAATTTTTCCTAGCTACCTATTGAATGTGGTATTTCAACAATATAGTTTCAATTACCTCACAATAGAATAACATTATTATTTATAGTCTAATTATTTTTAGATATTCAAAATAAAAATTGTCTAGACAAGAAAGTATCTTGATTGTGAAAACACTTTTAATCTACTTGCATGAATTACCTTGTTCCTATAACTCTCACATTTTGGATAGGTAGGAAGGATGCTAGAAAAGGTTGTGGGATTTGGCTTCACATCTACTAATTGCATTTGCTTGAAAGCTTATAAAGGATTTTCAAAAAATATTGTGTGCACAACCTACAACCATTGCAGTCCATGAGGACACATCTCTTTGAGACATTCTTTACATGGTTCACATGCCTTGCCTATGCTTCCAAATTTTACATACATGTCTACCAAGGCGGCTATGCACATGTCTATTAGTGTAATTATGACTATAATATTTGACAAAATTTTCCCCTCCTTCATACCTTGATGGGTATCTACACCTATTCTAAAGTTCCTATTTAGGTAGAGGGAAAGTGAGGATGAAATTTTCTGAAGCCTTTTCAAAAGATCCATTTTGTGCATATCCTACAAGCATGACATTATGCTATGATGGATATCCATACCCTATTCTAAAGCTCCCATTTTAGCACAAGGAGGGAGGATGCTAGCAAAGGTTGTGGAATTCGTCTTTCCACCTATCAATTACATTTGTTTGAAATTTTTTGAGGCCTTATCAATAAATCCATTTTGTGGATATGTAATCATCGCATTCCATATGATGAAATCTCTTTGAAGAATTAAGGAAAGTGTTCATTTAACTTGTCTACAATTCCACATTTTCCATACATGCTTACCAGGGTAGTTACAACTGGTAGTTCCTCTATAGACAATGTGGTGGGTAGTGTTATATAGAAACATGCTCCTCTTTTGTAGTCCCTACTTCTCCTAGTTTTCTAAATTTCTAGTTAAGAATGAAGCAACTCTTAACTCAAAAGCATATGTTGCAAAATGATGAAGCAACCCACAAAAAATGGAAATATAATGATAAATGTTTATGCATGAACGAGAAGAAAGAAAAATACCAAAATAGTTTTATGGGATTTCCATGCAAAAATTGGTTGGTGGGATATCAAGAGAAAGTGAAGCCCTATGACAACTTGGTGCGATGGAAAGCTTAACACATAAATGCTATCATTGCATTTCCTATGTCAAAAAATGCCCTTCTTAGGAATTTGAAAGCTACATAGGGTGAGTTTGACGTATTCTATGATATCTTTCTCTCTTTCTCCCTCTCTCTCTCTCTCACTATCATGGACTAACTATAATTATTAAATAGGCAAGGGACTCTTTGTGTTACTCATGTACCAAAAAACTAATAAATATCATCATTATATAGACAAGGCACTCTTTGTGTTACTCATCCACTCAAAATTTGAATAACTATCAACATTATATAGATAAGGCACTCTATGCATTTATCATCTATCCAAAATTTGAACACCTATCATCATACAAACAAGGCACTCTTTACACAACTCACTTGTCCAAAATTCAAACAACAATCATCATTATAGAGACAAGGCACTCTTTGCATTACTCATCTATCAAAACTCAAAAGTATGTTAGACAACATCTTTACTATTACCATATGAAAAACTCGTATATTTACTTTATATTGCCCACCCAACATTTTTATATTATATTTATTAATTGAAGTTTAGAATATAACATTTGTATTTTTAATTTCAGTCAATTGCCCATTTTGTTGACCATTTCTGTTTGTAATTTAGACGTTAGCGGCAAAGATCATCCACGGAATTTCAGCACCTCCCAACATCAAATCTTATACGGAAGTTGCCAAGGGGAACGTCATTTTGGCGTAATAAAAAAAAAGTATGTGAACAAATCCATTGAATGCCACGAACCCTTGTACTTCTCATAAGTCAGCGTGAGCAAAATGGTGAAGTTTCGTGCAATATTTGTCAATTATAGAGTTGTAAATTATTAAGACGTCTGTTGGCATTTACTTTATTTATTCCAAAAAATTATGTAGTTGACTTGACTATGAGATTCAGTAAAATAAAAAATTCGCATCGCCCACGTTTTCCACGTCATCGCTGACTTTATTTTATTGTTTGACGCGCCTTTCCTCCCTTCCTTCCACCGACTACCTACTAATAACATAGATTGATTACACGGGTGGACTGGAATTTTGCAATAGTTTATATTTTTGTATTTTTCTTGGAATGTGCCCATGCTCTCCCTTTCTAATGCATTTGTAATGTTAAAGTATACATACCAATGTTGATTCTCATTGTGTGGTTTGAGAGAAAATCTTAATGTAATTACATATTAACAAATTATGACACAATCTTGTGTAAGTCGGGATCATTCCTCTATTCCTTCACATATCCCTATTTGCACAATTCTACCATATTCGATTACACCTTATCTATTTTTGCACATCTTCCCATGCACCTAATAACTATTGCACTCTCCATATCCAAACATTTATTCCCCTCATAAACCTTGTTACTCATTTGTCTTATGTCAATCGTATGGGTATGAGATCAATCTTGTGTCTATAGATTTAATCCCTAAAATTTTAAAATTAAAACTTAAAGTTGTCTGGTTTTCACCCATTTCAGTAGCCATTGTGAGCCAATTAAACATATGTTTTGCATACATTTTTAATTTCCTTGTATTTAAAATTATTTAATTGCATTCATTTACCATCCACAAATATTATCAATGATCACTCACATTAAAGGAGAAAATCATGCCAGTAACACTTATATTAATGAACTAAAATGAATCAAAATCTAAATAATCATTCTATAACACTTGCATATATGAAGATTGTTGTCCTCAATTATTTCTATGTCCCTATGTGAATCATATCAAGGGATTCAATTTAGGAGAACAATACCCTTGCAATCTTATGATCTCCCTAGGTGTTAATGAGGCAAATCAAACAATAGAATCGTGCAACCAAGAGGATTATGTTTGCATCTTTGAAATGACTTAGATCCACATATTTCGCCAAAAAATAATGATAAGTCAATGCAAAATTCTAGTAGAAAGCTCGTCTAGAATACATATTTTTTGTGCTAGATTATTAGTCTATGCCACATCAAATTTGATACCTCACACCAATCAAAGTTCTAAGTTCACTCCTCCATTGCAATTATTTTCCTAAAATAATATTTAATTCTAACAACTTTGATTTATTTAATCCAGTCTAATTTATGCATGTTTTAATATATTAGCCTAGATTAAGCCTAAAGAATTCCCAACTTCCTTCACATTTTTGTGAACCCTGACAACCCTACACCATTATAGAGTTTATACCTTCACTATTTTAGGGTATTTAGATTTTTATTCTTTAATTAGATTACCTTTATACGATCTTGTTAAGGTTTGTGTATCTTTCATTGTTATTCCATTGATATTTGTATTCTCCATATGTTTAAGCTTCATTATTTTCTATCTCCTTTGCCCGCCCAACTCACCCTTAGCTACCTCATTAGGGTGTCATTTTCAAATCTATTATATCATTAATATTTTTATATATAGATCTAAATGTGAATTCGTGAGCTCTAGATTCATATATTTTATTTATGCCACAAGCTACTTTTGGTCCTAATATTTCATCGTTGATTACTCATTTAAACCCTAATATGGCTACCTAATCTATCAACGAGACTAAGATCTATTATGATTCTCATGTTGAGAATAACTTAGTGGATAATCAATATTATGATCATTATGCTCATGTGGCAACTTGTCACAACCCTCTTTCTAGAACATCTGAAAAAAGAACTCTTGATTATCAAGTTAAGCTGGTTTGACAATAATTATTATTTTTGTTTTATTATTATGGAATTAAAACTTAAGGGAAAAAAATTAAAATTTATAAATTAAATTATTTAGAAAATCAAATGGATACTTTGAAAAATAAATAAAATTTATGATGCAAAATTCAATTATGGAAATATGAATCCTTTACAAATTAAGAATAAAATAATTAATATATTTTATTTTATTTAAAAGTTGTCATATTTCTCTACTTCAACCTTCTACTTTTATTTCCAGTCAACACGTCATCTCCTATCACTTAACTCCATTTCATTTTAGAATTTAATTCTTTCCTTTATCAATTAACTACTCTTTCTTTTGGAAACTCCATTTTAAAACTATGCATAAAGAGGGAAACCTTGTGTGCACCATTATCTATCTTTTTAAACTAAAAAAATCATTATTATCCTCTCATGACTTAGAATGGAAACTTTCCTCTTTGTTGCCTCAATCTTGACCATTTATTTTTACCATCAATCTGCAACCATCGAACCCAACACTAAATAACTCTAAAACTAACCCTAGTCTAATAGCTTGCAAGGGAAAAGGAGATGGAAAAATGGAAAAAATAAAGGGGTGGTGATACACCTAGATTAATGGTGTTTCTTCTTTCTCACTTTAGCATAAAACGTTAATTAAACTACTAGAGAAACACACATAGTTCTCTACTACCCAATATATAAGAGGTATATATAAAGGTAAGTTGTTTATGGGTACTAAGAGGGAGTAAGAGAATCAATAGATAACACCTACAAAAAAAGTTAAAATAAAATAAAAACTTGGAAAATGATAAGAATTCATTCAAATGTGAATGTGAAAGGGTTTCACACAACACACCAAAAGTGAAAAGAGGTTAAATAGTAGTTTTATTAATCTAAAGGCATGGAGCCTCTTTCACAAAGTAAGTTGTAGAGTTGCAAATCTCTTCAAAAAAAAACCAAAGAAGAGAAACCCCCTTAAAATGAATAGCCAAATGTAATTATTGCCCACAAAGCCATAGAAGAGATAGATAAACATGGTAGGGAGGGAAACCCTAGCTATAGTCTTTCCAATGATATCTAAACATGTGTCCACCCAAAAATTAAGCTAGAGGCAAGAGAAAATGACCCTAACACCCATGTCATACCTCTATATTTATGAATATGTGGATGAAGTGTAGGAACCTCCATGAAATCCACTATAAATTTGACATTATGCATGGGTGTCACTTTTCCCTTTGGAATCCATAGAAAATTATTTTAAAACCTTTCTAGAGTCTCCATGGATTGATATATGGTAGTTGAGAGAGTCATCATGGTATTAATGATGTTTCCTAGGAGTTATCCCTCCATTTTGACCTTTTGTGGAAATTTGACCCTCATTTGGGTATGTTATTTTTCCATCATTTTAGATGAAAGGCATAAATTTGGTCGGGATATGAATATATCCCATCATCCCTAAAAATTCCATATCATTTTATAGACCCCTTGAACTCTGCTAAACCTCCCTATTGCCTTTGGTCTTCATCAAGTCCTACATCTTTGGTTTTGTAGAGAGATACACTTCATGTAGACATTAGCAAAACTTTGGCTAGGAGGTGTATCTATTTGAGCATCCTTAAAAATTTCCACAGGGTCCTTTGTCCTCTATTCTCCATGAAACCTCCTCTTGCAAGATACCATCCTCCATCAAGGCAATTGGACCGTAGACCTCCATCAGGTCTATGTGGATCTTGGACCTCCATCAAGTCCACACAAATCTTGGAACTCTATAAAGCCATGTAATAATTTAATTGGCATTGCATCCATGTGGATCTTGGACTTCCATCAATCCATGTGTGAACCTAATCGACATTAGGTCCATATGGATCTTGAACCTACATTGGTTCTATTGTTAGGAATTGCATGCAAAAGATATCAATTAAATGCAAATAAAGATTAAACAAAGGAATGAAAAATACACATAAATAATAACAGCAAGAGATCATTTTAATGTGGTTCACCCAAACTCGAGCTACATCCACCAATAGAGAGTCCAATATTATTGTCCAACAAATCGAACCAATTACAACCAGTAATCCTTGCAACTCAATACCGTTGCAAATGCTACAATACAATATCAACAGAAACCCTAACCCTTAACCATTTTATCAAGACTTATGTTGGTTACAAAATAGGGGTTTTTTTATGTCAACCAATAGAAAAATAACTCTTGACACCTTTATTAAATAATAAAAGTCATTTGAGGTTTTGAAAGCAATGGGGGCACTGCCCCTCAACCCCACCCTGTATCATGACAAGGAACACGCCAAGGGCGTTGCCCTTGGATCCTGCAAGGGGCACTGCCCCTTGACCCCATCTTGGGGGCACCGCCCCCAAATCCCTGTTAAATAATTTGGGGGGGGGGGAACCACACCAATAAAAGTGGGGAAAATTTAACCTTCGAGTCTGATTAGGCTCCATATAACAACATCTATGTGGGAATTCAATCTCCTTCTAAACTATGTGGGGCTAGGCCCTTCATCTAGATTATGTCAAAACTTGAATATATGTGTTCAAGTTAAGGAAAAAAAATTATTTCATTAAAATACTTTATCTAGTATAAACAATATGAAAATTTGTGAATGATGAGGCCTTGAAAACTTATTTAAATATATATGTAAGGATATAATTATAAATATATATAGATACTATATATGAATATGGTTAATATTAAGAATAACGCTTCTAAACTCTACATATATTTTTGTATATATACTTATGTATGTGCATATACATATACATAGATACACACACACACATATATACCTATGTATAAGTATATTCTCACTATGATAAATAATAACTTTAAAATTAGGAAGAATCCTCTAATTGATGCACACATTGAGTGATCAATGCTAAAACACATTATACACTTAAGGAGAATTTTTAGATGCTATATTATAAATGACAACACAAATACAAGATAAAATGATGAGACAAACCACCTTCTACAATCATTTAGATCATACCTAGTGCATCTCTTCTAAATAAGATTCTTATGTGTTATTGTATTTTTTCCTACAATAAAAAGTAAACTAAGACTAGTTTTCAAGTAATCTAAATTAATTTATGATTAGTATCATGTGAAAAGTAATCAATTGAATGATCAAACATGTTACCATATATACTCGACAAAGTTTCCTATCCAACACAATTGACAATAATAGTCAATTAACAAGAACATTTTTTAAAGGAATTTGAATGCACAGAAGATGCTTCCTACATTAATCTAAGAAGGGGAGAGTTAAAAAAAATCTTTTAAATACCTTAAATAGTTATAGTTACAAATAAATGCACATTTGAAATATAAAGAACATATAGACAATGTAAACCATAATATAGTGATTACATGGGAAAATTGTTTTGGGAAAAACCCACACTCCAAATACACAACTCAACTTATATTATCAACAATAAAAAAAGTTGCAATACAATCTTGGAGAAATGCTCTTCAAGATTCTCACACTATGACAATAATGTAGAGAAATTTCGGCAACATAACAACATGCCAACAATCTTCAACTTGTCATATTGAAAATACACTAAGGCATCAAGTATTTATAGCCTTCAACATGAAGAGAGGGTGATAATACTTTCCAAAACCAAAACCCACACCTAGGGTGTGAACATGAGTTCATTATGATATGTTGTCATAATTAGAACCCGTATAACTTTAGTATTTTTCTATTTCCAACACTTGTCTCATTGAAATTAGCAACCACAAAATATGCAATGAGCCTCATGCAAATGTCTTGCATGTGTAGGCACCTTCATCACATGAGTCTCACCTATCATATTTATCTTACAATTTATCATACATGATTCTTCCACCATCACGATTACTCATAAATTGACATAGCAAGTTGTCATAGCTTGTTACATAGTAACTTATGACAAACGCCACAATATTAGGCACAAATTTAGGTCCTCCAAAGTGGATACCTAACTCCACTAAAATAGCTTACAAATTTTACATGTAACCTTCCATATAGGATGTCACCTCACTGGTAGGTCCCAAAAAGAGACAACAACTTTGGCAAGTAATTAACTTAGGAAATACATAATTAACATAAAATAATAATAAAATAAATGCTAGGACTCTAAGGTTGAGACAACCTAATCCCAATAATATTAGATAATCCAAGTCCTTAATTAAAACTAAATCCGCTAAAATAAAAATGTAGAAAGGAAGGCACAAGAAAATTCCATGCATACGATTTTATTCAAACCTCACTAACAAATTTTCATATGATTTGATTCAAACCTCATCACTTAAGGCATAACTAACAATATTATATATACCTTGATCACTGTTGTTTCTAGATTAAATTGTGTGAGAATTTTTGCATCACACCTCCCCCCCTCCTCCCTCTCTTATTAATTTTTTTTTGGTCTAAAACTAACCATTTTTAGTCTCCTTTATCTAGATCTATTATACTAATGGTGGATCATGGAGTGTGATATTAATTTTTTTTATTATAGATACAAAAAAATTCACACAATCTAATCCAAAAATAATATTGATCAACATTATTGATTGTGGAAAACCGCTATCATTATATCTACCTTTCTAGGATAAGTTCAATGATAGCACTCAACCCATCAAGAAGATTCATCATACATATGGTATAAACAGATAGAAAATTAAAATAAGGTTTCAACTATCCTCCACGAATGTTATATTTCAACACACAACCACTTGGAATATATATCAAGGGACAACTACAAGTCACATACAACACATGTGCAACCAAATTAAAACCCTACATTGATTATTCATATATCATGCAAGGTGTATCTAATGAAACATATATTAGGTTATATTCCTTATAAATTATTTATATAGAACCAACCAAGAACATTCATTCACATGACCAAAGGCATAATGAAAATCATTCACACCACATGATTTAAGAAACATAGATATAATATCCATGATAATTTATCATGATTACTCCAAGTTAACTATATATCAATACTTATGATATCAAAGGATCAATTTTACCATAAAATATAATGTTTCACATTACTTATTCAAATAAGTATCCCTATGGACATAGATTCAATCAATATATCAAGAAAATAATATTAAATACAAGGATGGTATCATCAAATAACACATATGTGGAATAAAAAATGATCTAAAATATCAACTACCTAGGCATAAAAAGGACTAGCAATGGATAAACAAACACTAGCCAACTATTTATTACCCATAGGTGGGTCAAACACAATTTATCCTTGACCACCATCTACTACTATATGGAAAACATTGAACAAAATTTCCCTAGCTTCAATTATTACATGGTCCAATGTGGTGTTATTCTACCAAATTTGAGAAGGAAAGTTAGCATGTAGGAAGGGTCCATTAAACATATATAAGAACCACATACATGCATAATAAGATCCCCTAATGTTACACCATATCTTTGATATCAAATTTAATTCCTCAAGTTTTCACCCAAGACAATAAAACAATGAATAGATGAATAATATTTTTTTATAATACAAATACGATATTAATATGTCACATTACATGCCTAAGCACAAAAAAAATTGTGATGTAACACAAAACTCAAAGCATGCAATACCAATACACAAAAATATTGGCACAAGAAGAAGACTTACTCAATCATGGGTCAAAGTAATGATAATGACACTACAAGGAGGTAGAGTTATTTTTAACTTTGATGATCAATTCCAAGACAACAATCTCCATCACTCAAAAAAGTAGGAATATAATGATATTATCATTTCATCTCAATCGTTAAATGCATTGATACAACACAACAACACATCAACAAGGATTTTTAATGGACTTCATAACCCAAATATCACACAATAAACTATTGGATGCTAGAGAGACTTGAGACATCTCCCAAGAACACTCTATGCTAGTTATCTAACACTAGGAATTACTCCCAAAAATGAGAAAAAACTCTAAAAATTCATGAAAGTACCACCCACACTTAGATATTTGGAAAGAAAGGTAGTCACTAGGGAAAAAAATCTACTTTAGGTAATTTCCTTAAAATGGTGTAAGAATAACTTGCTATTAAATATGTTGCAATGAAAATGAGGTTCATAAATTCAAAAGAGGTGTGATATTACAACTATTGGAATTATTCACACTAAGTAGAGAAATTTTTTAACTCTTAGGGGATATGTAGAAGAGGCCAAGCTACATAGAGAAATTATGACATAAGAGGATCATATGTCACTCATAATGGTAGTCTAGGTCACCCTTGGGATTTCTAAGGTCACACCTAGCCTTCTAAAGGTTTACCCTAGTAAAATAGGTTACCCCCAAATCACCCCTAATACCAGGATAGGTTTACCAATTAGATATAAAATGGTCTTCCTAGAGGCCTATAAATTAATCTTGAAGCACAAAAAGGGTCCTTACAAGCCTACACGAATCCCAAAAAATAAAAACTAGCTTACCATAATACAAGAAAATATACAAAGGCATGAAGTCCCATAATAAGTGAAGGGCTTGGCCTAGGCAAGCCTAAAGAAATCTATGCAAAATATGTCATATCTTTCTCATTTCAATTATTGATTGAAAATAGTTTAACTCATCCATATACAATGTGCCTAAGGTTCATGCAAAGAAGATAAGGTAGTATAACAAGTTCCTACACTAATATTGAGAGGGGGATAGTGTAAAAATTTATAGATCTTTACAATAGATACATAAACTTAAACATAAATAAGCATAAATATCATGCATACCACAACACAATAATTTACGTGGGGAAAATCCTTTCAAGAGAAAAACCCCACACTCCAAAAGCCACTTGATATATTATTCAAAAATAAAAAAGATTACAATATACTTGCAAAGCAAGCTTCTCACAAGAGTATCACCAACCAAAGATCCAGAGGCAACAAAAATGCTATCAGACTCTTACAATACATCACAATACATAGCCGTAATACACCACCCTCATAAAATAGGGTTTCCTTCTAGGGAAAGTCAAGCCAACAAAATATCTAGCATTAGATTTGAGACCTAATGATGAACGGTCCAGATTTACAAAAATCAAATATACATAAAATTTAGATTTTAGGGACGTTGCCCCCAAGTCCTCGTTGGGGGGATGATCCCCCTAGACCCCCCGTGAGGGGGTACCTTCCACCCTCGACACTTACCTATCAACAATAGCTTATATAATTACAAGGTTGAGACACATTTTACCAACAATTCATTTAGTCACATTAAACATTCATTAATCTACAAATTTAATTTTAACTAAAATCAATTTACCATTCATAAGAATTGACATCATACACCAAATGTGACAAGCCTAAAAGAGTAGTGTAACTCCTAAAATAATGTCAATTACACAACACCATTATATTTATTATATATACTCATATAATTAAAATTATAAGCAAATCATTACTTCAAGTTTAATTTCAACTTCATAAGAAAATTTAGATTTATTTATTATATTATCAAGATTTCTCCAAACATGCTAAATACTTCACAAGGAGTAAAAAAAAGTAATTCAAATAATGATAACACATATTACAATAAAATTAATCTCATCCCAAAAATGGATGGTTCTAAATATAAATAATAGAATTTAGTAACATCCAATTAGTCACTCTAATCTAATATCGCAAGAACCCACTTACACTTGCATTTTCTACCAAAATATGAAAAAAGGTTACCATTATAAATCCACATATTAAAATACAAAGATTGAAATAGTTTGATATCAAATACAGGCTTAATACAATGATAAAATTATTATAACCTTTACACAATTTCAAGAAATAATACAAAATATGAAAACAACAAGTATGTTAAGGTGTTACTGAAAGGTCACTTCCCATCACATGTTTCATTCACTTTTTAAAAATTACCCGTAATACCATTTATAGCACATTGTAAATGATACTTTGTATCTCAACAGATTAAATACATGCTTTTCTTTTTTATGTCAATGTGTTATGTGGACTCTTTCAATAAGAATGTATTATTTTACTCGTATGCTTGACTTTTAATGAGATGCACTAATTTGTTTAGGGTTTCATGTATTCCAATTTTATTGAAATGGGTTTCATTTTTCATGCATCTAAAAACTAATGCAGATGTGTAGGGTGAGTGGAAACTACCACCTATTAGACCCAACTACATTGTTTATGTAGGGGATGAATCTAAATGAATTGACTTCATTAACATTACTTTCCATCAATATGGCATAAGAAACACACTTAATAGCTAGAAACTACTCTAGTAAATATATCATGTATAATATAGTTGAAGACAAGAAAAAATGTAAGGGAATAAACACAAAGATTATAAAGTGTATAATGAAACTTTTAACCTTGTTTCTTCTTTTCTCCTTTGATTGAGAAAATGTAGAGTGCACCCAATTCTCCACTTGGTATGCTCCTTGTGATGTGTTGATGTTGGAATATAGTTGCTCAAAAAACCAACAACATTACATAATGATTGAAAATATCATAGATCAATAAAGTGGAAACATAAGGATATGATAAAGGTGGATAATTAGAAAATGGGATAAAATACAATTAGGATATGAATAGATGTCTAAAATAGGATGGAGCGCCTCCAATTAATAGATTTTATGAGGAAAATCAAGGGCCAAGATTAGATGTTGATGGAGGGCTAGGATTTGAGGAAGATGAAGGAAAGGATGGAAGGAGTAGCCTTGTGACAAGTATCATATGAATAATACAAGAGGATTAATGAGTTTAAGATCTAGGCATGCTCACACATGTGTGAGCAATATGGCATGTACAAGGGGTAGGGTGGATACATGTTTGAGAAAGATAGTGAACCTAGGTTAATAGGACAAATGTGAGGTGAAGGCTTAGAGGGTTTCAACCTTACAATATTACATGCTCACACATGTGTGAGAAATGAGTGGTGAGTAGGCATGGCCACACATGTGTGAGCATTGAGAGTAATTTGATACATGTTAGATGATGATGATTTTAGATTTTAAGCCATGTAAATTGATCAATGAATATGATTAAAAGCTAGTGGATTGAGGGAGATTATGGAATTATTTATATTGTAGGAAGTGTCAATGAAGATTAATTAGCTTAAATCAACTAATTAAGTAGGTATTAGTTAACTTATTTGGTTGAAGGATTTGGGGGATAAGATTAAAATTAAATAAATAAATGTAAATTTATTTTATTAAGGGTGAGGGATAAAGGTAAAGATTGAATGAATGAATTAAATAAATAATGATTATTTATTTAATTAATGGCTAGGATACGGTAAATTCAAATATGTTTGAGTATGCAAAAATTTAGGTGTCTACATTTTATCTCTCTTTGATATGGCATTGAAACTAGAAGAAGTGGCATCATAATAAAGAAGATTAAAAAATATTGTCTTAGAAATATATGAGGAATAGTGGCAAGATCCCCTAGTCAATGGAAGGGTGAGGAGGGATGAGGAGGAGGGAGTTTGGTATTCCCCTTGTGAGGACAGGTGGGATCAAAGAACAACGATGTGGTTTCAAAATGATGTGAGGGTTAGAGGATGAAGGTTAAAATAATAGAGGAGAAGATGGATGGAAGGAGCTAGGGATAATGGAGAGATGGATGGAGAGGAAGGAAGAATGATGATAGTTATGTTGTAATAGTGTAAATAACCCTGATTTGATATGTTTCTTAACATTATATACTAAGGTATACAGAACTAGGATGACATGTGCCAAGCACATGAGATAAATGCCGAATAAAAATATATTCCTTATGAAACCATGATATGAAATACCATGATTCCCTTGTGGTGATTTGGTGTAAAGATCATGATAAATGAAAGTCATGAAAATACACACAACCAACAAGCAAGCATGCACAACAAGGGGAAAAAACCAATATTTTCTCCTTGTCAAGATGAAAATTGATTGATTAATTGATGAATTAATGATGACGAGGATACTAATGTTAGAAATAAGGATAATGCATATCCCAAGGATTATGTTGTTAATTATTAAAAAAAAACACAAGGATTGGGAAATGATGCATCCCTATGATGATTATTGGATTAAAGTTGACCAATGGATTATTGGTTGATTTGGGATTAAAAGTGATGGAATATTTTGGATGATAGGCTAGATCACATAATTGGGTTGTATGGATTAGGATTGATTGCATTGAGTATTGTATTTCTTGGGGATGTTTGGATTAGAGGGATAGAGGGAGGATAAATATATTGGATGGGAATGGGCCACTTGGAGGGTTGGGGAGAAGGGAATATAGTAGAGATGATGGTTAGGATAATGGAATGGATGAGAACTAATGAAAAGGGAGAACTAAGGCTTGGGAAAAGGATGGGAGGATGGAAGGATGGATAGGATAGGGGGATTGAGTGGATGGATGGTGATAGGAGATATACGAATATTAAAATTAGGATAAGAGAATGGAGCTTCAAGGATTATGTTATAAGGGAATGAGATTACCCACACTAGATATATAGTGTTGTTGAGAATGGAAGGTGGTAAATGATACATGACATAGGAGGATGATGTAGAAGAGGGGTGAATAGTAGAGAAAGTAAGGTTTTTATTTTCCAAAGCATGGATGGATATTTTTCCCGTAGCCTTTATCAAGATAAAAGATGAAAAGGGAGGATGACTTGAATATGATGGAAGAAAGGAGATAGAAGAACAAATATGGGATGAGGGAGATGGAATGAAGTGGATAAATATTACCCCCAAGTGTAAAATAAAAGAGTATGGGGGATTACTCATGATGCTTATTTACCATGTTTTAATAATGATACTTACCCAAGGTTTCATGAGAACTAGTTTTTGATCACTAGACAAATTATTTCTTTTTAATTTTTATTTATTATTTTTTCTTTAAATTTTGGATGGAGAAGGATGAGGATAGTGGAGAGGTGAAAGATACTGTATGGGTGATAAGGAGACAAAAGAAGGACTAAATCATCTAGTTCCCTAGAAGGTATACCTTGAAGAGGTGCTACAATGGTCCATGGTGATTGAACATTTTCTAATAGATATTGGTAGAATGATAAAAAGTGGGGCGAAATGGATGGGGAGATTGAGGGGGATAAGGATTTTATGTAAAATCTTGGAGTAATGGGATGTGATGGATAATGGATGTTGGATGGGGTGTTGGAAGACTTATGAATGAGTGGATAGGATTCTTTTTAGAACTAGTATTAGCATACGCCTTGAGGGGTGGTGGAGTTGTGGAGTAAAAGTGGATTTTGAATTTTGATATTTAGATGGAGTAGAGGTGGATTTTAGGATTGGAGAAAGATTTTAGAGGAGTAGATTTGGATGTTGATTTATATTGTACAATTTGGGATGCATTGCTTCTTTTATTTTATTTGTAATCCACATGGTTTGATTTATTTATTTTTCTTTATGGGCCTTTTTGGATGTTCAGATTTATCTCATTTTTGGATTGGATTTTTCTTTTCTTTAGCATGTCATTTTGATGGAGCATGGTGATCCTAGGATTTGTGTGGATTTTTCTGTTTGTATTTTAGATTTGGAATCAAAACTTCTTTTGATTAAAATAGTATGGGTGTGTGAAGATGGATGATGTTGCTATTTTATGGATTAGGAAATGGAGGGAGGATGTGGCAAGGAATTCAAGGATGCATAAGATGTGAGGATTTTGAGGATTTTAAGATAGGAATGATAGGGGTGAAGGATTGAGGGATGTAAGGACCCAAGATAGATGGGGAGGATGAAGTATTTGGTTTGGGGACATAAGAGCCCAAACATATTCACAAGATGGGGGAGGGGGGTGTTTGGATATATATGGGGGGATTTGGGATTTGGGTAGAATGCAAACATCAAGACAATGAGCTATGTAGCCAAGGCCATTTGAATTTGTATTTTTTTTTTATATGAAGGGATTCTAAGATTCCTTGCTCATGGATGCCTAACCCTTTATCTTGATAATGCATGTGTTTGACAAATTTGATTGTTA
>VDFB02047397.1:18767081-18806018 GCA_007258455.2 Sequoia sempervirens | reverse complement strand
TTTTCCCTTTTTGGAGTTGCTTCATTAAATTCCTCTGGAAGTGGTCTTTTGATTTTATGGCTTGAGATTTATTGATGTTATGATATTTGATTTATTGTTACTATGTTTCTGAAGTGGTTTATCACTATTGTGAAATGATTTGGATGTCATGTTTTTTGGTCATGGTTTAATTGATGTTGTGACTATCTTTGGGTTTCATGTTACTCTTGTATGATGTTGAGTTTTGTGGTTCTCTGTTTGGTTGAGGTCTCTTTCTTGTCAACTCCTTAGCACGGGGGGTGGGTCTTCGGACCCACGTGGTCGGGTGGAACGTGCTAAGCACCCCATTTGGTCCCCAATCGAGGATCACGAGGAGGAGATTGGTGTCATTTGCAGTGACTCCAGAGTTGTGTCTGCCTTTGAGCCAGTTATGATACTTTGTATTTATCTGATTAGCTACATCATTCTTTATGGTTTCCCATTCATGATGGGGAACGTTGTTGTATCATTGTTATTTTGGACATTGTATTGTAATGTAATGTTAAACCTTGTGTGGATATTGACCCATGGAAGTTGTTATTCAATGTGTTGAGTTAATCATGTTTATGTTATATTTTTGTACACAAATGGTTTCTTATCAATGATTTATCATGTATATGTTACATTTTTTAATGTTTACTTTGTCGTGGATTATATCTTTGGCTTTCATTCTTTATTGTTGTTGTATGGAATTAAGATTCGTAATGTCTCCTCGTGTACCCCATGGGATGTAAGTGTAAGCGAATTTGTTTAATTAAGTTATATGACTTTTGATTTAATGTGCATCACATGTATGTTTGCAATACTTTAAAAAAAAAAATTGTGTAGTAATTGTTGTTTAATTGTCCTATGGGGTTCACACGATAGGGCGTTGCATTATGGTATCAGAGCCAGGTTTCGATCCTGGGACCTGTGGGTTGTGGGTTGTGGGTTTTAAATGAACAATTATATCCTCATGTTTTTTCATTTTTATTTATTATAAAAGTGTAGAGTGCATGATACTACTAAACATGGTGAAATTAATCGATTAGCCTTTTTAATAAGGTTGGAATTAGCTTTGAAAGGAAAAATCCCATTTTCATAAGTTTGCATGCCCGATGTTTGCAAAGAAAAGGAAAATCTTACAAAGAAATAAGATGCAATACAAAAATTTGTAGACTATCCAAAGGATACTACAATTGAATTTTCTCTTGGAGAAAGGAATGATGAAGTTTCAAATTTTCTCAAAAAAGATGTAGAGATAAATTAAATGCCATGGTAAAGGTGAAATTTCCAAAAAAATTGGTCAAAATTCACACAAACATGAAGCTAGATGCAAGTATATGAATCATTTGATGGACGTACAGAAGACAAAATACCTTAGTTTCAAACATTGAACAATAAAAAGAAAGAATATGATAGTGATTTATTAATTTCTAATAGTGACAATAAGTGTTAAAATGATTTAGAAGCATTTAAAAATAAAATTAAAGGAGCTAAACAAGAAAATGCATGCTAATTAAATGATGTTGGATATAATTTTAACTCTGAAATTATTGGAAATTCTTTCTTTCAATTGGCTAATATAACTAATCATGAAATAAAGTGTGAAAGTTGTTAGATCAATTTGGAAAAATAAGAGCAAAACAACCTAGTCATTGAAAGAGATTATGGAATATTAAGAAAGGAAATCACCATAAATAGGGTAAATGAATTTTTTTCTATTTTTTCTAAGTTAGATGATGAATTAAAGGATGGCTATAGATCGATACAATCAAATAACCAAACATACCAAACATGTACCTTTCTTTGGGACACTTTTCCAATCAGCTTGAGAAATTTTTTTGAAGATCAAATCTAGTAAAAATAGAAGGAATTGATGATGAGGATCAAAAGCTACAAAAGAAAGAAGATTCAAAATATTTTATTTTTAATGTACATAGTAAAAAATCAATACAATGTTAATTAGAATCTAAAATAGGGAGATTTTCTCATCCATTAAATGATGTTTCCTCATTACAATTAAATGAATTAATTAAGGTGAATTCATGTAAAACATGTTTAAATGATTAAAAAATCATTTAAATAATGTTGATGTGTAGGAAATTAAAGAAGATATTGGGATATTTCTTGAGGACAAAGGTCGATTGCAAGTATACTTTAAAAAATAGAACTTGAAGAAAAGTTTATTAAGGATGTTTTTGAAATTTATTATGAACTTATTTGAGAAAACACATGTTGATTCATTCCTCCTACTACATAAAGACTTAGGAAAAAGTGAAATGTTCCATGTTTTAGAAGGTAAGAATGATGATTTCAATTTTCAAACTAGATTACTAATCGAGGCATCTATAATTCTGATTTGCATTCCCCCGATTCAAGAGGAATGATACATCATAATTTACATCCTCTTGAAGATAAATAAGTGAATTTACCAAATGATAGACTAGTTGATAATGAACAAAAAAATTCAATTGAATAAATGTCAAAACAAGTTATGTCTTTCCTTTTCACAATAAATCTTAACACTTATCATTTTGATTATGAAGATTTAGGACATTAATCATGATAGTGGAATAATCATGAACATAATGAACTACCTTTTAAATGATTTATTAATTTTTCATGACTATTTTATAGATTATGAGAGGAGTACAATTGAGATGATTGTTTCTAAGTATAAGGATAAATTTGCAAAACTCAAAACCATAAAAAATACCTTGATACTCTTGCATGCATTTAAAAATAATGTGAATGTAAATGTTGATTTGTGTGGTATTGAATTTTGTTTATCTAGAAAGTGTCTTTGTCTATAGTTTGGTTAATTTTTCTTTCATTGTTTCTTTTTGTTTCTGGTTTTTCTCATTTTGAAAGTTTCTATTTTATTATAATGTTCAAATGGAGTAGACTGTAATTTTCTTAAAACAATATATGCTCCAATGTGTTTTGTAGAGAAAATTTAGTCTTTGTATATGTTTTATGATTTTTCTATGAATCAAAATTGTTTATTATGCCTCATGAAGGTGTAATATATTTGGGAAGTAATAACTTAAAACATTCAAAGAAACCACATATACAAAAACATCCTAATTTTTCTTGAATAATTGGAATTAGTGTGTGCTTATATTAAGTGAAATATAAAGGTTTACCTTTTCTACCATTGTGATTCTCAAACCTAATAACAAGCCTTGCTTCTTGCAATTTGAAAGAAAATAATTTTTTAAAAGCATATCAAAAGAAATAAATAAATAAAATTATTGACAATAAACAAACTAACTCTTTAAGAAAATTCAAATATCTCTACTGGTGCTATGGAAACCTGGTTGATAGTACACATATATTTGAAGGAATCACAAAAATAACCTCATTAAGGCTACAGACATCTAATTGGTAGTGAAGTAATATCAAAGGAGTTTTAAAAGGTTAAATCATCCCATGTAGCTTAATATAAATATAGCTACAATTTTTTAATTTTCTCCAAGAAAATGAATGAATCAATTGCACACAATTAGATTTTCTTGGATAAACCAAGTTGTTCTTTGAAGATAGTTATGGCATTCTATGATTGGCCTTTAAGGAATTTTGTTTTCTATGTAGAATTAAAAATTCTATATTTAGACTCTTTTTTACCTAGGAATACTCTAAAATATTTGTTGGTTTACTTTTGGTTACTATTTTTTGTGCCTTTTCATAGAACACCCCATTTTGATTTTGAAAAAATGAGGGCACCTATCACTTTTTGACATATGTTAATTTTAAGGGATTTTCCCTTAGAATCAATGTTTTTCTCCTCATATTTAGCAAGTGCGTATTGTTGCATAAGGTCAATTTTAAATCTATTTTGAGTCAAAAGGTTAACATTATGAAAACTTGGTATATCAAGCATTAACATTTGGAAAATGGTCCTATTGGTGTTATTCATCTAGTTGTCCATATTCTTTGCAAAATGAGTTGACTTTGGCTTAAAGTTCTTGTGATCCCATTGTTTGTCACTAAGAATTGATTTAATATTCTAAAGGGTTTGGTCATATTCACTTTTAAGGTGGAAACTTTCATTCAAATGTTTTATTCCTTTAAAAATCAAGATCATATATCTTTGAGGGTTCCTTTGAACATAAAAACTTCACTAAAAAATCTTAGTTCTAGGTTTAGGGATTTGAGGAAATTCTAAGTGCAACTACCCCTTATAATATCCACTGGAAAGGTTTAGTTCATGTGGAAAATCCCACAAGTTAAGTTGGAGGCTAGTTTTTTGTAAGATCAATTAGAACCAAATTTTCCACAAAGATAATTGGAACCCAATTTTTTGCAAGACGACCAGTTGATGCCCAATTTCCCACAATTCTAGTTGGAACCCAATTTTTTGCAAGACAAGTTGGAACCCAAGCTCTTGCAAGGACCATTTGGAGCCCAAAATCCTACAAATTTTCCAACAAGGTATTTCCAACATGGAATTTTCTAATATGATACTTTCCAACTACACCTTTCAACTTCTCTTTATTATATTCTCATGAACACTTGAAATGATTCTTTTTACTACATTTCCATGTAGTAAACTATTGAGTTTTAAAACAGGATTAACCACTTTAAAATTAAAATTAAAGTGTTAAAATGGTCTTTAGAGAAAGGTAAAATAACATTTACTAAATTATTAGTATTAAAAAGGACATGAATTACTCATTGTTAAGTGACCATAGAGAACATGAATTGATTAATAACACAATATCACACACCATGAATATTTTAGAGGTATAATATGTTGCATAAATCATTTATATGTATTTTTAAGATACCCAAATAAACCTTACATAGAAAATGGGCATTTTACCTCCCTTTTAAATGTCAAAATTGCTAAAGTGCTCAAGTGTGAGGTAAAAAACTATTTTTTTTGTAAAAATTAGGTGCTAATACAATAGTGTCTCACTTTTGGGACATCTTGATTTTTGTCTAAAATCACTTATTTTTAGAAAAACTAATGATTTAAGCCTTGAGAGGTTCCATCTAAAGGGTTTTAATTGAAGAGGGTTAGATAAGACCCCCTTAGATCAAACCCCCTTGGATAGAACCCCTCTAGTATTAACTCATACCCACAATAGAGTCTCCTTCACACCTATCAAAATCCTAGCAAAAAATACTTTTTTCTTTACATTTTAAGGGACTAAATAAAGTCATTTAAAAATTATATTTTGTAAGATCATAGCCCTCAAAATGATCTTTCCAACAAGTATAGTTTTTATATGTTTTCATTTTATCGTGTATTTAATTTTCAATTTTTACTAAACATAGGTTTTTCATCGAACATCAAGTTCTTCTTTCTACAGAGGTGGAAAAATAATAAACCATTGTAAAAAAATCAAAAAATACCTTTGCCCTAGGTATTGATGTCTTTGTTTCACAAAAAAAAAAGTGTATTTCAATATATACACAAGTTATGTTTGAGGACATACACCTATGTCCAAATTAAGTTACAGTGACTTCAAAAATTAATTAAAAAAAATGTTACAAAAAATTATGAAAAATATCCTTGCCCTATATATTGATGTTAAGAATCTATATTTTAAAAATTAGACTTTTATCCTTTCAAGAAAAAAAGTTATGTTTGACGACATAAATGCTACTTTTTGAAAATGTTGTTTACTGTTTAAAAATAGTTAGTAAAGGAGATGTTGAAGATTCACGATTTATTTCAGAAAAATTAAAAAATATATTTATAATCTACACATAATTTTTTGCAAATCACTAGTTCACATCATCTTCAAATTCTTAACAATTTAGCTGCTATAGGTCTCAGAAGGTGAAGATTCAGTTAAAAATGTTGATATAAATGATGAGGGTTACACCGCCAGAAACCATACAGACACCGTAATAGATACCAACACAGAAGATGCGAGACAAAAGATAACTCAATTTCAATTATTTTTTCAGAAAATGAATTTACATATTTAGATCTTACATGCTACAACCTCATGGGCTTGATTCATTACAACAACAAAAATCAACTCTGAAAGAAAAATTTATTCGGAGCCACAATCTACACTAATGGATCCACCTTCTACAACTCCCTCATATCCCTTTTATTTTACCCAATAACCACCCTAGAATGTTCTAGAAAGTGAAAATTTCCCTTTTGTTTTGGCACCAAAAGTCCCATCGTTTGATTTCTAGCCTAGGAAGAAATTTTAATGAAATTCACTTTTTAGAGGGCCAACTTTGTTCGGCCATAACTTTTGATCTGGGTGCTTGATTTGCTATTATGGCACAATGTTGGAAAGCTCTCGACAAGCTCTACAGTGCGTGAACCCACCATAGGTTGGTTCGTCGACTTTTCAACATGTTTTGGGACCTCTAAAGTTGACATATCTGAATTTGAAGCTACATTGGAGAAATATCCTCAAATGGAAACTTTGATTTCTCCCAAATCGTGCAAGGTATTGAGGTGATTCTTTCACGACCGAAATTTATTTTCAGCTCTACTCCCATGGGTAAATTTTCAGGTCCATACGAGCCCGTTTAGGCCGACTTACTAAAAATAGTAAGTGACTGTTTTTCACTATTTTTGATGCTTGGCTATCTTACACCCCTTAAGTGCCATCATGGAACTCAAAACAACAAAAGAAAATAAGGAAAAACATTTTTTTTGGGTGATGCAAGATTGCTCTACACCGCTGGATGCTCTTGCATCAGACACCCAGGGTAATTTGAAAAGTGACCCTATCACTTCTCAGGAGTTAGAGGGAAACCAAGATGGTTAACCTCAGCCTCAAACAACCACGATGAATCTTCAATAGGCCTTCCTCTCCATTTCACCAAGTACTTTGCATATTTCCTATTTCTTGTGCTTGTACCCACACGACTATTTAAGATTTCTTCTATCTCTTCCTTCTCTGAAGTAGGTGCTGGAATTTTCCACTATTCTTTTATCAGCCCCTCCTCTATATCACCTTCATGATACTCTATCAAATCAACAATGTTGAACACATGAGAAATATTTATTCCACTAGGCAACTCCGCCTCATAAGCATTGCCTAAATCATGCTTCTTCATAACCTTGCATGCTCCAAACTTCTTCATCTTTAACTTTTTGTATGTACCAACTGGGAACCTTTCCTTTTGCAAATGAACCATGACTTCATCTCCTACCTGGAACTCCATATACCTCCTTTTCTGATCTTTCTGAGCCTTATATTGTGAGCTCATCTTATTTATATGTTTCTTCACCTCTTCGTGCAAATTCTTCAGGTGCTCAGCAAAATCTTTAGCCTTAGCACTACCCTTTTCCCCCTTGTCCATCTTCCACAGTTCAGAAGTAGTCCTTGGACTACTCCCATACACAATTTGGAATGGTTATTTACCAATGTTCCTATTGACAAAATTATTATAAGCAAATTTTTCCTGTGGTATAATTAAATCCCATCCCTTAGGCTTATCTCCTACTAAGCATCTTAGCAGGTTACCCAAACTCCTATTCACCACCTCTATTTGTCCATTAGTCTAGAGATGGTGTGCAAAACTAAACTTCAAATTTGTCTTCAATTTCTTCCATAATGTCCTCTAGAAATAACTAACAAATTTGGTATCTCTGTCTAAAACTATACTCTTTGGTAGACAATGTAGTCTCACCACCTCTTTGAAAAACAACTCTGCAATATGAACATCACTAGTCTTATGACATGGAATAAAATGTGTCATCTTTGAAAATCTATCCACCACAACAAATATGGAATCATGCCCTCTTTGTGTCCTTGGCAAGCCAAGAACAAAATCCATGCTAATATCCTCCCATGGCCTCTCAGGTATAGGTAATGGCTGATACAATCTAGTATTCTAACTTGTTCCTTTTGCCATCTGGCATACCCTACAACTTTGTACAAACTTCTTCACATCTTGTTGTAACTATGGCTAATAATAATTCTCACTAACAAGAGCAATGGTCTTATCTCGACCAAAATGTCCATCTAATCCCCCACTATGCTTCTCCTTGATTATATTCTCATAGAACTCCTTGGAATGCACAACTGGCTTCCTCTAAACAACATCCCATCTCGGATTAAGAAATCCAACCACCTCGTCCTATCCAATGTAATAGGTTCCAAACAAGCCTTCCAAGCTTCTACAAAGTTTGGATCTTCTGGATACAAACTCTTGAGCTCATTGAACCCAACAACCTGTATATTCATCTCTATCAACAAATTTTTCCTTCTACTAAAGGCATCTACAACTCTGTTTGACCTTCCACTCTTGTGCTTCAAAGCAAAAGTATAACTCTACAAAAACTCAACCCATTTTAAGTGCCTTTGATTTATCTTTCCTTGGCTATTGAGATACTGCAAAGCCTGGTGATCAGTATATAAAACAAGTTCTTTTGGCAACAAATAGTGTCTCCATTTCTTCAAAGCTTGAACTATAGCATAAAACTCTTGATCATAGATAAAACATTTATTCTTAGCATCATTAAACTTATCACTAAAATAGGCAACGAGCTTACTTTCTTGACTCAAAAAAACTCCTATGGCAGTGCCACTAGCATCACAATCTACCTGAAAAACCTTATTGAAATTTGGAAGTACCAAAATAGGTTGCTCAGTAACTTTCTTCTTCAATATGTCAAAACTTTTGGTTGCTCCTATAGTCCACTTAAACTCTTTTCTATCCCCTCTCATTGCTTCAGTTAGAGGTTTACAAATACTACTGAAATTCTTAATAAACTTTATGTAAAAGCTTACTAGACCATGAAATGATCTTACCTTTGTAACACTTCTTGGAGTAGACCATTAAATGATAGCTCTCACCCTCTCTAGATCCATTTTGATACCCTTTGTTGAGAAAACAAATCCCAGATACACCAACTCTCTCTTCACAAAACTAAATTTATTTAAATTAATCCACAAATTCATCTCCCTTAGCTTCTCAAAAACTCTTCAGTTATGCATCAAGTGCTCCTCCAATGTCTTACTAAAAATCAAAATATCATCCAAGTAAACAATAATATTTTTTCCTAAAAATTCTTTCAATACCTCATTCATAAGTCGTATGAATGTGCTCAGTGCATTGGTTAGCCCAAAAGGCATGACTAACCACTTGTACAAGCCCTCCTTGGTTTTGAAGGCTATCTTCCATTCATCTCCTTCTCTAATCCAGATATAATGATATCCACTCTTCAGATCTATCTTTAAGAAGTACTCAGCTCCACTCAAACAATCCATAATGTCATCCATTCTTGGCAAGGGAAATCTCTACTTGATGGTGATCTTGTTGATGGCTCTAGAGTTTGTACACATCCTCCATTCTCCATCCTTCTTTGGTGCTAGTACTATAGGTACTACACATGGACTCAAACTCTCCCTATTCAATCCTTTTCACAACAACTCTTGCACTTGTCTATTCAACTCTTCACTCTCTGCTAGAGTCATACGATGAGCTTCCTTATTTGGAAAACTAGCTCCAGGAATCAGGTTCATCTATTGACTAATCTCTCTTACTAGAGGAAAACCTTTAGGTACATTATCAAAAATAATAGCATGGAACTCATTCAACAAATTTGAAACCTCTACAAGCACCTCAATAGTATCTTCTTTATCAACTCTAGGAATCAATGCAAAACACATATGCTCATGCTTCATACCTTCTAGGAACTTTCTTTTTTCAACCAAAAAAATTCTTGCATTATTGCATACCTTTTCCTCTACCTCTTTTAGGGGCTTCAACTTATGAAGAACTCCATCCTTTGTCAAAGAATAGGTGTTGGCATGTCCATCATGTACTGCTTGCCGATCAAACTGCCACAGTCTACCTAACAACATATGACAAACATCCATAGGAATTATATCACACAATACCTCATCATGGTAATTTCCAATCTTGAAAATTACTAGACATTGTTGATTTACCAAAGCTTTATGGTCCTTCTGCAACCAAGCAATTCGGTATGGATTCAGATGCCTTCTTCTCTCCAACCGCAACTTACTAACCATCTCTTCTGAAACAAGGTTATCAGTACTACCTCCATCAATAATAACATTGCAAACCTTACCTTCACACTTACATCTGGTGCAAAACAAATTATTCCTTTGAGTTGGTTCTTTCTCCTCATTCAACAAGGTTCTTCGAGTAACAAGAACCTCTACTCTTTCTGCATCCTCAAAATGTGAAGACTTAACATCTTCATCTACATGTGCAACTCATGAATTTCCCTCAGGTCTTCTATTTTTCCTTCCTTGATATTGAGAACACTCATATGCTTTATGTCCTTCGTACTAGAAACAAGTTCCATGAAAGCCTCCTCTTCTTGGTCCTCGTCTAGATCTCCCTCTTCCTCTTTGGTCTCCATTATTTTGATCATGAGGATAGTAGGTGTTATCTCCTTTCTGGTTCTGGTTGCTACTAGATACTTCACCCTTCTTTTGATCTTCATTTCGAACTCCATATGATCAACCATTGGTCTTTCCACCTCAACCTCCACCTCTTTGTTTTCTTTCAAAACTTTTGTTAAGTCACTCTTCAACCTTTAGGGAAAATTGATAAGCATCTTCAATGGTGGTCATACTTACTAGTGCCAATTCTTCTTGTATGCTAGGCTTCAACCCATTAATATATCGAACAACTTTCTCTTTATTCACCTTAGAATTTCTTGTTTGAATCAAAACCTTATGAAATTCCTTTGTGTATTCCTTCACCGTCCTTGTTCCTTGTCTCAAGCTTTGCATTTTCTTGACCAACTCTAGTTCATAATCAACTAGAATAAATTGCTTCTTTAGTTTTGACACCATTTTGTCCCATCTAGAAATTCTATCTTTTCCTTGTCTTCCCCTTTCAAGTTGGATCTCTTTCCACTATATACCTACATGGCCTTTCAATTTTGTCTTTGCAAACTTCACCCAATGAGGGTCTTCAATCTCCTCAAACTCGAAAAATTCCTCCATGTCATTGATCCAATCGATCAATTCTTCAGGGTTCAAGCTTCCACTAAAAGTTGAAACCTCCATTTTGGGTCTCTTTCCAATACTTGATATTTCTCTCAACAATCTAACTTCTCTTTGATCCATTTGATCCTTTCTTCCTCTTTTGTTTCCTCTTCAATTTCATCTTCATTGGCATCTCTTTGTTGATGTACATCTCTCATTCAAACCTCATCCTACAAGGCCTCTAATTTCATCTCTAGGATGATCTCTTCCTCCACTACATCTGTCTCTGACCCTACCATGTTGAACAAGTCTTGGAGGCATCTCGATATCAACCCAAACTCATAGGCCTTGTTGCAACTACCTCATGTTCGACGCTCTGTTACAGACTCGAGAACTCATGCTTTGATACCACTTGATGAGGGCTACACCACCTAAAACCACACATACACAATAATATATACCAACATAGAAGATGTGAGATAGAAGATAACCCACTTTCAATTATTTTCAGAAAATGAATTGACATATTCAGATCTTACATGCTACAGCCTCATGGGCTTGATTCATTACAACAACAAAAAATCAACTCTGAAAGAAAAACTGTTGTTCAGAGCCACAAGCTACACTAATGGAGCCACCTTCTACAACTCCTTCATATCCTTTTTATTTTACGCAATAACCACACCCTAGAATGTGCTAGAAAGTGCAAATTTCCCTTTTGTTTTGGCACCAAAAGTCTCGCTGTTCAATTTCTAGCCTAGGAAGAAATTATAATGAAATTCACTTTTAGAGGATCAACTTCATGGGGCCATAACTTTTGATCGGGGTGTCCAATTTTCTATTATTGCATTTTCTTGGAAAACTCTCGACAAGCTCTACAACACATGAACTCACCATAGGTCGGTTCGTCAACTTTTCAACCTATTTCGAGGCCTTTAAAGTTGACATATATGAATTTGAAGCTGCATTGGAGAAATTTCCTGGGACGAAAACTTTAATTTCTCCCAAACAATGCAAGGTATTGAGGTGATTCTTTCATGACCAAAAATATTTTTTAGCTCTGCTCCTTTGGGTAAATTTTTAGGTCCATACGAGCTTGTTTAGTCTGACTTACTAAAAATAGTGGCTGTTTTTTGCTATTTTTGATGCCTGACTATCTTACACCCCTTAAGTTCCATCATGGAACTCAAAACAACAAAATAAAATAAGGAAAAACAATTTTTTTGGGTGATGCAAGATTGTTCTACACCGTTGGATGCTCCTGCATCAATAAATGTCCATCTTAGGGCCAAAAAGTGAGACACAATATTGTGATTTCACCCAATTCAATTTCCAATTGAAATTTTTATTATTTAAATTTTAGTGACAATTTAAAATATGAATAATCATTTTTTATCATAGGAAATATTGAAAAAAAAAAAAATCTAAATCTAAAGTTGTGAATTGTATTTTTAATTTCCAAATTTAGTTTGTAAAGCCTATAATATTTGATGAATTTAATTGCTTTCTTTTATAGGTAAATTAAATTGCAACTAATTGGAGCTCCAAGTTGTTGGTTCAATTGAAAATATTATAATGGAATATCTTCCTAGAATGTCAAAGAAAGGAATATGATGTTGAAAAAGTAGAATATGATGCAATTTTAAATTTGATTCATTCAATAAGAATTCTTTTCGGGACATTGATTTGTAACTACTTTTTTTATTGCTTGTGTCTATAAAATACCATACAATTGATCATTTTGAAGAAGAAGAAATTTGTTGATAGCTAAGGGATTTGCAACAAAGAATTGTTATTACTAAATTCAATTCACATGGTTTTCTTCCTATTAGTGAAGTTTTTCCTATAATTACTAGGAACTAGCATGTATAGAGGTTTGTTCAAGTTATCAAAACTTTAAAAGCTTTAAGGTGACTAGACTTCTTTTCTAGTTACGAAAGATTTCATGAAATTATGTCATTCTTAGGATATTGTACGTAATTATTTTGTAATATGAAACTTCCATTGGAGCTTCCACTGTTTGTATGTAATTGTGACAAGGTCTAGTGAAACACAAGATAATTAATTGATGTTCTATTACTGATTTACTATTAATTATTAAAAATATTCAATTTAGAATTTCTAACTTTCTCTTTCTCAACCTTTTTTTCCATAAAATAAAAAATTTAAAGATATAAAGCATTAAAATACTACAAATTAGATGGTATAAAGTGTTCTGGAATACACAAATTTAATTAGATTGTAGATCACATAGCACTTATTTAGGGTAGAATATGTGAGTTATTTTTTTATTATCTAAATTTAACCCTATTATATAGTCTCCAAGGACATAAGTCTCTTTATTGAACATTATCCATAATGAAATATTGAGTTACCCTATAAGTCAAGACTTGAAATTCATAGCCTTGGGATGATTAAATTCTATTCTAGAAGTTAATTTTCTTTCAAGAGAGATGAAATCCATTGTAAATTTATCTAAGTTGACTATGAATAAAAATGTGTTGATACTAACCCTAATATAATAATTCACAAGGGAAAAGGTGAATAAGGGTTACAAAAAGAGAAAGTCTAGTGATGTGCCAAGACTCATTTGAGTTATCTCATTGTACTAGCAACACAAGAAAATAATTCAACATTGACAAAGGATTGCACAATTCCTACCAATTACTATTAAGAGGTAAAAGATACTGATAATACAACTACAAAAGGGCTGAATTATATATAATTAATTTGAAATAGACTATAACAGACCCTACCCATAGTATGTAGCTCAAAATTAAAGAATACATAGTATAATAGTTGCAAGAGGAGGCAAAAAATTGATTTATTGATTGCAACGCATGTAAATCATACAATTTAGACTTCTTAGAATTATAAAATATTATGGAGATGCTTTTTATGTTTGTATCTTCTAAGAAAATATGAGAACTCCCTCCTATAAAATAAAAATTAATCTATATATCATTCCAAAAGTTTCCCCAGAAAAGGAAATGTGCAAACTTGCATGAGGGCCCTATAAATAAGTAATCTTCTACAATTGCAACCAACATCTATGTATTCTTGAAATAGTTTAAATCATTTTTGGTAATTCAAAAGTACCTTGATCATGCCTTTATTATACTAGTGGAGTATGGTAGTCCACCTCCCATCTGTAAGTAGTCACCTCTAGCATTAATTCCACTCAAAAATGTGTTGGAAACAAGGTAGAAATGCTACAAGAATAAATTATACAAAATAATGCAAATATAAAATTGTGTATCAAAGATTATCCACTTATATGATTAAGTAGATTGCACATTCAACATAAAAGAATAAAAATAACAATACCATATATGAGACCATATTTACACGGAGAAACCCATTTGGGAGAAAAATCCACATGAGAAAGAGGGCAATCATATTATTAATCTTCGAAGAGAGATGTACAACAATACACTCCACTTCAATTCTCTAAGTAATTTGGAAACACCTTGTTACCTAGAACTCAACATATGAAATTGCTATCCAAGGCTCCAATTTATAGAAAATTTTGATAGGAAAAACCATTTTGGTATCCCAAAATAAGAGATAGAAACCACTTGCAAAAACCCAAACCATTATTTATGGACACCCCATAAACATAGTAAAATGTAATAAAATATCATATGGCCTTCACATGGGAACCTAACCCATATCCAATTAGATTTGGTAAAACCTGAGTGCTCCATGACTCCCTTGGTAGTTTGATAGGAAAGCAGTGCATGATGGGTATTCCAATACCTACTCCTTGATGAAGGATGGAGTCAACCACAAGTTGAAACCTTTGAATAAAGAAGAAGGAAAGGTATGTAAAGACACTGGAAAATGATTGGTTAATGGAGATAGACAATTAGTTAAAGAGGATGAGGATGAAGATCATGATTTGTTAATGCAAGTTGCAACAGTGTTGATTGCATTCAAAAGGGGTAGAGTGAAAGTTTTAGTGGAGAAAGAAGAGGTGAAATCTGATTTTTATGAAAATATGTTGCTAATTTATGTGAGCAAGATGAGATTTGTGTAGAAGAAGATATTGCAGCAATGAGCACATTGGTGAATGAAGGCACTAAATTTGTAAGGAAGAAGGTGAGGAAGTGAATGTTTACTTGTTTGGTGAGATGCCATTTGCACAAGTTGATGATTTCTCATTTGATAAAGAGATTTATATGGATGACAATTTATTGTAAGATGAAAAGGAAGAATATTTTGATTGTGTTATTGACATTGAAATGGATACAAAGGAGAGAGATGGAAAGTATGAGTATTTTATTGTGATACTAACATTGAATTTGTAGCTAAAATTTACTTTCTAGTAGATATAGGAAACGAGGAACACATGGAACAAATAGAGATTGAAAATGAAATGATTGTTGCAGCAATAACAAGGGGAGAGGTAATGCACGAGTTTCCTTATTTTACTGAAGAAGAGAAAATTGATGATTATTGTTTTCCATCATTTCATAGTGTAAATTGGTGGGAATTGGAATTTGTGAAAAGAGGAAGGAAGAGAGAAAGAATGAAGGATGGAAGGGACATAAAATTGCAGAGGTAGGTTTAGAAAGATAAGGTAGAAAAATGGGTCCAAGATAAGCACATGATCTACGAATGTTTATGAGTTCAACTCATGAAACATTTCAAATTACCATGGGTGTCTGATGTAGGAGCATCCGAGGTGAAATGGAAATCTAGCATCACCAAAAATATTGCTATTTTAATTGGTCTATTTTCAATAAGGGCTTAGAGGCTAGGTGAATAAATATTGTAATGTAACTTTGTAATTTCCCTTGGGATGGAATTGTAATTGTAATTTTGGTGGGAGTTATGCATTTATGAATGTTTTCGAAGGAAAATTTTAGAAAATACCCCTCTTAGGCATCCAAATTCTTGGTGGGGACCATTTGGGGTGTATGTGCTTGCATGTTCAAGTGCATGCCTTGCATGTTATTGCATGTTTGTGCCACAATCTTTGCAAGTTGTTGCATGACCATATTTGGAGTCATCAGGGCCACCGAGAGTCAAAGAAGGTGTCTTGATTGAACAAGATGATTGGAAAAAAATTAGGCACCGATGTGAAGGTGGTGAAGGAAATGAATTATTTTATATTTAATTTTCTTATATCTCTCCTCAAGTTGGGCATTGGAATTCTAGGTGGTTTATGGAGGATTTTTTGAGAAACCAGTGGTGGTTTTTCCTCACACAATTTCTATATAATTACACTTGGTCATTTGGAGAAGTTGTGGTTGCATACCCAGATGTTGTTGGAATGAAGCTAGAATGTTGAGTTGCAGATTTTTGTATGTGTGAAGCCCATGTTGTATGTGAGAATATGAGCTCCATGTTTATGTATTTCATTTTCATATTTTGAAGTTAATACATGTTGTAGGTTTCTCTTCCATTTTATGTGTTTCAAGTTAAATTGATGCCTTCTTACATATTATTTTATGTGTGTTTGTGACCATATTTGAGAGGGAGGGTCTCCCTTTCCATTGTTGAATGATGAATCCCTTAATCAATTTTTCAAGGGTAACAAGCGCACTAAGTTGGTGAAGCTTTCCTCTTTGTGATACAACCACTTATCCATCAAAACTAAGTAAAGGTATCCAAGGTCATAATGTGATATATTACATTGAATGGAAGGTTCACAACAATATGTGGTGTATATTTCATTTTCCTTAACCACTTTCATCATAAAATATTGGTCTCATTTCCTTATTTTATTTTTCCTTCTTTGGATCATGTTGCTAAGGAACACTTCAAAAATTCTAAATTTCCTATTCTACATGAGGGGTTAATCCTTCTCATTATGGAAGTTTTTAAAGATCAAACCCCAAATTTGGAACTTGAGGGGAAGTATAATACTAAGAGGAAACAAAAACTATGGTGGTGTACTACTCGAATATGAGTTCTAACACCAATGATGATGAGGAAGATGAGGAATGGAAAGAGGAAGATGAGGGTCAAGATTATTTGGAAGTGTTCTTTATGCAACCTTCAGAGGACAAGGACCCCAAGAAAAGGAAGATTTCAAGTAAGAAGAATTCCCCTAAAAAGAAAGTGAAGAGACCAATTTCCTGGTCCGAAGGCTCCTAGACAAAGGAGGAGAATGATGGGTAAAATACTCACTTGAAGGGGAAGAAAATATTAAAAACTAAATGGGATGTGTCTTATAAAGGTAAGGAGAAGGTTGATGATAAAATGGTTGCAGTGAACCCTTCATCGTAGAAAGGAAATGAGAAGGATAGCTAGGGTGTTGTTGATTTCCCTTATTTGCCAGAGGACTTTACATATCTCCATGAAAATAGAGAAGATATTTATGATGCTATGGGGCTAGCCAAGGAAGGTTTTAAGAGCCATTTTAAGCTCTAAAAATGGTTCTTCCTCAAAATTAACAAAATTAATATCAAATTTCTAGCCCTATAGGAGAAATGCATCAACAAGGAAAGGGATCAGCTAGGTTGTGGAACAAGGATGTGAAGAATAGGATTGAAGGTTTGGAGAGATCTATAAATATTTTTAAAATGGATTTTGAGAAATGTATGACTTATGTGGAAGATAAGATACAAGATACAAATAAAAATCTAGAAAAAATACTAAAAATTAGTCATTGTTTTATAAAAAAATAATGTTGATGGGATCAAAATTCTTATAGAAAAGCTTAAAGAATTGAGAGAAGAGAAAATAATTGAAGTGATCCTTGAGGAGACTAGAAAGGAAGAACAAAACAACAAGGATAAAGGTAAGAAGCAAATATAGATTGAGAGTAAGGGGCCTAGCTCTAGGACTCGGGAGAGCAAGAAAAATCCTTTGAGGAGGAAAAGAGAGAGTTGTTGAACCTAGCTAATCTTCATCAAAACTTTTATAATTAGGAGCTAAAAGTGGCAGAAACTCTTAAGAATATGAAATAGTTGTTTCTTGTGGTTTTTTTTTCTTTTAGTTTTTCGTTGGTTGGATGTTGTATGGCTATGATTTACCTTGTAGAGCATTTTGTTTTTAAGGGTTTTGGGTCCCTCCAAAACCTATTTTTTCTATTAATCAATAATAATAATAATAAATTATATAGATATATTTTATGTGCATCCATGTATCTACATTAAAAATAAACTTATCTCATTGTATTTTTCAATTAATAACGCATGTAAAATACATCATTTAATAGGAAAAAAAATATAGACCTATCTCATTATCAATTAATAGTTGAAATGAAAGTTCCTATCACATTCACTCTAATTTCAAACCATTATTTCTTAAATATTGTTAAGTAATACTAGAAAAATTGAGTTTGAAAAACTCTAAGAAGCACACAATCTAAGATATTTTGCGGAAGCCAAATATTTAATTACAAATAGGTATGTGTGAAAAAATTGTGCAAGTGATTTTTAATGGATTACAAAATGTGGTGCTTGTAATTCCTTTCACCCAAACATGGTTTTCAAGCACTTTCTTATTAGAGATGACCTTGGTTTGGAGTTCTTTAGGCACATAGTAAAACCTTATGTTCTATAAATATTATCATCAAATTGTATAAGAACTTATATATCATTTTAAGACAAATAAAGTAATCAAATAATCAATTTTAGATTTATAAATAAAAAAATATCTAAACATACCATAAAGGATAATTTTAAGGAAATATCTTGACAAATTCTCAACTTGAAAAATGTGACACAAGAAGTCCATTCCTACTAACCACTAAATTTCTAGAAATACATCATTTCACTTATGTATATTTATAGTGGGTATATTGTCCAAATATAGTTCCTTGGAGAGTGTACAAGAATATTGATGCAAGGTATTCCTCATCTTCTCCAAGAAAAATCAAGATAAATTGAATGTATGTGGGATGATCCCTTTTCAACATGTGTCTCCACAACATACCATTATTGGTGGGATCAAATCGTTGCTTCAAAATTTTAATAGATGTAAAAATATAGATTATAACTTTGCAATAAACAATTTCCTCTCTTGTGACTTTTATATTAAACTAAGAATTTTTCCTAGCTACCTATTGAATGTGGTATTTCAACAATATAGTTTTAATTACCTCACAATAGAATAGCATTATTTACAATCTATTATTTTTAGATATTCAAAATAAAAATTGTCTAGACAAGAAAGTATCTTGATTCTGACAACACTTTTAATCTACTTGCATGAATTACCTTGTTCCAACTCTCTCATTTTGGATAGGTAGGGAGGATGCTAGCAAAGGTTGTGGGATTTGGCTTCACACCTAGTAATTACAATTGCTTGAAAGTTTCTAAAGGCTTTTCAAAAAATATTGTCTGCACAACCTACAACCATTGCAGTCCATGAGGACACATCTCTTTGAGACATTCTTTACATGGTTCACATGCCTTGCCTATGCTTCCAAATTTTACATACATGTCTACCAAGGCGGCTACACGCATGTCTCTTAGTGTAATTATAACTATAATATTTGATAAAATTTTCCCCTCCTTCATACCTTGATGGTAGCTACACCTATTCTAAAGTTCCTATTTAGGTAGAGGGAAAGTGAGGATGAAATTTTCTAAAGCCTTTTCAAAAGATCCATTTTGTGCATATCCTACAAGCATGACATTCTATAAGACCATATTTCTTTGAGGCATTCTATCAAACATTTCACATACCTTATCTATGCTTCCAAATTTTGCATACATGTCTACTAGGACATTTCTAGCTATAATATTTGACAAAATCCCCCTTCCATTATGCTATGATGGATATCCATACCCTATTCTAAAGCTCCCATTTTAGCACAAGGAGGGAAGATGCTAGCAAAGGTTGTGGATTTTGTCTTTCCACCTATCAATTACATTTGCTTCAATTTTTTTGAGGCCTTATCAATAAATCCATTTTGTGGATATGTAATCATCGCATTCCATATGATGAAATCTCTTTGAAAAATTAAGGAAAGTGTTCACGTAAGTTGTCTACAATTCCACATTTTCCATACGTTCTTACGAGGGTAGTTACAACTTGTAGGTCCTCTATAGACAATGTGGTGGCTAGTGTTATAGAGAAACATGATCATCTTTTGTAGTCCCTACTTCTCCTAGTTTTCTAACTTTCTAGTTAAGAATGAAGCAACTCATAACTCAAAAGTATTTGTTGCAAAATGATGAAGCAACCCACAAAAAATGGAAATATAATGATAAATGTTTGTGCACGAACGAGAAGAAAGAAAAATACCAAAATAGTTTTATGGGATTTCCATGCACAAATTGGTTGGTGGGATATCAAGGGAAAGTGAAGCTATATGACAACTCGGTGGGATGGAAAGCTTAACACATAAATGCTATCATTGCATTTCCTATGTCAAAAAATGCCCTTCTTAGGAATTTGAACGCTGCATAGGGTGAGTTTGATGTATTCTATGGTATATTTCTCTCTTTCTCCCTCTCTCTCACTATCATGGACCAACTATAATCATTAAATAGGCAAGGGACTCTTTGTGTTACTCATGTACCAAAAAACTAATAAATACCATCATTATATAGACAAGGCACTCTTTGTGTTACTCATCCACTCAAAATTTGAATAACTATCAACATTATATGGATAAGGCACTTTATGCATTTATCATTTATCCAAAATTTGAACACCTATCATCATACAAACAAGACACTCTTTGCACAACTCACTTGTCCAAAATTAGAACAACAGTAGTCATTATATAAACAAGGCACTCATTTGCATTACTCATCTATCCAAAACTCAAAAGTATGTTAGACAAGATCTTTACTATTACCATCTGAAAAACTCGTATATTTACTTTATATTGCCCACCCAACATTTTTATATTATATTTATTAATTGAAGTTTAGAATATAACATTGTATTTTAAATTTCAGTCAATTGCCCATTTTGTTGACCATTTCTGTTTGTAATTTAGACGTTAACGGCAAAGATCATCCACAGAATTTCAGCACCTCCCAACATCAAATCTTATACGGAAGTTGGCAGAGGGGAACGTCATTTTGGCGTAATAAAAAAAAAGTATGTGAACAAATCCATTGAATGCCACGAACCCTTCAACTTCTCATAAGTCAGCGTGAGCAAAATGATGAAGTTTCGTGGAAGAATCATTTGCAATATTTGTCAATTATTAAGACGTCTATTGGCATTTACTTTGTTTATTCCAAAAAATTATGTAGTTGACTTGACTTTGAGATTCAGTAAAATAAAAAATTCGCATCGCCCACGTTTTCCACGTCATCGCTGACTTTATTTTATCGTTTGACGCGCCTTTCCTCCCTTCCTTCCACCGACGGCACTGGCTATCCAGCCCCAGGAAAGCAACGGGGTGGACATGGCCATGCACCATGCAGCATCCACAGTACGGTGCAGCTATTGACTGATGTGACTGCTAAAAACTCTCACTTCACCCTCATTAAAATATTATTTCTATTATCTATCTAGACTTTTAAATAGATGCATGGACACATAAACATATAAATAAGTAAAGAGATAAGAAAAGACATAAACACTATTTATTTTAACATTTACTTAAAAATTATTTTATTTTATACATCTCTGCACTGTACTGTGGATGCTGCATGATGCATGGTCATGTCCACCCCGGTGTATTCCTGGGGTTGGATAGCCAGTGCCGTTTGCTCCCCGTATTATGTTTTCTCGTGCTGGTCAAAGTCAACGCGGAGGACGCACATGTCTTTGAATAGTGGGGATAGACAATCAATAAGTTTGACTTGAACTGTATAGGTTCAACCTCCGTATTGTCTATGCAGCCAGTAGAATGTAGATTTGAACATATTTATTAATTGATTGAAAATCAAAATAGAACACATTTTTTTATTTTCAATTAATTAATAAATATAGTCAAATGTGCATTTTGCTGGGTAGGTAGACACCACTTTCAATCTCACTAGAATAAGAGATAAAATAGGACAAAAGTAGATGTATAATACAAATCCAAAACAAATTTGGTAGATTGATTTTGTTATTTCCTCCTCACATGAGAAATAGCTAATATCTTGTAAATGAGAAGTCACACGGTTTGTGGTTCTAGAATGTCAATAAAATTTGAGCAATTTGTTTTTGACAATTATAGTGTGTATGATAGGTTGTGATAGATCTATAAAAGGATCTATTAAAAATACCTAGAAACCAATCTTGGACTATGGTGTTAGATTTCAATCCATAACAATTTGAGCACATGTTTTTCTCTTTTTCGATTTTCTATTTATTAGGTGATTGAGACAAAAGTTTAATATAGTCTACTTGAAAGTACTATTATGTTATTGGAAACCATCAAATTTAATTGCTAGTATAATCTCTTGTGAAAGATTGAGCATAGATTTGTATTCTAATTTGTTATACTGGGAATACAATTGGTTGAGGATTTGGAGGTTCATTTTGTTTAGAGAGTTTTCCTAGGGTATATCACAATGTATTTTTTTATTATGTGTGCATTTTCATTCTTCCAAATTGTTTGATTGTATTTTGTTTGCATTCCTCTCATAGATTAGTGCATAGGAAATTTTGTTAGTTATATTCACTTAATTTAAGACACCTAGGCTACTTTTATTTGTATTATTATTAATATATATTTTAAAATTTTATTGTTGTTATACATTCAAAAAATATCATCTCTAAATAGATTATGTAGATATGATCACGCCAATATAGTCAATTTTTGATGCATTATTTTATTTTTTAATAAATATTTTATTAATTTATTGCATTGTATGCATCTAGGATAGTGTAATCTTGCCACAAATTATAGCTGATTTTGTGCACTTCCTATTTTGGAAAATTTTGAGGTTATGTTTACACTCATATGGGCTCTCATTTTTTATGCTTTTCCTTCTTAGTCTAGAGCATGATTATTCATACATGTAGTGGTGTTATTGGTTCTTTCTAATTCTACACTTAAGATATAGTTTCAACATTGTAACCCCTTTTAGCATTTGTAAAACATTAAGGTCAAGATGATTTGTGCTATTTGCAAGTAACAATTATACTCATACTAATATAAGGTGCTATGATCATATTTTTCAATGGGGATTCAATGATTGCGTAATTTTTGTGGGGTTTCTCTAGTGGTTTATTTTCTTTAATTAGCTTCATGATTGAATAATATTGAGGGAATTAATTATATCTCTTACTTTTTATAGAATCCTTCCAAGTCATATAAGCTCAAATGTGCTTACTATAAAAAATCACGACAAAATGAATACCATCTAAAGCAAATTGATCAACTAAAAAATCTTCTTCTAGAAAATCATATTAATCTACCAATTTTTTCTACTCTAACATTTATAGATTCAATTTTTGTTCATACTTAGACATATTTTGTAGCCACATCATAAGGTGATAAGTACATAGCCTAATGACATGCACTAAGATCTCATTTTCATCAAAGCCCATTTCCCCATTAGGTTAGAGTGTAACTTTATTTGAGTATTCTAATAATTCTCTATAGTAGGCTCATATTATTCTTCTTAGTCCACCTCAATGGACAATCTACTTACTAGAAATTTTACATCAATTTGTGAAGTCTTGCCTTTTAGGTCTTGAGGAAACCTTTGAGGATTTGAGTTTCTTATTTGATTGAAGTTTCATAATTTATTAGAGTAAAATGTATTTACCTAATTAATTGTTTAATTACTTAGGTCCACTCTAGATATTTAAGCTCACTTAAGTCATGTCATGATTCTATCTCAATTCATAGGATGAGGACGCATGTCATGATCTCATTTTATCCTCACCTAGAGTTTCTCTACCATTTTTTTTTTCTTTTTTCTTTTCTTTTTATAAGGGTTGTTTATTGTACTCACTTATTTGTCAAATTTTCACACTAATGATGATTCATGTTTTGAATCAATAACTTTGATTTTTCTGTTTTTTATGATAGGTGTTTGATTGCAAGTGATCCCTAAGAGCTATAGGATTGAGGAATCAACTCCAACATGGTATCAGAGCTCCAAATCTATAATTTCATGTTTATTTTTTAAGAGATATAGCCTTGGGAAAAATGGTGCATTTTCAAGCCAAATGGACCTCACCATTAATTTTGAAAGGCCCCAAAACCTCAAGGTCTCCTATCAATTCACTGAAATTAAAGGTTATGAAATGGTGGGAAACGGGTGCTTTTTATTCAAACGAGGGTTCACCAATAATTTACTATAAATAGAAAGGATAAAATGGGATACAAAACACCTATCTCCCACTATCTCATTAGGAAAAGGAGATCCCTTAAGCCAAGGTTGACTTTCAGCCCTTAGGCGAGTCAACTTTGAAGGAGATCTTGTTGTTTTCCTTATGATCTAGGACAAGGTAGATCTGTTAAAACAACACTTTTGGGAGAAAGACAAAATAGAAAATAAACCCAAAAATTCAAAGTAATCCATGAAATCACAAGATTAAACCTTAATATAATGAAACCTACAACTTTCAAAAAGATATAAGAAGGTTAAGTATTTTTGCACCTATCATTAAAATTTTGTTGTTAAGTGTCCTCTGGGACTCATTCGCCCAAGGGCAATTGAGTCTTTGTAGGGATTTCTCAAATCACTTCCTGGGCCCTTTGGTCCTATGTTTGCACTCTCAAATTCTCCAAATTTCATAGTCAAAAGTTTGGAAATAAATCATCCAGGCGAGTTTTCATGGCTTGGTCACAACAACTTTGACAACTTTTGCAGCTTTGACAACTTTTCCAAATTTTCACATTAAGAGATCTTCAATCCTTCTTACACCTAAGATCTGTAAAACACACATAAGAGGGAAAAATGTTTGTTTTTGGTGGATGGGGGTCTGCCTTGGTCAAACCCCATTTTGGTAATTAAACCTTTAATTGAAATAATGAAACATGAAAGGAATGATGGATGAACAATTGCTATGTTACAATTCATCAAACCCTTGATTTGAAACCCTTGAAGCACAACAACTTAGTAGATCTCTCCAAGGTCTTGATCTTGCATGAATGGCTTGATTGTTGATGTGATCTTGATGCTTGAAATTGGACTTGAATGCTTGAAATCTACATCACAATGTTAGCTCCAAAAACATACATGATGCTTGATAACTTTGACATGATGCTTGAGATCTTGACTGCTGCAACAAATACTTAAAAAATTTTCTCTTGAACACCTTTTACAATAATCTTAGCTCTTGTGAATAATATCTTTCTTGTGCTAGGATTTGAATTGATAAAAGACCTTTCTTTTATAGAAAATTTTCAAATTTCCCAAAAATTAAACATTACAAGTCGACACTTAAAGATTGAATTTAGGACCTTAAGATGTTGCCAAAAACATGTTTAAAATTTCAAATTGTGATCTTAAGGGGGACCCTTTCGCCCAAGGGCGAACGGGTCCTGACCTAAATAATTAGGACCTATTCATTTCTTGGTGATAGAAATGATAAATGCATTAATTAAATCACAACTCCCCTTTCAGAAATTGCAATTAATTAGGCTTGTAGATACAAAATTTAGGAAATTAGAGGCTCAATTAAGTCCAATTAATTAAGGAACCCAAACATAGTGTGAAAATGTAAAGGAGTACATTTTTTGACACTACATTTAGCCCCCACTTTAGTGAGAGGATGAGCTTGCACTCAAAGTCACACTAAAGTAGTCAAACAAGCGTCAAGAGAGATCTAATTGTACAACCATTGGAAAGATAAGACAAAAAAGGTCAAGGAGGATGATCAATCCCCCAATATCTAAGATCTTATAGTAAACCAACAAAGACACAAAGAGATACATGCCTATGTTAAATATGCAGCAGCAAGAAAAAATACAAAAGCATAAAATGTCAAATTTAATGAGAAGAAAAAAGAGGGGTGGATCAAGCCTTGACTGTTTGTCCATCTAGTATGGATCAAGCCTTATTTGTTTGTCCAAAAACGTTTACAAGTGAAAACTTGCTATCCACTATGCAAGCCAAATGCGCTCACATAGGCTAGTGAAAAACCCGTCGTCCACTAGGTGAACCCCAAAACGTGGCTAATGGGAAGTCGTGCCAAGTATAGGCTCCCATTGTACTAACCATACCAAAGTTATACCTCCTAATAAATTTGATAAGGCACCACAGAAAAGTCTCCACTGACAAGAAAGTTGTTTTATGCTTGGTGGCCTTGAAAAACATAAAGGATCCATTGGCAAACAAGTTGTGTTATGCTTGGTGGCCTTGATACATGCAATAGGATATTCAAAGGGGTTTTTCTTAGTTCATGAAAGGTCTCATCTTAGGGAACATCATGCCTATTGTCTCCAAGACAAGACTAGCTGAGGATAAGAGATTCACAACTTAGGGCATGCAATTTGTAGCATCACCACTAAGAGGAATGCCATATGCTAAAAAAGGTCACACTCTTGAAGGACATCAAACCCAATGAAACTATCAAGAAGACACGTCACATGAAGAAGACCACACTTTGAAGAAAACAATGAGCGGGGATGCGTATGCTCCCACTTTAAAGAAATTGCTAAACACCATGTTGTAAGCAATTACTTTAAAGTAGAACACAATAAATGCCAATACATGAGAGCTTTATTAAGAAATCCCTATGTAAAACACATGTTTCCAAGTAGATCTATGTCATGAAAAGAAGGTTTCCTTCATATGCAATCCTAAGGTAACACATAAGAGATCCATGAATCTGGGGTCAGTGTTGTCGTTGTTGCAGTGATATAATCGAGCTCAGAATCATCATCATTCCCCAAATGAATCATAGAACAACAATCACAAAGGAAGAATGAAATGTAGAGAGAGAAAACAAAGGGAAGCTTTTGGGTCAACATGGAAGAGATCTAAATGTCTCGACCCCTTGCATCATCCCGAAAAGGAAAACACAAGACAAATGGTTACTACAGAAAGAAGAATATAGATACAAATAGAAGAATGTCACAACATATTCACTTCCTTTTTATCCTTGCACCAATGAAGTGACAAGGGTCATCCAAAGTAGGCTCAAAAACATATAGAGGCATGCCAAGAAGCATAGTACGAGGCATCACATTACACACATGCAATCACAATGAACATCAAAACAAAGATAATACTAGTATGGCACATGTGAGACAACCTATAGAAGGTCATTTGCATCCCAATCTTGTTCATCATATACGGAAGGTGGATAGATATCCAAATGGACAATGACAAGTATCAAACTAGGACAAGGCTATCTAACTCCTTGTCCCCACCAAGTGTAGGACAAGGATAAGTTGAGATAGGTGATGAGAGTGGGATCCTTGCAATATAAAACATGTAATAATTTAGTGAGTATGCTATGATCCTACAACTATTATATGGCCAGGAAAAGGCTACATAACCCCTTTCCCCCCCCAAAGGCAATAGGTGATCCGAAAATGGATGATGATATGATGTTCCTTGCAAAAAGGAAATGTGATTTCACAAAGCCAAGTTTATACCCTCATGCATGGTAGTGAATATGTTATGATACTACAACAACCACATGACAAGGAGCAGTAGCTAATGTTATTGATTATAATGAGTAGGAAAAGTATCAATTTGATGCATATCCAATGAGATATTCCCATATCTAGTATCTATTAGTTTAGGATGCACCAAGGTTAAAGTTGTCTTAGAAGAATCTTTTGTAAGAGTGTTGATATTAAGTGAAGTCTTTTTTGATGATTTTGTTTCTTTTGAAGGACAATAACCAAGACTACTATTTTTACCTTGTATATTAGGCTATATAGGGACACAAATGCCTTGTTCTCTAGCACTACATCCTTTCCACTATAATCAATTTGTTTCAAAAGTTCATAACCTCATCCATGATTTTTTTTCATTTCTTTTGGATAAGGTGGTTTCTCATGATCACACTCTTCATATGTGGATGTGTAAGTGTTGTTTTACTCTTTTTTGCTGAAAGTTGTGGACTTGCATGCTTGTGATTACTCCACTTGTGTTGATATTATGTTAGTTTTTTTCTCTTTTCCTAATTTATGTGTAATCTTGTATTCTCCCATAGATGTAGGTGTAAAATCTAAGGAACCCCAGACATTATCCATTAATTTTGTGACTTCTTCAATATTCTTCTCTTTTTCTTCCTTTTGCACGAGTTCTACTTTTGAAGTTGGTATCAATTTTTTCATAGGACTTTCCTTGTATTTCTTAGTGTGCAAACAATTTTTTGGTTGAGGGTCAACCTTGATTGAATAAACCTTGTTGTTATAGAAATACTTTATTAAATGATGAAGAATGGAGGGTACCCCATTCATTTCATGAATCCAAGGTCTACCCAAGAGAAGATTATATGAAATATTATCGGGCATGACATGGATAGAAGTTTGCAATGTGACATTTCCAACTCTAATAGGCAATGTTATCACACCAAGTGGTTTTTTTCCCACATTATAAAATCCATGAATAGATAAAGAATCAGGTTCAATCATAGTCATGTCCACTCCAATCTTATCTAAAAGGTTTACACTACACACATTAAGAGCCAAACCATTGTCAATGAGAGTTTTTCTTTATCTCACACTTATTAATGACATCCATTAGCATGAAAGCCTCATTTTGTTTTGTACTTCTAATGGAGGTAACTGATGTTGATGGAATGTAATGTCTAAGTTGACTGAGTTCATACCTTGAATTATTGTTGCTATATAATTTAGTTGCACACTAGGAGGGATAACAACTTGTTGTAAAGAATTTTGAAGCATGATATGATAATTAGGTGATCCTTGAATAAGATCCCATAAATAAATATTAGCAGGAGTGTTTTTGAGTTGTTCCACAAGATCATACTCTTTTCCACTACAATACAAGATATTAGGTATGAGTGGGAGATATGATTGAGGTAATGGAAGGGATGTTGGAGTTTGTCTTGGTTGTTTATTGTTTCTAACTGTGTTATATGTATGAGCAATGGTATTATAACTCGGTTGTCATGAAACATCATGTTGAGGTGGTCTTAGGATAAGCACGGGTTCATTTTGAGCTTGGTGTTGGTGTGAGGGTGGATACATGGTAAGAAGTGGCTCAAGAGATGACTTGTGAGGTCAAATAATTAAAGGACTTATAGGAGGTTTAATGATTAGAGGAATCTCAAGATATCTAATAATCAAGGGAGATCTAACGTTTAGAACCTCAACAAACTTATCCTTATTTTGATGATATTTTAGTGAATGGGAGTCTAATGTCACCTCACCATCTTCATCTAAGGAAGCCGCATTACTATTTTTTGAAATGCATGTATCAATTCTATCATCCTGTTGCACCATGATATCTTCCCTAGTAGGAGAGTTTTAGGAGAGGAACAAACAAGATTTTTATGGCATTCAATGGTTGGGTCTTCTAAGATATCTTCATCACAAGTAGGGGAGGTATCTAGAGAATAAAAACTATGATTTTATTGATTATCAATGATGGCATCCTCTTGTTCAATAATGTCTTCCCAAGTAGGAGAAGAGAAATAAATAAGATTCTCATGGATCTCAATGATGGGCTCCTTTAACACCAAAATATCTTTTCCAAAAATATGAGAGATATTTGGAGAATAACATACTTGATTGTCATGATCTTCCATGATTTTATTCTCTTTTACTAAGTTAGTTTCACACATGGGAGAGGGATCAATAAAAAAAAAAGAAGAGGAGAAATGACTTCAAATTCATATGCCTATAACAACAATTTCTTAGAGTATTCAACAAGATCTAAAAAATAAAACATGAAGTATGATAACAAAAGACTTTTATAATGAAATTTTTTAACACGAAGGATTGCACCCTTTAGCTAAGTGTGAAACTCAGCAATCCTATGCAACATGGGATCAAACTCAGGTTGTGGATGACCTACTGTGAGAATGAACCTCCAAATTATGGGTTGGTTCCCCTTTAGATCTCCTAGAAACTAATGGATTTGATTGGAAAAAGGAGAAGGATGCTCTAGAAATGTAAATTTAATTCTAGGAGGTGATACACCAATGATTTGGAATGAAAACTAAAACCTGACTTATAACTTTGAAACAAAAGTTGCTGGTTATGATGTTCACAATTTAGATTCTGCATAAAATCATAAGTATTTCACATGAAGGTTTCAATTTTTAGTTTTGTTTTGAAGGTAAAATGAGTTTACACATCAAGTTTGGCTCAAAATTGGTTTGACATAGCATATGACCTAATTTAATATGACAAACATTCAAAATGTGTTGCTTAGATGAGGAAGAAAATAAAGGATTCACATGAATCACAATGAAAATATGCAAGAACATACATCCACAATGCAAAAATGAAAGCTCCAAATAGGACCAATAACTCTTTTCTCTATTGATTTCAAAGAAGAAGTTACTACTACATGAAAATAAACCGAGTTGAAAAACTTCTAAGTCTCTCTACAATGTGCAAAAGAGGACAAAAAGAAAGAACTAAGGAAAACATAAGTTTTTCCCTCCTATAATACAAAATGAGTCCCAAAGGCCAAGAGGAATCAACTGCGGTCAATTGCACTCCAAAATATCTCTCTCACGAGCAAAATAGAAAAAGCCATAAAAAGGGGGCCCATAACTGCTCCAATTTGAGCTAATTTAGCTCCAAACTCCCCCTCTCAAGCTGTCTAACCATAAAGAACTCCAAAATCATCTCAATTTGACTTAAAGTCAAAAATAGAACTCCAAATCCACTTATAATAATACTTCAATTTGACTGATCATGACTCATCTGAGCCTTCTTTGCATATTTAGAGGGCATCTATTAGTCTATTTTGACAAGTATTGAAGGTAACACTTATAGTTATTTACCTTAATAAATGTTAAAATAAACAATTATTACAATTACTTTAACAAATACTAAGGTAATTAATCAACTATTACCTCAATAAGTGTTAAAATGGCCTAATACATACTTTGTGGGTATGCAAAAAGGGAGAATATTTTGTAGGTGGGCACCAAGATTTGGAGTAAGACCATAAGAAAGGTGAAAATTTTGGCGTTTACATAAATATTCATGAAGCAAATGTTTTTTACCATGGCCTAGGTATTATTCATCACATAGCTTATGAAATAAAAGTGAAAATAAATCACTTTGGGTCGACCAGGATTAGGGTTACATTGGGAAACACAAAAGAGACTCTTAACCCTACCTGTGGGCTTATTCTACATTCATCTTATCTGCTTGTGCTTTCATGCTCCTACGCTACCACCAAGGGTTTGAGGATTCTAAGTATTTGCATGGTGGAATTTGTTCTTCTTTGTAGGTAAGCCATTCTCTTGCTTGAAAAAGCCGAGATTCTTTCATACTGTGAAAGAAAACATTGCAGGTTCTTTGTTTGTGATAGAAAGAATGATGAAAAATGTGCTAATATTGTAGTGGTTTCTATGTCTCCGCTTCTATTTCTTCATGTCTTATTGAAATGTAAGATACTGCTATATTTTTTGGAAAGAAAATGATGAAAAAAAACCCTATTCTGTGCATTGTGTCAAAAAATGATGAAAAATGTGCTAATCCTGTAGTATTTCCTTCTCTAAAAATGTAGCACAATTTCTCTGTCTACTAATTTGTGCTCTCAGTGATTTTTCCCATGAAAGAAATGATGAAAGCCTTCTTTTCTCTGGGTTTCTTTGGTCTGGGGTTTCACCATGCTCAGGGTTTCATAACCCATTGTAACTCTAAAACTCAGCTAGGCCGTGGCTATTCTTGAAGAAACCCTTCACTATAACTTTTCCAAAAGTTCTTCATGAACGTCTGCCAAGGTTTGAAAATTCTCTTCATTTTACGATAAATGCCTTTAACATGAGATATGGCCATTTCCCCTTGAGAGACTGTTCCATCTATTATTTCTCATTGCATTCATTATGGTTATTCAATGCAACCTCTGAAATGAAGTTCCTCTGGCACTGTTGGCAGCTAATGTAGCTGTCCTTTGTGATTTGACTATGAAAATGTTTCCCTTGACTATCCTCAACACAGTCACTTAATTATGTTCTTTCTTCATGTTGATAGCCTTATAAACTGTCATTTCTCCCTCGGACCTATGTACCTTCCTTTTCTTTGCATAGTCTTGGAACTTTGACAACTACTGTTGTATATTGTGATTGCATATATGAATGTCCTATCTCCTTTTTGCCAGTGCTCTTTGCTTTCCATTACCTATTACCCATTTTTCACTTACAACTCAATTGGGTAGAGCTAAGTTAGTTATTTTCTTTTAAAAGTGAAGGGGAATTAATAAATTTATTCTATGCTTAACCATTGCACAAAAGGGATGCTTTCAAAATAGGTTCATTTTTATTATGCAAGGTTTTATAACAGAAAGAAATTACACATATTGCATGGTATTGTTGTCTTTCATTCTTTTGCAAAGGAAATGTACAAAGGTTTGCATAAATGTTGTTGTTTTATACATTGAAAGAAAAATTCTCAAGTGACCCACACAAGCCATGGGCATGACTGAACTAAAATAGCATACATATAAGCTATACAACTGAAGATAAGAGAGGAAAAAGACATGGAAAGAAATCATATCCTTCATTACCTGAAGTGGAAGAATTTTGGTGTTGTTCCTTCTTTCTTCAGCTCCTCTCGTTCTTGATCTTTAGATGTACCTGCAGATGATTGAAAGAATTGGTTAGAGCTTGGGACATGAAATCTCCTCATATGTTTCATCAACAAAAATATAGCCTATATCTATGATGCATTAAATCAGTTGATCCATTGTCACATGTGTCAAGAAATCTTGAAAATCTAACATCACAGGAGCATTGAACTTAACTGTTATTTTATCTAACATGTTTGTTCATTGTGTAGGTATAGGTGAAATTTTCATTGCTGGATTATTTTCATTTAACATCAGCATGTGGTGAAAAAATGGGCTCTCACAAGGGTTGATCCCAACATGCTTCCCTCTTTCGATTTTGAGAGGGATGAGAGTGTAAAAGCATCATATTTATCAACCTTGAAGCAAACATTCATCACCTATGATCTAGGGAGTTGGTAAACATCACTGTCATAAATGACAAATGTTTTCCAAACTGGGAGCACAGTAAGAAAATACAACCACCTTATTTATAAGTGGAGAGCAGTCACATACCAAGTTGATGCAAGTTTTATGAACACCTGTGCAAGATCACACTATCAAGGAGGACTAGTACTTCATCAAAGTCTATATAAGCCAAGGTAAGAAGCAATTGGTAGTCCATAGGCCAATGATAAATATGGGGGAGCATTCTTTGCAATAAAGGACAATCCATAAATGATTTTGAGTTCATAAGTCAACTGTTCACAACAGCCCAGGGGTAAAGACAAGTTACCAAGGCCCTTGATAAGTCTTTAAACACTACTGTCAACAAGATATTACATGGTGAGGAACCAAACATAGACCTTCCTCTTGAAACAACAAAATAGACTGAGAATCATTACAAATTTTCAAGTCATAGTAAGACAGTGAATACAAAGAAGAGTATAGTTCTTGCAAAGGTTTCAAGGGACAGTTTGAATATGAAGAGAAAAAGCAGTTTCTCTTAGACAATAAGATGTTATAGGGAAGTAGATTGCAACAAGAGCTTCATAACTTGCACTGGTTTTCATTCAATGATAGATAGTTTTCATCTTTCTTCTCCTGTTAAAGTTGCATTGAAAAGCATTGTGGGGCTCTAAGTCATAATGAGATGTTAATATTAAAACAAGGCATATCGAACATCATTCCTATTTACATAACATAGGTGACAGACATAAAGGTTTGATTATGAGTGGTATAAGCACATGAAAGGAAAATAATTCATGTTTGAGGACAAGAAGCAGTCATCTTTTGTTGTTGTTCAAAGGGTTTTCAGGGCCTTTGTTTCACCAAACCCTTGGTGAGGGGTAGATGTAATCATGTTAATGACTGTCCAACTAAGGTTGCATTGAAAAGGAGATGTTAGTGGTAGCTATCAGTTAGACAAAGGTGAGTGACAGCCAAAAATAAGCAACCCCTTAGGACTTTGTTCATTCAAGATAGTGACATATCATTTGAAAGGCTAGAGCAGGTTCATGTTACTTATAACAACACGGTCAATACATGATGAAAAGTGTTGGGATAGTCTCATAATGCAAGGGCATGTTCTCCTATTCATGATTTTAGATGCAAATTTTTTGAATGTAAGTCCCAATGTCATGTTGTCCATGTATGAAGGTAGTGTTCTAAGAGTGAAGGTGATAATCTCATTGATCAAGAGATAGTGGTAGATTTCCTCTCAGAGAGAAGTCATACATCAGAAAGCAAGTATATAGTATAACATCAGATGCATGGGCAAAGAAAGGTGGTGGTATGATTATCGTGGACAGAGAAGACATCTTAAGGGTAAAGGAAATGATGACAGTCCAGAAGGTCAGAAATCATAGTATAAAATCCATTCAAAAGGATAATGAGATGTAGCATATGATAATGGCAGCCTCAAAATCAAAATATTTTTGCATCAAGGAGGCATCAAAATGACATTCAAATGCATGATAGATAGCTATATACATATTTTCAAATATATGAATATGTGGAGTGTAGGTTAAAATTCTACAAAGGCCGAACTAAAGGTAGAAGAATTTTATTCATTTTACCTATAGAATGCACAATGCACAATGGAGCCATGGACGAGATAGTAGTTCCAAAACATGAAGAGCCCTCAAGTTATTTGTAAAACCCTCGGCCATAATAAAGTGGAAACACTCGAGTCACCTATATGTGGAAAATTATAAAAGCCCCAAGTGTTTGTCAAATAAATGAAACCCAGATACAAGCAAGGAGGCTTTTCTTTCCACTTTTCTAGAGAAAAATTGAATAGACCTATGAATGAAAGCGGCCACAACATAAACATAAGAATTTATTTTATCATTAAAGGCCGAGTATAATAGAATATACAAAAAATAATACTCAGATTTCATTTTTTTTGCCACAACCTGCATTAAAGTTTTGTTTCAATAGAATATTGAAGGGGTTTTTCTCTTCATTTCTTTCAAAAAGTTGTGAATGAGGTGAAGAAGAATACACATATGCACAGAAAATAAAGAGATAAAGCCATGGCCTGCAAATAGGAAATGAAAGGTCGAGCAAAGGAGAGTGTATAGATGAAAAATCAAAGCATTTTCATGAAAAAACATGGTATTTTGTGCAAATAGAGCATACCACGCAGCCCAACACATGACTGCAGAAGAGGCTCAACAAAAGCTCCAGTTGAAGGCTCCAGATCAAGCTCCAAACCACCATTCAATCTCGTACAAAGCTCGAGTTAGAACCCTAGCATGGAAACTCCCTCAGCAAAAAAAATCAAAATGCAAATGGGAAATGAAGTGGCCGCGGGCTCTTTTTGTCATTAGGGTTTTTACCCTATATGTCAGCCTCTAGGAATTTTTTTCAAATGTTTAAACATTTTATTTGCCTAAGTTATTGACCCTTTGTGAAGTTAGGGCCCCTTGTGCATTTTTTGAAAACTTAGGCTATGTGCCTTTGTATTTTCTTTGATTTTATGTGAAAATCAAATACCAAGATTCAATACCTTATGCTTTGCAAAGTAAAACTCATGTATACCTTGAATTCTTGCCAAGTCATAATCTAAGCCAGGTCATGAGTCATAAGACTAAGCCTTTTTCCTTTCTTTCCATTTTGCCTAAATATATAATTGAAAAACTACAAAACATTGTAAGACATTATTTAAGCAATGTTCTATAAATTGCTTGATTAATTGTCATTAAATGCAGTAAGAAAAGAGAAAGTGTTGAGTATCTACTTAGTAATTTTTAGTTTACTTGCCTTTTTCACTTGAGTTTCATTTATGCAAAATGGAAAAACTAAGTCAACTGAACCTTCAATTTTTATTTTTAGTCAGAACTGAGTGATTTTTGAGTCCTTTTAGGTCGATCCACTTGGGAGGGAAGGTTTCCACCTTTTTTCACTCAGTTTGGAGCAGTTCCCCTCATTTTGTGGTTTTTTCCTCTTGCTCGTGAGAGACACTTGAGTTTCTATTTTGGTGAGCAGTTAACTGAGTTTTTTTCGATTCACTCATGGAGACACATTGGAGATATATATTGGAGAAAAACTTAGTTTTTTCTAAGTTTGAATTATTGCTTCTTCCTCTCTTGATCACTTGCAAAGAGTTTTGTAAGCCTTTTTGTAACTCAGTTTTTTATAGTTTGATACAAAGGCTCCTTTCAGATCAATAAAAGCAGTGGTGCATTCCTATCTCATGATTTTTGTCTCAATTTGTAGTAAATGATTTGATGTTTCATCGTGATTCTAAGTGTCAAATCCTTTTTTATGTCTCATTATTGCAAATATTTGTGCAAAATTTTCATGGAATTCAGGTTGTGTGTTGTGTTTAATTTCAAGCCTTCATACAAATCACTTTTGTATTGCATGTTTCACATGAGATTGTGAGAGTAAATGTTTTTTGAGAGTTGATTGTGAGTTTAATTAGTAAATAAGATTTAAAGTTTCTGGTGCATCACCCTTTAGGTTTTAGGATTTTCATTTTAGTTATCTTTTTATCCCTTTTCTCAGAAAAGTTAGTAGTTTTAGGTGATCTACCATGGGAACCATCCCTCTCTAGAGATTCATTCTTGCAATAAGTTACCCACAGCTTGAGAATGTTTCCTTGTTACATAGGATAGTTGAGTTTAACTTAACTAGGGTGCAATCCTCATTGATAACATCACCCACTATAATCTTGGATCTAACAGTAGCATTAAGTGATTGTATCTAACTATATTTATTGCCTTTGATCTTTTGACAGTCAATGTTGTCACTGCCATTTCATTGGTGCTCTCAATAGTGGTATACCTCTGTTAGGTTTGTTGTAGTCTTTTATTGGACCTTTCATTGTCATAAACCATGAAATTCAATCATAAATGATTGGCATACATCTCATAATTAAAGAGAAACCACTTAGGACATAGTCCTAAATGACTATAACCCACTTCACTGTGACCCAAAATATCTAACAGGTCTACTCACAAGATCTCTCCCTTGATAGTTTCTACCATCTGAGCCAAGAGCATACATGACAATGGCCATTGTCTTTTAAACCCATTGGAGTTCCTTATAAAATGTACCTTTTTAAATATCTCTAAATTTGTAGCACTATCTTCTTCACAAATTGTGTTTAGCAAGGAGGGTTTGCTAATAAGACCAACATCAATGGATGAAAAAACCCTTACCATGACTACCTCTTATGCTTATGATTTGACAAAGGTTTATTTCCTTTGAAAATACTATGACATCCTCTATACCATAATGAACTATCCTTTGTCATGTTCTAAACCACCCACTGCTCCTATCCTAGGGCCTAGGGTCGCCCTTTGCTCTCTCTCAACTGTCAACTTGTGACATGTAACTTTTAATTCTCTCATTTTCAACTTGGTACTCTTCTTTAATAACCCTTACATAGCCATCAAAAATGCATAAGTGACCTTTTAAAATGTCCTTATGAAGTGACTATCATGATAACAACCATTGTCATGTCTCATTGTTATGACCTTAACTTGTTAACAAGAGCCTACCACTATTGGTTGTAACCCCTGCCTATTTTCCACTATCATAACATGTGAATGGTTTTTCTTTACTTCATAGTCTATAGGTGCTCAGATGATTGGAATTTCCTTTGCCTCTTGTTCTATCATATTTCTCAACTCAGGATGTATAAGTCTGACCTTGTTTTCATAGAGATTATCATTAGATCTGTTGCCTAAGAGATCAACTAGTTGACTATCTTCTATAAAAATATCACTACCTTTAGGAGTTGAAGAAAACTTTGCAACCTATCTTCTATCCCTTTGTGACATGACTCTTGAGGTTTCTCCCTTTTGTTCAATGTTGTCCTTCATTAAACTACCATGTCCTTTGGAATTTTATCCCCAATACTATCCCTTTATGCATGTTGAACTATTTATTAACACCTTTCATGTGAATGTGATCAGCCACTTGAATGCTTTATGTCTTTCATCATGGACTACTCTTCATGAAGTCTTGACTGCAACAATCTTCACATTTTTGCATGTATGTTAGACTTACCCACTACTACATATCTAGCATTTCCTAGGGTTCAAATGCAATCATAACAAGAAACTTTGACCTAAATACAAAATACAATGATGTCCCTTCATCATGATGTCACACATTGTTGATGACTATCCATATCTTCCTATGATCCTCTTGAGCAATGTTCACTCTTTGACAGTCCTAAGGACTGTCCCTTTGAATTTATAACTGCATTTTTCATAAGTTCTTAGTTAATTCATTTGGTTCCATCTTTTCATTGAAGTTATCATGCCCTCAGACTATCTTAGACATGGAAAGATAGTACAAGATTGTTGTGCTATGAATTTTTTGCTGATTTGTATGATAAGTTGATACTTGTGCCCACACAATCAACAAAAAAGTTAAGAAAACTAAGAAGCCCAAAGCTTCTTATGATGATTGGATGATTTTACTCTTATTGGACCTTCATGATAACTATATTTGATCTTGAGACAACTTGATTCCTAATTGTCTAATTTAATGCATTTCAAGAGACAGGTTGTATATATGTTGGTTTAATATATAAGAGACCTAGAATCCTAAGCTCTAACATCACCTTCTTTCACTCTTGTAGACAACCTAGGAGCTATCAACAAAAGAATCAAAGATGCAACTGATCAACAATGGGGTTCGTCATTCAGGAAATGACGGATCCCTTCTCTCTTACATGTCTTTTACTTTCAAATGTACATCTTTTCTTTTATTGTATCTCATTCAGTTACTCCACAACTTGTGTGGGAAACTCATAATCACATTTCTTGTAATGAATTTAAACAACTACTTTATGCAAAATTTTGTATACTATTTCTCCTTTCTATAAAGCAATTGCATAATGAAAAATGAAAATTCATTTCAGGGTAAGTGCACCAAGATGGTTCTCAAAAAAGGGGCTTAAGTGGCCACTTTTTCTGAAAATTAGGAAACACTGACATTGGAATTTGAAATTGATAGTTACACTCAAAATTTTGAGATGGGAACAAAAACAAGGATTCCGTTTCTAGCCCACTTTCTAAACCACACTTATTTTGAAAATGGCTGATTAA